>CM076582.1:1553264931-1553657163 GCA_034641835.2 Pinus albicaulis
GGAAATCCATGTAGAGAGAATTACAGTATACTGACTCGATGGTTAACAGTTTTACCTAATTATTGACTTCAGACTTTTGTAATTCATATTGTTGTAGATGAGTCTTTTGGATTAATCACATCATCAGATTAGGGTCGACATTTCGAACCATCTAATGTGGTTCATCCTCAGGACAAATTTTGAACTATTGTTAGATTTTCTTTGTTTCTTAGTAAAGATTAACTCAGAAACACTTTAACAGTCAATTTTTCGAGCACTAGCTTGTATATTTAAAGATCAATTAACATAACTAGTAGAAGATAGCAGAAGGTCTCTAAGTTTGGCATATATTTTTCCTTTTACACATCTTACTAGGGAACATGATAGAAAATATAGCTGTTGGTAACTGTAATTAATCTGAATATAATTGATTTGATTCCAACCTTTGAAGCCAGACTAATATGCATATGATTCTTGTAATTATGTTCAGACAAAATCATTACTCGGCAATGATGCAATCAAAGGCAACGTTGGAAGGTAAGCTTCTTAATGTCTATGGCTCTACAAGAACCTTCTAGGGACTCAACTAAGAATCAGAAGTTCTGTAAGACAAAGAATTGGAACTGGAAAAATTAAAGTATTCCATCGTAGAACAAAATAAAAAGCCTAGACATTAAGAGTTCTCTAGTTTCCACAGTCACTGGTTACATCATGAATCTGATTGAAGCCAAAAGATGTGCATGCTCAATAACTTTGCTACTTCTGATAATAGACACCATAACAAATACAATCCTCCAAGCAACACTGTTTGGCATAAAAAGTTTCCTTGGTTACTTATTACAATAGCAGACACCATGATACATTTTAAACTGATATGCAACTACTAGAAAAAATCTGGAAGAAACAAGAACTCATTTATACAATAGAATTCTACATTGTTGAGACTTAATTTTTGCTACAGCCGTGACTTGACAGTGATCAAAGGGTATGTAATTCACGTGCATATTTTAGGCAATGTAAGTTAAGTATCACTATGGGATCTTTGTGAGACATAATAGAAATTTGGTCAAACTTTGCTAAAATTTTGCAACTCTTCAAGATGTCAGAATATATGAAAAATTAATTATCGAAAGGACTCGTTTATCTTGTCTGTAGAAGATTTTTCTAGTAACAGCTCTACGACGCCTCTTTCTGGCTGATGACAACCATCAAGACCTTTCTAACAGTCAAAATTTAAGTATTTGCATCACCTCTATAGCATTATTATATGTTCTTATCCATGGTATCTAATATTCTTTCAAATGGTTTCAAACTTTAAGAAACATCACGTGGACGTTATTAATTTTGATCAGGACTTTGACTTTAAAAGGCACATAAATCCACCTTTACCTTTGCAGTTGCACATTTTTCTTTTCTAACAGAGATTAATGAATTCTTAAAATAATGCCTGATTTCTGGCCAACGACCTCATCAAAGAAAGTTGGTGTGGTTGCTCCCAATATTTCAGATATTATTGCTTTTAGAAAAATGGAAGTGAAAATTTGAAAGCGAGAAAAGGACTCGAGAGCTTACTGAGAGGCTCTTATAGTTTAAATATGTAGCATCTCCAAGCATATTGAAGGCAGTTTGGAACCCTATGTGAATTTCAGTAATTTCAAGTTGGAGACGTTCTCAACCAATGAGATTCCCCAAATATTAGCATTGAGGGGCTTGTTGTTATATGTTGAACACCAAAGACACTAGAGAGTTCCAGAGTTAATTACTATGAATACATTATATTTTTCTACATTAACAGTAATTGTGCTCTTACAATAAAACTAAGTTGTTTCATTTGCAGAGGCTTCATGCTTTCTTACTAGTATTACACGGATAAGTCATTATGATTCTAGTGTACCTTTGGTTTGTATGTGTAAATCTAGGCTAATTGTTTTCTTAGATCAACTAGTTTACTAGTTTATATTCTCTGGAAAATACATTGTTTGCATTTTATTTTTGGGCACCTGATAGCTTTAGTTATTGCCTTTGCTTATATTAAATCTTATGCTCAACATGTTATGGACGAAAAATGGAAAATTCCAATCGATAGACATTTTTTTGTTGCAGAGAACCAGGGAACTGGACATTCCTGAATTGCTAGAACAATTGCCACCTTTGAAGCAATATGTTTATCGTCTAATGGGGTGTGAGGTATTACATAGGAGCCACCATTGTTGAATGAACAACAACTCTGAATTTGTAGGTTGGATACTTATTATATGTTCTTTAGACTTTTTGAGTTATATGTCAATTTAGTGTGTTTTTGGATTGAAAGCCCTACATAATGTTGTGTATGGGTGAGCTCATGTAATTATCTAATTATGTGCATCCAGAAAGGGCAGATCATGTGATAGAGTATGCACTCACAGCGGTTTGTGGAATCTTCACTCTTTGGTGGTTAAAATTCCTTTGTTGTCTTGCATGAAGAAAGAGGTTTCACTTGCTAAAGTTGATGTTGTACGTTATGATGGGGATACTTATTTGTCTTTTGTACAATGTTGCAGGTTTCATGGGAGAGCATTAAACTTTATACTGCAATTAATGATGCCACCATCAACCTTGTTGACAAGGTAGAGAATGTTATGGTTTAGTATGTTCAATTAGCATCTTACTCATCCCTGATCTGTAGCTACTGATGACTGAAACTATTTACTTGCAGTTCTTTGAAATGCAATGCCATGATGCTATTAAGGCTCTTCATATCTATAGGCGAGCTGGTAAACAGGTATAGTTGGAAATCTACTGTTCCAGAAGTGTTTTAATTGATGTCTTTAGTTTCAAACCCTGTCAAAACAGTGGATAGACCAGTACTTTTTTGTTTTTAAGGATGATTGTGATCCATCACTACTTTTTTCCAAAAACAAATGCTTCAGACTGAGACAACTGAGGCTATGGTTCATGACCTAGATTTCCTTATGTTCCTTTGGGTAGAGGCATGTGGTACAATTGTCTACATCCTAAACAAGTTTCCTCTCTAGGTATTGAAGGACAAACCACCGAAGGAAGCTTTCATTGGTGAGAAATGCTAGGTATCACACTTTTCGTTTTGCTGTCCTGTATATATTCATATTTTTTAGGAGAAATGAACTAAATTGAAACACTCCAATTTGAAGGGTGTTTTTGTTGGATATAATGAGTCCTGCAAGGCCTATGGAGTCTACATTCTATCACAATGGAAAATAATAGTGGCCTGAGATGTGAACCTTGTGATGATGTATGGTCCCTCGAGGTCTCAGGAGCCTTTTAGTAGAGGTTTAGGAGGGAGACACCTTTTCTGTCCTAAAGATGATTAGCAAGGTTTTGGAGGTGGAAGTGATGCTTTAGTATTTTTTGGTTCAACAAGGCAGCCTTGGTGGTACTAAACATAGTAGGATGCATAGGAGCATGTTGGATCTCCAAAGCCATCCTTTGTAGCGAGTTATCTTTCTAAAAAGTTTCTGAATTATGTTGCACCGATGTCTTCCATCATTTTTGTAGAGCCTTTTAGTTATGGGGAGGTAGTTGGTTAGCAGGTATGATAGAATGCTATGGTGGACGTGGACAACTCTACAATGAAGAATGATGTTTGGGAGATTGTGCCAACACAAGTGGGGCAGTTTGTGATTTATTCTAGGTGGATGTTTGAGGTGAAGCTTGCAGCAGATAAAAAAGTGCAAAGGTTCTGTTCATAGTGAGAGTATTCTCTAGAGAGGAGTTGACTATAAGGACACATTTACTCTAGTTGCTAGTGTACTTGCATCATGTTCGTTAATGTCTTTTAGCATCAATTCTTGGTTGGCATTGATATCAAATGGATGTAAGAACATTGTTTCTTAATGGTCTAATCAAGGAGGAAATATAGATCAATCACAACTCTATAATGAAGAATGCTGTTTGGGATATTGTCCCAACACAAGTGGGGAAGTTTGTGATTTATTCTAGGGGGGTGTTTGAGGTGAAGCTTGCAGTAGATACCATAAAAATGTACTAAGGTTCAGTTCACAGTGAGACTATTCTCTAGAGAGGAGTTGACTATGAGGACACCTTTAGGATTTACTCTAGTTGCTAGTGTGCTTGCATCAGGTTCGTCATATCTTTAGCATCAATTTTTGGTTGGAATTTATATCAAATTGATGTAAAAACATTGTTTCGTAATGTTCTAATCGAGGAAGCAATATACATCAAATCAGTTGAGAGGGTTTTAGGTGCGTGGGTGAGAGATCCATGCATGCAAATTGCAGGAGGACTTTTATGGGATGAAGTTGGCATCACATGCTCAGTACTCTAAGATTGAAGAATAATTGGTAGGTTCAAGCTTTACTATAGCTATTGCAAATCTTGATCTTTATTATTTATTTGGTAAATTTGATTTGTTTGTTTGTCTGAGATCCTAGGGAAATTTTCACCACAGGATTTCAATAAATTATTTTTCGGACAAGGACACCAAGATTCATCCAATACAAATGAATGAAGTCTTCAGTAAATAACATTGCTATCTTAACATTACAGTAAACAATACGATAGTTCAACCATGCAACAAGAATTCATAGTACCACTATATTCTCCAGATTTAATAGTTTAGTATAGTTTCAAACAGTTGCAATATAATTTCGTATTGGACAAAGTTGTATTCTAACTAGAAATCTTTAGACCTGAATAAACATTTGCGAATTTTGATCAGGGCTAATATCCTAATGGTTCAGGGGTTAAGACGGAGGATAAAACTCTTCTTCTTCCTTGGACTTCCTTCAGAAAATTCTCTGAGAATCTATCCAATACCACTGCATCGTATTAGAGAGTCTTGGATCTGCTTCGGTCCTAAATCAATTCCTCTATACTCGCCTCAGATAGCCACTCCGAGCTTTATATAGGAGTAGGAAATTTCTTCAGAAGTTAAGACCTATTGCAGATCACAAGTAATCTCCGAGTGGCCTGAGGAAGGGGGTTGGCTGGGATTAGCCTCTTTTGATGCTTAAAAAATTCAGATTAATTTGCCTAAGAATAATTACATAAATAACCAGTCTCAGGGTTTTGTTTTCCTGGGAATTGTGATAATATCCTGCCTCAGATCGTTCTACTTCTGGGATGGGAAAACTTTCCACAATCATCTTTTAGAGATTCATTGGATGTTTGTTTGCCACCATCTGCATGCAACTGAATGTTATTTTTAGTTATTTCCTTTTCAATAGCCAATGAATTTTTTGCATCCTTAAGCCAGGAGGATTTTGAGATTGGATCAAGTGTTCCACATACATGTATTTGCTTCTTCTTTGATTCTACATCATCAGAATCATACACAGATTTAATGGGTGATCCTTCATAGTACTGCACCTTTCTTCTTGGTCTCTGCAATTGTCTAGTAGTACCATGTTTTTTTATACACCTTCCTTTTAGTAACTTTTTCCAGAAAATATTAGTAGGTATCTTCTCTGCTGTCAATTGGTTGTCTGACTCACTAAGCAGTGGGACACCTTTTCCATACCTTCCTTCCCGTGGTACTTTTGCAATAATACCATTCTTTGGTGTATTATCAATCTCAAATATGTCACATGCACGGGTTAACATGTCTTGAGATAAAGACTTCAAGTTTTCATTTCTAGAAACATATGTCAATTTGAAATCAAGATACGTTAACCAGACTTTAGCACAATGAAAGTAGGCCACCATCTGCCATTTTCTATCTCATCCCAAACAATTGTCTTTGGTTCAGAATCATTGCTTATGTTATTCTCATCTGACTCATAATCTCCATTAGTAGATTCTTGCCCCACTCCTACATTTCCACATATATCAGCAGAAGATTCATTTCTTTGAAAACAAGCACGTGATTCCACATGGTCATTAGCATTTGTATTTGGTTCAATGTGCACGCAAGAATTAGAAATACCCTGTTCAGTTTCCTCCTGTGAAGCAACACAAGTAGCATTCAAAGCATGA
Organism: Pinus albicaulis; assembly: GCA_034641835.2. Classification (NCBI taxonomy): domain Eukaryota; kingdom Viridiplantae; phylum Streptophyta; class Pinopsida; order Pinales; family Pinaceae; genus Pinus; species Pinus albicaulis. The sequence goes on from CM076582.1 coordinate 1,553,270,863, forward strand.
CATGCACTGTCATCACAACACCAAGACTGCCTACATACTTGAATATTCTCTATCCTCTTCCACTTTTTGCAGTTGATACATTGTGCCCATTCCCTGGTATGTTGATCCTCACTCATCCCATGCTACTGTATTTCACCTTTGTCCCCAATAGGAATAGAAACAACAAGATCCATGCCATAATCATCAAGCAGATTTCCTTCTTTCTTGTCCCTGTCGACATCTCCTTTCTTGCATATGCTCCTTTTTCTCTTCTTTTTATAACTCTTTTCTCTAGATGTTTCTTCAAGAAATTCACGTGAACCACCTTCTTGACTGCTAGTTATATATTGGATACATCCTTTAACCTGATTCTGTACAACATCATGTTGTCCTTTTCTTGAAACCTTTAGACCTGTCAAATTTATTTCACGGTCTTTAACAACATCTGTGAAACCTCCAGTTTCAACATCATCATCTGTACTAGTACCATTTGTGTCCTCCAAAACTTTAAACTTGTGCATTTTCCCAGAGCTTCTCTCAGATGTTGAGTAACTCTCTTTAACTAAATTTTGCTGTATATCTTTCTTGTTATGAATCCTACTGCTTCTGCAAACTTTCTCTTTTTTATGTTGACCATTCTCAACCTCTTCTTGGTCCTCCAAACCTTCTAATTCAGTGACGTTAAGCCCTGAAGTTTGATTGTGAGCACCAACAACTTTAGCTGGGGATTTGACAACTGTTTGAGTAGGCACATAATCCTGCTGCAATTCAGTTTGATGATTTTGCCTTCTATTTATTCGAGTGAATTTCCTCTGTTCGCTACTTTTCTCAAACACAGTCAAAAAATTATCTGCGCCATCTTGTCCTGAAACACCTAGCCCACTTTCTGTGTTTTGTTCCAAATCTTGCAATCTTCCATCATTGTCTAGTGACTCTAGATGCAGTGTCACATGCCCCCCCATTTCCCTATTCTTATTTCTTATTGCACTTCTATCAATGGCAGTGGAAGCATCCCTTACTTAATTCTTTGTGCTTTCTCCTTCTTGTGGTTCCCTTATGATAACCTTAAACTTTGCTGACATAGATTGTCTGTACCTATGTGCATCTAATCTTTTTGATGCAGAGAAATTATTTTGGTCACCATCCACCACAGTGTCTATCGTCTTAGTAATATTTACTTTTGCAACTTCTTCTATTGGAGGAACCTTGCAGGTTTTTCAGAGATCCTTGTCTTCCCATTCCTTGCATATGTAATACCAGGAAAATGGTTCCTGGCCACATTCTCTCTTTTTGATCTCCTCATGGTTGGTACTGACATTATAACACAATCACCATATCAGTCCAACTCGGAAGATATTCCAGGAACCTTTTTATCATTCCTTTCATTTAAATTCTGTTGGGGTTCCCATGTTTTGGCCAGGTTGACAGAGACCAAAAGATGAGACAACATAGAGCCACTTTCAGACCTTAGGATCTAGCCCTCCTAGGTCCAGAGAGGGATCTCTCTATGATTATCAAAGGATATATGTCTTTGAAGTGATCAATGATTTTAGGCTAATTATAGGCTCAAGGTTGTTTGTTTGATTGTTTGAGTTTGGTTGTTGAGAATCAGGAAGGAAGGTTTCACCATAAGACAAGGATGGGTAAAGAAGGAAGCTAGGCAAGAATAGATAACTCAGGGAACATCAAGGCCATTAGGCAATGGAGTCAAGAAAGGATTTACTTATGTTCAATGTGTAAACATCAGTTGGGCTAGTCATCTAGAGAATTTGGATCTCAAAGACTGATTGGTGGGATGGAACACTAAGGAACGAGAATGAAGGATGGAAAACCTTCTGATTCCGTCTATAGATCAGGCCAGAGGTCATTTAACTCCAGGCCTGCTTGGAAAAAACCATAGGCAACACAAGGGGTCCTGAAAAGGTTCGTATGGAAGGGCAGGTTATGAAGAGGCAGCGACAGGCTTTACACCTCTCAATGTTCCTAACCTCTTTCAATTAAATCTTAACAAAGACATCTGCACACTGATTCTATCAACTTGCACATCAGAGAGCAGGCAATAATCATCCACTACACTAGTTTAGTCAATTAGAAACAATATTCAGACACACATATGAGCGGAAAACATTAAGGACTGAGAGAGCTGGGACATAAGGTACCTAACAAGGGTAAATCTTATGTCATGCGTTCAGATGTCAGTCAGAAGAACATGAAATGAAATGGAAATAAACACAGAGATAAGAAAAACATCACCAACTGCTGTAGATCAAGATCCAATGAAAACTGCTTATCATGTTAAACACAACACCAATCAGGTACATCACTGCCCAAAGCTTTTACATTCAGCCTGAATACATCATATTTCTCAGCCTGTCATACGACTATTACACAGGAAACTTGGCTCCGGACAAAAATGCTTGCAATTCACTGATAATGCAACAACAACCATTACAATGTTTCTTGTTGTGCTTTATAGCAAAAGATGATCCTAAGATCGACTGAGGAGGTAGGTGCCAATTAAATGTATCCTTAAACACAGTAATGAATGCAGGGCCGAGGCCCATCCTGCTTGATAATGCTGCATATTTATTTTCGCTCACCCTCTTAGTGAGAGAACGATCTGCTTCAGATTTTATCTTGACATTTTGGGCTTGTGGTACTCCAGGCGATTTGAAAATAAATAAAGTGAACTGATAGGTAGATCTGTCTCATAAATCGTCCGGTGGTTTTGAACTGTGGTCCAGCAGAAAACTCTTCGGAGTTATGGTGCGTGATAAAAGTTGTTTGGGTGCCATGTACTCGAAGAATAAAAACATTCTGCTGATGGAAACCCTGATGTTACCTTTTGTCTGCGCTCAGGATCTTTTGATCGATCCTCGGGGTCTGTAATCTGCTGCTTTTCCTCTGAACGCACTGATTTAGGGCTCCAGATCTTCATTAACATGCCCTAACCTCTCTTTGTTCTGTGCTGATACACTTTTCCGCTTCGTCTTTTCTGGAATAGTGGTAGCTCGTTTTTAATGGCGCCCAAAAGGCTTCGCGTTCAAAATCTATCTTTCCGTCCCGATGAAAATCCTCCCCGGCCACTAATTATTTATAACATTATCAACCCCCGGATTAAATATCGATACGTGTGCCTGCCATGTAAAACCATGGCGTCTTCACCCCGAACCCCCGCAAAACAACAAACAAGTGAGGAAAACACGACAAGGATTTGGCGGGCAAGGGGACAAATGCGCAACGTGAAAAATAGCCATCCGACGAGCTCCGGGAGAACACAAAACGATGAACCTGGTGCTTCCGCGGAGAGTTAATGATTCAGAGAGCGAAAACATATGAAAAACATTAAAAACACGAACTTTGGGCACTTTTACGGAGTGGAATGAGAGACTGTACGGGGATGCATGTGGCGCTGACGTGGCGAGACGAACAAAGGTGGATGGACGACGTGGCGGCCTGGGGACAGCAGCATGGTCAACGGTGCACGGGTAGATCTGGACCGTTGATCACTGAGGGATCAACGATGGGAAATGGCGAGCAATGGGCCACATGCACGGCGGAGACGGGTTAACGAGCGTGCAACTTTGGGAGATGGCAGCCGTCGGATGAGGGCTCCAAGATCTGACAGTGATCTCGAATTCCGCTGCCCGGCTTTCGTCCGAAGGTTAATGCGCGAGATGGCTGTTTTCTGAAAGTGCGCCTGGACACGCGGCAGAGCATGAATGGGATCGCTGGCTCTCCGAGGAAAACCATCCTGCGTGCAATGGTGGTGCGGGAATTACCGGCGGATTTGGGCTGATGACGTATGCTGGCGGGGGCCACCATCCCGGGTGCGCTTCGCGCCGTTGGATCAGATTTTAAACGGACGGTCAAGATCTATTGGTCAATCAAAATATATCAAAACCCGAAAGCACGTGTTAACAAGGTTTTCAAAGGAATTTCGCACGAGGAAAGGTCTGAGGGGTTAAGCGCCCAAACGTTTAGCGAAGGGTCACGACGCCAGGTTCTATGGAGGAGGAGGGGCGTGGGATTAAGGCTAAGGGGGCTCAGGCCTTCTTATATGGTTTTTCGGTATTTTTAAGCATTTTTGGGCCCAAGGGGGGGGGGGAACGATAGGGAGATGGAGAGTAGAGAAGGCCAAAACAGAGGTCAAAACAGGATTTAGAGAGGGTTTAGAGGGATATTGGGGAAATAAAGGGGAGTTCGACAAAGGGAGAAAGGGAAGGTGATTTTTGCAAAGGGATAAAGGGCAATAATGGGCCTTTTCTGGGAATGGATCAGCAGAGGAATTAAATTTCAGGCGTAGTACCGAGAGGCTCCAAGGAGGATGAATTTTCAGGGGGAAAGGCATTCCTTGGAGGCTCCAGAACAATTCTAGCCCCCAGCTTGCTCGTCAAGAATTTCATAGGGGGGCTAACAGTGGCTCCACATGGGGATGGCTGCTCCTTGGAGGAGTCAAGAATTCAGAAATTTATCTTCTTGGTGTAGGCCAGATGCCTGCTATCATAAGCCATCTTTCTTCTTTAATTTCAGCTGCCACAATATGATGGAAACATCAGCAAAACATTTCCCAACCAATCTACCTACCCAAACTACAATTCTATATTTTCCCTCGGGTGCATTTGAACTAGCACACCCTTTACATTTTATTCTGCAAAACAAAAAACACACCTGTTCTATTTCTACCCTTATTGCTCCATGAGGCCAGATTAGACTGTTGACCTCATCTATTTCTCTACCTAAACTACTACCTGTTGGGATTAAACTGTCCAACAAGTTTCTTCTCCTACATTCTAAGACAGGAAATTTAAACACAGCCAAGCCAGGATTAGACTGTCTGACTTGCTGGGCAGAAACTTGAAAAGACAAAACTGAGAAGGCATGGAATTCTGCAACTGTGAAACATCTTTTTTCTTTCTCGTGACTCAGGTTTTGAGCATATTTGAGTCACTTCTTTCCTTCAGAGGTTCATGTTTTGAGCATGTCTGAACCTCTCTTCTCATTCTGTTTTTCGGGACGATTTCTTCTCTTTTTTGCTGAAAATGAAAATTTGCAATGGTATATACAATGGAAATGAAACTGGAAATGGAGAATTAGCAGAAATAGTGTTTGAGCATCCTGCCATTGACAGGACCCCCAAACAACTCTGTACCATCGAGTTCTTGTAAGAAAAATGCATTAGGACCCACAGTGGCCTGAATGATGAATGGACCCTGCCACAAGCTGTCGAATTTGCCATGTTTTCCTTTATCCTCTCTTCTTGAATCCCACTTCAAGACCTTGTCCCCAACTTTGAAATTTGCTGCTTTGGTTCTTTTGTCAAACTGTTTCTTCATGTTTTCCTGCACTTTGACAGCTCTGTTATAAACCTGATCCCTTGTTTGCTGAAGATGGATTATTTCATTAATTCTCCTTATCATGCTATCTTCTTCTGATTGGATTTCTTGGATAAGCTTTACCACTGGTATCCCAAGGCTAGTAGGAAAAACTGCTTCTGTCCCATAAACCAGCTGGAAGAGTGATATGCCAACAGATTTCTTTGTAGTGAGCCTATCTGCCCACAAGGCATGTATCAACTTTTTATGCCACGACCTTTTGTTCTCTTCCAACAGCTTCTTAATGATTGTAACCAGGCTTTTATTTGATGATTCAGCTAGGCCATTACCCTGGGGGTAATAGGCAGTTGAATGTCCAAGTGCAATTCCGTACCTGTGACAGAAATCAATCATTCTTTTGGATCTAAAAGCAGCAGCATTGTCAGTGATTATTTTCCTTGGGCAGCCAAACCGAGATAAGATGAAGTCTTCTATGAACCTAATGATGACATAATCAGTGGCATTCCTAGTGGTTATGGCTTCAATCCACTTAGTGAAGTAATCTGTAGCGGTCAAGATCCATTTGTGTTGCCCATAAGAAGAGGGTTGGATTTCTCCAATGAAGTCTAAGCCCCATTGCATGAAGGGACCTTCTATGGTGATAGGTTGCAGAGGGAGGGGAAGGAGCTTTCTTTTGCCCTCAAAAATTTGGCATTTGTGGCAGGTAAGGACCATTTTATGAGCATCACTAAAGAGTGTAGGCCAATAGTACCCATCCCTGAGTATCTTATTTGCAGTGGCCTTCCAACTCAGGTGGCCTCCATACTCCCCAGCATGGAATTCTTGTTTGATTCTTTCAGCTACAGTTTCAGGCAAACATTTCAGCAAAAGACCATTTGGATTTTTCCAATATAGACTCTCATTCATAATGCAGTAATTTCTAGCTTTGAGTTTTATGAATCTGGCCTTTGTTTCGGACAGTTCTGGAGGGGCATTGAGGTGTGTGAGCACGTAGAGGATATCAGTATACCAAGGGGAGTTCTGAAACTGCTCCTCCATAGTTGGATGGGGCAATTCTTCCTGCTCATCCAGGGTATTCATCATGTTAATATCAAGGGCCTGTAGATTAGATTCAGCCATTAATTGGGCCAGGCCTTGACCTTTGATCAGCTTGGTGGGTTTGATCTCAATGTCATATTCTAAAATCGTAGCAATCCATTTGCCCCTTTTGCCATCTGGGTCTTGGGACAAGATATCTTTGACCACTATATTTGGCACATAGGCAATGGTGTGAGAATGCAGAATGTACACCCTAAAGTCTTTTAAGGCCTTAATCAGGGCATAGGCCTACTTTTCCATGATGTTGTACTTTAAGGGTGCATCTCTCAAGGCTTTACTGAAGAAGGCTATAGGCTGTTCCTTACCTTCCGAATTTTTCTGCAGCAAAACTGCAGCTATTGTGTGTGGGGAGGCAAATGAAAAGATCAGAAAATATTTTGAGAAGTCAGGACTGATAAGGACAGGGGCTTGGGTGAGTGCGAGCTTTACTGACTCAAAAGATTTTTTGGCTTCAACAGTCCACTTGATTCCTGCATCTTTCTTTAGCATTTCAGTCATTTTCCTAAGATGCTCAGCAAGATTGGGGATAAATCTTCTAAGGAAATTGATCCTCCCAATGAAGGACTGTAGCTCCTTGATGTTTCTTGGATGTGTAATTTGAAGTATTCCCTCAACTCTCTGGGGGTCTATCCTAATCCCTTTCTTGGATATGATGTGGCCCAGAAGCTTACCTTCTTGCAGCCCAAAAATAGTCTTCTTAGGATTTAGGGACAGACCGTACCTTCTACATTTTTCAAAAACTTTCCTCAGATGTTTTAAGTGTTCTTCTTCTGTTTTAGAAAAGACAGTTAAGTCATCCAAGTAGATAACTATGAAGTGTCCAATATCATCTGAGAAAGCAATATCCATTGCTCTCTGGAAGGTAGCTCTAGCATTCATCAATCCAAAAGGCATTTTCACATACATGAAGGTGCCCCAAGGAGTGGTGAAAGCTGTTTTGAGTTGATCTTCTGGGAGTACCAGCACTTGGTTGTATCCTGAAAAACCATCAAGTAGGGAGATTCTTTTAGAGCCCACTACCTTCTGTAGGATATGCTCCATTCTAGGCAAAGGGTAGTTATCTTTCAGGGAGGCTCTATTGAGGTTTCTGAAGTCTATGCACAGTCTAATCTCCCCTGTTTTCTTCCTTACAGCCACTAAGTTTGACACCCAATCAAAAAACCTTACAGGGACAATAATGCCTGCATCATACATCTTCTTAATTTCCTTTTCTACTGCAGGCAATTGTTTTGGATTAATTCTACGGAGTTTTTGTCTGAAAGGTTTCTGATTTTCCTTCAGTGGTATCTTATGTTGTATAATGTTGGTGTCATAGGCCTTTAAGTCTTCGTAGCTCCATGCAAACACATCAACGAATTCCTTAAACAAGTCAATGTATCTTTTCTTCATGTCTGCAGGTATAGACCTAGCCAGTTTTATCATTTTGGGTTTGTCTTTAGTGCCTATGTTACACTCTTCTACATTTGATTCTGCATGTTCTATTGTGGGCTTCTTTGCAACATCATCGAAATCAAAGAGGTCCTCTAAGGGTGCTAAGCCTCTTGGTATGTTCTTGTCTTTGGCTTGTAGCACCTCCATTTCTTCTCTATCTGCATTTTCACGTTTTATGGCTGAATCTCCAGTTTCTTTAGAAAAAGAATTTATTTCTATACTACTAGGTGTTTCTAGTTCATCTGGGGAATCCTCACTTGGGCAGCTGTCATCAGATTTTGAGTCTGAATCAGAAAATTCAAACTCATTTCTGCCCATCAGGAAATCTTCAATCTGTTTGTCTCCTTCAAAGACCTGCCATTATTTTTCATTGTCTGGCACTGCAGGCCTGAATTTAGTCTGAATGATGATTTGTTGGTCAGCTGGGGCTTTAGGATAAGAGCTAGCTAGGCAGGCTAGTCCATTTTCAATAGCGTTTCGACCCCTAGGAATGGATACTAAATCATATTCAATGAACGTTTTCAGCAAATCTAGAGTATCATTCCTATATGCCCTAAGCCTGAAGTGCTTTGCCGAATACTCACCATTCATCTGTTTGATTACTAACTCAGAGTCTCCTCTCACGACTATCCTACGGGCTCCTAATTTTTTCAATAGGTTTAAACCCAAGATTAGAGCCTCATATTCTGCAATGTTATTCGTGCATTTGAAATGCAGATTGATAGCGTGGCTCTCCGCGTGATCATTTTTGGTGTTACACAACCACACTCCAACTCCAGCGCTTTGCCTAGTGCAGGACCCATCAAAGTTAATTTCCCATAGGGGATCTTTGTTTACTTCCACTTCGCTTTCTACCTTACAGCTGGATTCGCCATTAGGTTGAGTTGGAAGGTCTGTACTAGGTTGTAAGCTATCTTGTTGTTCATAGAGGCCATGGATGTTAGGGAGGTGGTTAGCTTGCTGTTCTTGTTTTGTTTCTGTTTCACTTGGAGTGAGAGGTCCACCACAGATCCTACAGGCTTCATTGCTGATTTCCTCTTCATTTTCAGTGTGCTGCCCATGGTCTTCCTTGTCGTATTCTTCCAGAGTGGCCATTATGTGGAGGTCTATAGGCTGGGTGTTCTCATTTGTATGCTTATTCTGGGACTCCGGCTCTTCTAAGGATTCATCATTACAAAAGATGAAGGAGTCAAGGTCGGTATGCACAGAATATAATGGTGAATTTTTAGGTTTCTCGGGGCTGCTGACTAGGAATTTCATTTGGGACTCTCTATACAGTCTTCTTAATTGGCCAAATATAGGGATAGTAGCATATGAGCCATCCATCTGCATGGTGCCTTGCAGCTTGGCTCCCCATGATCTTGACAACAGCATGCCATACTTGGGTGGCACGTCCGCCACCACTACATCCATGACCATACATTTCGCAGGAATTTGGGTCAAACTCACACACAAACCTTTGATCAGGCCTAGGCATTTTACTCTACTAGAGTCAAAAGAGTATAAGTCTTTGTAAGGTCTGGTAATTTCTAGGCCTAGCCTTTCCATGACTACCTTAGGAATTATATTGTGTGATGCACCGGAGTCATGCATGGCATTATGGAGGATCTTGTCATGAATGTTAAGACTGATATAAAAAGGTGGAACTACCCCTTCCTGAAATTTCCCCTCAATCTTGGGACCGAATAAGAGGGCAGGCTGATCATCACTCAAATTTACAGTGTCATTATTTACACTCAGATTTAATGCTTTCAAAATCTGGCCCTTATATACATCCTGAGAGGCTAGCTCAGATAATGGTACAGAGATTTTGATTTTTGCAATCTCACTTTCTAAATTGAAAATGGATTGGCTTTTGGGAATGCTCAAATCTGTTTTATCTGCCACTGTTTTAGTGGCTGAACCAGTTTGTGTTTTCTCATTATGTACATGTGTAGGAATAGTTTTTTCAGGAGCACTAACTGAGGTGCTAGTGCTACTGGTTGGTTGACTTTGTTTTTCATTGTTTTGGTTGCCTTTCTGTTGGTTTTTCTCAGAACTCTCAGCTGTTGATTTGTTGTTCACAGCAGTTACTTTAGAAGATTTTTCAGGCCTCTTTTTGATGGTTACCTCAGGAGTTTTAGGTTTGGAAGTGTCTTGGTTCTTTTTACTCCTGAGCTCATATTGTTCTCTGACCTGTAACATGGCATTTTCGAATCCCAACCTATAATCCTCAGATTCAAACCATTCCTCCTCCCCGTAAGAGGTTGAGGGTTGGTCCTCTTCTGAATTACAGTTTAGGATCGAATCTTCTGTTTCGAACATGTTTATCACATTCCCTTTAGACTCTTCTATGATTCTCTCATCCTCATCAAGAAAGTTTTGGAAAGGGGGAATGACTTGCTGATCTGACTCTTTCTGCCTGTTGGGAGTGTTGTTGTTTCTTCTAAAGTTTTGGTTTTGGTTTTGATTTTGGTTCCTGTTCTGAGTGATAGCCATCCTTTCGACCACTTGGCATAGCTTATCCAGATTCTTAGACAATATGTCAATATTAGGATCTGAAGTGGAGGCTATAGTGTCATCCTTGTATGTTACTCTCTTCTCAGCTCTCAGTTTTGCCCTTTTCTCGATCAGGTTTGCTTCTATGTTTACTGCCCATTTCTGCATATCCTCTAATGTGGTATATTCTTTATCTCTGAGCTCATAGGCCATGTCAGCATCAAATCCATCAGGATATTTGGCCAGGGCCATACCTTGTGGAGGTTTCATGTGTGGGGGAAGAGCGTTGTAAATACTGTTGAATCTAGTGGTGTAATCATGAACACTTTCCCCTACGTTCCTCTTAAGGGACATGTATTCTGCTAGGAGCTGGTGAGGGTTTGCTCTAGTTTCCCATTTGTTGATGAAAGTCTAGTATAAAGCAGGGAGATCTTGGATACTACCAGCAGGTAGGTTTTTAAACCACTTTTTAACCTCTCCCCCCAGGCTCTGCGCAAAAATTCTCATTTTGATTGTTTCATCATCAATTTCCATATAGTCAAAAGAGTCCTCCATTTTATCTACATGTTGTTGTGCTGTTGTGGGCTCTTTGGCAGGGAAGTGTGGGATTTTTGATTGATAATCATCTGGTAAGGGCAGTAGAGGCTGAGGTAAAACTAGAGGTGCATACCAGGCTGCCATGATGATGTTGTGATGAGGTATAGGGTTGGCTTGAGTAGCTGGCAGTTGGATGATAGGGATGGTAGGAGCAGCAGAAGTCTGTTGAGCAGATCTAGGGTGAGATAGCCCCAAGTTTTGGAGAAAGTGGAGATCAGGTGGTGTGGAAGGAGGGGTTTCGCTGTCCCTATTGTCTGGCTGGTCTGAAACACTGAATGACCTAGTTCTAGGTAATCTGTTTTGGAGGTCTAGGTCGAAGAAAGGGTCTAATAGAGCTGCAAGATCTTATGGTGCAGAATTGGCTCTATGAATGTTGCTGGGAATAGTTGATCTCCTATTCACAGGTGTTCTTTTAAGGATTTTCTCAAGATTATCAACTGTTTCCGGTGGGTTTGGATCAGGGAAAGCTCTTGTATGAATGGTTCTGTGAGCCAGAGTGCTGTTTATAAGCCAAGCAGCTTAGCCCTACTTGTTATTTCTACTGTGGTTAATGTTGTCTTGGGAACTGGCCTCCATGTGGAGTCTTCATTACGCTTGGGACTGGTCTCCCAGTGGGGTCTGATGTGAAACCGAGATAATCAGCAGGCCTACTGATCACCAGTGGAGTCTTTAACGTTTAGGAACAATGGAGTCGCCAGGTGGAGGTTTTAGGATGATTCTAGGGTACACTGTCCACCACAGTGCTCAGGCACTATCACTTTTCATGAATCTCCTCTAAAGCAACAAGCTCCAACCAGAGATTGACTGGGAGGGCATTTACCAGATATGTCACCTCTGAAGAGAGGATGAGATCTGGAGGCTACCTGGCCCTATCCAGGCTCTGTCTAAGAGTATGGTGGATATTCAATGATGGAGGCTGATTCAAGAAAGGTGTGACTTACCGTCAACCTAGCCAGAGTTCTAAGTTTCTAAGGTTTAAAGAGTGTTTAAGACGAAATGTACTCAGAAGTTTCCCCAGCGGAGTCGCCATTATGTTGGGGTTCCCATGTTTTGGCCAGGTTGACAGAGACCAAAAGATGAGACAATATAGAACCACTTTCAGACCTTAGGATCTAGCCCTCCTAGGTCCAGAGAGGGATCTCTCTATGATTATCAAAGGATATATGTCTTTGAAGTTCTCAATTGTGATCTTAGGCTAGTTATAGGGTCAAGGTTGTTTGTTTGATTGTATGAGTTTGGTTGTTGAGAATCAGGAGGGAAGGTTTCACATTGTGATCTTAGGCTAGTTATAGGCTCAAGGTTGTTTGTTTGATTATATGAGTTTGGTTGTTGAGAATCAGGGGGGAAGGTTTCACCATGAGACAAGGATGGGTAAAGAAGGAAGCTAGGCAGGATAGATAACTCAGGGAACATCAAGGCCATTGGGCAATGGAGTCAAGAAAGGATTTACTTATGTTTAATGTGTAAGCTTCAGTTGGGCTAGTCATCTAGAGCGTTTGGATCTCAAAGACTGATTGGTGGGATGGAACACTAAGGAATGAGAATGAAGGATGGAAAACCATCTGATTCCGTCTATAGATCAGGCCAGAGGTCATTTAACTCCAGGCCCGTTTGGACAAAACCATAGGCAACACAAGGGGTCTTGAAAAGGTTCGTATGGAAGGGCAGGTTATGAAGAGGCAACGACAGGCTTTAAACCTCTCAATTTTCCTAACCTCTTTCAATTAAATCTTAACAAAGACATCTGAACACTGATTCTATCAACTTGCACATCAGAGAGCAGGAAATAATCATCCACTACACTGGTTTAGTCAATTAGAAACAATATTCAGACATACATATGAGCAGAGAACATTAAAGACTGAGAGAGCTGGGACATAAGGTACCTAACAAGGGTAAATCTTATGTCATGCGTTCAGATGTCAGTCAGAAGAACATGAAATGAAATGGAAATAAACACAGAGATAAGAAAAACATCACCAACTGCTGTAGATCAGGATCTAATGAAAATTGCTTATCATGTTAAACACAACACCAATCAAGTACATCACTGCCCAAAGCTTTTACATTCAGCCTGAATACATCATATTTCTCAGCCTGTCATACAACTATTACACAGGAAACTTGGCTCCAGACAAAAATGCTTGCAATTCACTGATAATGCAACAACAACCATTACAATGATATCCCTCTGTGCTTTATAGCAGAAGAGACACAGAGGACTGACTGAGGAGTTAGGTGAATTTTAAATGTTATGTTTAAACACAATAATGAATGTAGGGCCGAGACCCATTCTGCTTGATGCACTGTATATCTAATCTTCGTTACCTTCCTCGTGAAAGAAAGATCTGCTCCGGATATGATTTGACCTTTTGGCTGCAGTACTCCAGGTGATTTGAACAGAAATAGAATAAACTGTAAAGAAGGCCTGCCTCATAAATGCCTGACTGTTTTTAAAGCTGTAGTCTGGTGGGAAAACTCTTCAGGGACATTGTGCATAATAAAAGATGTATGGGCACCCTGTACTTGATAAAAAGAAACTCTGCTGATGAAAACCCTGATATTACCTTTTATCTGTGCCTAGGATCCTTTGAATCGATCCTCGGGGTCCGTGATCTATTGCTTTGCCCTTTTTAAATTCAGATTAAAGCTCGGGATCTTCATAAACCAGCTCCAATCTCCCTTTGTTCTGTGATGATACACTTTGCCGCTTCGTCTTTTCTGACAGGGTAGCTCGGGCTTTTAATGGCGCCGAAAGACTTCAGTGCTCGAAATCTATCTTCCATCCTTGATGAAAATCCTCCTGGCCGCTTTCTTTGACCATTTTATAACATTATCAACCCCTGGATTAAATATTGACAGCGCAGCTTGCCATGTAAAACCATGGCGGTCTTCAACCTTTGGAACCCCTGCAAAACAACAAACAGTGAGGAAAAACACGACAGTGGATGATGGCAGTGGCGGGAACAAAATGCGAACGTGAAAAACAGCCATGCAGACGGAGGCTTGGGGAGAGAACACGAAAAAATGATGAACTGAGCTCTGGTGGAGAGTTAATGATTCAGAGAGCGAAAACATATGAAAAACATTAAAAACATGAACTTTGGGCGCTTTTACGGAGTGGAATGAGAGACTGTACGGGGATGCATGTGGTGCTGACGTGGCGAGACGAACAAAGGTGGATGGACGACGTGGCGGCCTGGGGACAGCGGGGTGGACGGCAGGTTAAACACCGCGTAGGTTCGAGGAGTGAGCGCCGTTGGATAGGGGCTTAAAGATCTGTCGGTCCATATTAATTCCGCCGGGCGTCCATCGACCGAACAGTAACGCGCGAGCGATGAGCGGTTTCATTTTCATACAAGGGACGCGTGTCAGTTAATGAGTGGGATCGCTGGCTTTTGCGAAAAACCGCCTGTTGCAGATGGGCGGTGCGGGATTTACCGCGTGGTTTCGAGGATGACGTGAGCAGGCGGGGGCCACGGCTTTGGGAGCGTTCCGCGCCGTTGGATCGTCCTTTGATCGGACGACGGAGGTTCGTCGTGAAATGCACGGGCGGCCAAAAATATTTATGAATTATATGAAAACCAAAACGCGTGTTTCAAAGGTTTTTAAAGGCATTTCATGCGGAAAAAGGTCTGAGGGGTTAAGCGCCTGGACGCTTAGCGAAGGGCCACAGCGCCAGGTTCTATGGAGGAAGAGGGGCGCGGGATTAAGACTAAGGGGGCTTAGGCCTTATATTATGGTTTTCCCGTATTTTGAAGCATTTTTTTTAGGCCTAAAGGGAGGAACGGTAGGGAAACGAAAGGCAGGGAAGGCTAAGATAGGGGCAAAAACAGGATTTAAGGAGGGTTTACAGGGAAAATGAGGGGATTAAAGGGGGGCTTGGCAAAGTGAGAAGGTGATAGCTTGCGAAGATATAAAGGGCAACAATGGGCCTTTTTGAGCAATGGAATAGCAGAGGCAATACATTTTAGGTACAGCACAGAGAGACTCCAAGGGAGGGATGGCCTTGAGCAGACACTGATACCCAGAACCATTCTATCCCCCAGCTTGCTTGCCAAGAATTTATAGGGGGGCTAACAAGTTGCACTGGGAAGAAGTGAAGATTAAATCTCAAATGGAGGGCCTCTTAGTTGAGAATATCAGGAAACTTTTAAAGATGTCCATGAGCAAGAGGGTATTGTTGGAGAAGATTTCCCACTTAGCTACTGATATGGGTCTTTCCATGGATTTCAGAACTAATTTATGCAACAAGTATCCTGAATTTTTTGAGGTTGTTGATACATATTATGGGCCTACATTGGAGTTAACTTCATGGGATCCTACTCTTGCAGTCTCTTTTGTAGAAAAGGACTTGGAAGAAGCTAATAATATGGACAGTGATCTTATACTTGATAGGCCTCGGAAGTTCAAGAAGTTAAATCTCGTTCAGTTCTAAGTGTTGTACCCACCATTAATTAAGCAAGTGGTTGTTAAGGTAAGTGAGCCTATGGAAGGAAAATAGTAAAAATGATAATTAAGAGGGACTAAAAGTATAGAGTATGCATTCTAAGTTTACTATTTTTACTTCATGGAAGGAATAACTCTAAATTTGTAATTGAAAAAAGTAATTATAACTACATGCATGCCAAAGTGTAGATTTCCTTATCGCTGGGTTGCTCAACTTGTGATCAAAGTATGGTTGTAATTTAATTCACTATTGAATGTAAAATTAGAAACTCAACATAATGGCTCAATCTTTATCTATTCAACCCAAGGAGAAGTTTATTACAATTGACATTACTTCGGATGTTGTCTGCCCATTTTGCTTTATCGGCAAAAGGCATCTAAACAAGGCTATGGATGCATCAAAGGATCTCTACAAATTTCAGGTAGTCTAGCCATTATTTTTCGACTTTAATGTTTATTTTTTGTGTCTATCATAATTGAGGCATTGAGAATATCCCTGTTTTCATTAGAGGAAAATGGCATAACTTTACGAGCATTATTCCAGGTTAGATGGCATCCATTTTTTCTTAACCCTTCTGCACCAAAAGAAGGGATAGAAAAGACTATTTAATTCAAGAAAAATTGAGTTTTTGATAATTCATCCCATTAGCAGCATATCAATGGAATCGCGGACAAATGAATAATTAGTAAGATCAATAATTTTCCTACAGGGTGAACACATTGGAAAACCATAGATTGATAACATTTGCAAGCCAACAGGGTCTGGAAAAGAAGAATGACTTTGTGGAAGATTTGTTTCTAATTTTTTTCACACAACAGAAGTATATAGGTGATCGGTAAGCTTTAATATGAAATGTACTCTGAACTGTAATTGCATTTATCATTAGAAGTCCTTGTTAGTGATATATAGCTTATTTAACAACGTTGATGTTTTTATCGCAATCCTCCATGGGCATGATGTCACATTTGTTACTTTCTATGCTTGTGATTGCCTCTGAAGTTATTTTTTAATTCTTGTAAGGGAAAATATTTAGCGACAAACACATGGTTCAAAGTCATATGACTTGGTCTTGGCAACAAATTGATAAGAAAAAGTGTAGGAGGAAACTTACCACTTGGCAGAAATGTATCAAGAACTTGGAAAAGGCCAGCAGACTAAAGAACATATAAAGCATTCACAATTTATTGAAAAAATTAGAGACAGTTTCATTCCATGACAAATCCATTATTCAAAACATCAAAATAAACATGCCTATGTAAATAGGAAAATTAAAGTGGGATGACAATGATGATGGCCATCCACTGAGACTAGCTTTGGTTTATCGGACCTCTAAACTTAAATTGATTGGTTTGATTTATCAAGTTATTTTTATGAAAAGTAACTTAGAAATGAATTTTCTGAGCTCCTTTCGATTTTTATTAGTTAACAAGCTATGGAGTTTGGTTTTAATTACAATTTTTTTGAAAATTAGATCAATGTCTTTTTAGGCTGGGTAGTCCAAGGGAAGGTGCTTTTCATCCTCCACACTATTTGTAATTGTCTCATATTTAAATATTTTACATATTCTTTCATATCAAGGCATTTTAGATCTTCCCTTGCACCCTATCTTGCTATGAATCTCATGGTAATTTGTTTTTATCTTTGCAATATTTATTCTTTCTTGAGCTGGAAATAAAGGAAGATAATTTTGATTTTATCACTTGGGATTAATGATTTCTTTATATTAATTCAGCCTTCTTTCTTCCTCAATCTACATTAGATTTTGAAACGTAATTATGATATTGCTTTCAATAGTGTTTATATCATAGAGGATGTCCTCTTCCAATATCCCCTAACGGTTTAAATTTAGTATAGACTTTACATCTAACTAATGTTGTCTGACATATTTCTACACTCAAAGTGAGATAATTGGTGACTTTGAGTATGCTGCCCTTGTATTTCTTTCTATAGATCAAATTCTCAAACTCATATTTTAGATATAAATTAATGATGTTCGACATTACAAACTATGAAAATTTCAAGATGAAATTTTGATAACTCTTTTGAAATAGAAACAGGTAAACAAGTGGATATATAAAAAAATAATCAAGATTTGAGAAACAACTATAAAGACAATATTTTGATGAAAGTCAAAAGTGTTTATCAGAAGTGTTGAAAAATGGTTTTGGTCGAATGCCATCAAGTCTTAGATTCTGCTCACACAATTTCCATTTTAACTCCACCTCTCTCAACTTGCTCCCTTTCTTTTCCTTAGGAAACCTCCCTGGCTTCTGGTAGGGACATTGGTTTTCCTATTTCACTACTGACTGATACTTTGGAAATTATGTTGTTATGTTATATTTTTTTTTTAGTCATCTAAGGAGTGCCATATAACCGTGTTTCCACCAATAGTTTCACCAGATAGATCATATCAACATATTTATTTGTCTTGAAATTCATTTTTCTACACATGAACTGTAATCTCTATAACCGATGTTGCGTGACATATTTCTACAATCAAAGTGAGATAATTGGTGACTTTGAATATGTTTACCTTGTATTGTTTTCTAAAGATCAAATTCTCAATCTCAGATTTTAGCTATGAATTGATGATGTTCGACATTACAAACTATGAAAATTTGAAGGTCAAATTTTGATAACTCTTTTGAAATAGAAACAGGTAAACAAGTGGATATATAAACAAATAATCAAGCTTTGAGCAGCAACTACGAAGACCATATTTTGATGAAAGTCAAAATTATTTATGAGAAGTGTTGAAAAATGGTTTTGCTCGAATTCCATCAAGTCTTAGATTGTGCTCGCACAATTTCCATTTTAACTCCACCTCTCTCAACTTGCTCCCTTTCTTTTCCTTAGGAAACCTCCCTGGCTTCTGGTAGGGACATTGGTTTTCCAATTGCACTACTGACTGATACTTTGGGAATTATGTTGTTATGTTATATTTTTTTCAGTCATCTTAGGAGTGGCATATAACTGTTTTTCCACCAATAGTTTCACCAGACAGATCATATCAAGATATTTATTTGTCTTGAAATTCATTTTTCTACACATGAAGTGTAATCTCTACAACCGATGTTGTCTGGCATATTTCTACAATCAAAGAGAGATAATTGGTGACTTTGAATATGTTGCCCTTGCATTTTTTTTCTATAGATAAAATTCTCAATCTCAGATTTTAGCTATGAATTGATGATGTTAGACATTACAAACTATGAAAATTTGGAGA
This sequence comes from Pinus albicaulis, assembly GCA_034641835.2. Classification (NCBI taxonomy): domain Eukaryota; kingdom Viridiplantae; phylum Streptophyta; class Pinopsida; order Pinales; family Pinaceae; genus Pinus; species Pinus albicaulis. The sequence goes on from CM076582.1 coordinate 1,553,289,458, forward strand.
TAAAAATTTGATAACTCTTTTGAAATAGAAACAGGAAAACAAGTGGATATATAAACATATAATCACGCTTTGAGAAGCAACTATGAAGAAGATATTTTGATGAAAGTCAAAAGTATTTATTAGAAGTGTTGAAAAATGGTTTTGCTCAAATGCCATCAACTCTCAGATTGTGCTCACAAAATTTTCATTTTAACTCCACCTCTCTCGACTTGCTCCCTTTCTTTTCCTTAGGAAACCTCCCTGGTTTCTGGTAGGGACATTGGTTTTCCAATTTCACTATCGACTGATACTTTGGGAATTATGTTGTTATGTTATATTTTTTTTAGTCATCTAATGAGTTCCATATAACTATTTTTCCACCAATAGTTTTACCAGACAGATCATATCAACATATTTATTTGTCTTGAAATTCATTTTTCTACACATGAAGTGTAATATCTACAGTCGATGTTGTTTGACATATTTCTACAATCAAAGTGAGATAATTGGTGACTTTGAATATGTTTCCCTTGTATTGTTTTCTATAGATCAAATTCTCAATCTCAGATTTTAGCTACGAATTAATGATGTTCGGCATTACAAACTATGAAAATTTGAAGACAAAAATTTGATAACTCTTTTGAAATAGAAACAGGTAAACGAGTGGATATATAAAAAAATAATCAAGCTTTGAGCAACAACTATGAAGACAATATTTTGATGAAAGTCAAAAGTATTTATCAGAAGTGTTGAAAAATGGTTTTGTTCGAATGCCATCAAGTCTCAGATTGTGCTCACACAATTTCCATTTTAACTCCACCTTTCTCAACTTGCTCCCTTTATTTTCCTTAGGAAACCTCCTTAGCTTCTGGTAGGAACATTGGTTTTCCAATTGCACTACTGACTGATACTTTGGGAATTATGTTGTTATGTTATATTTTTTTTCAGTCATCTAAGGAGTGCCACATAACTGTTTTTCCACCAATAGTTTCACCAGACAGATCATATCAACATATTTATTTGTCTTGAAATTCATTTTGCTACACATGAAGTGTAATCTCTATAGCTGATGTTTCCTGACATATTTCTACAATCAAAGTGAGATAATTGGTGACTTTGAATATGTTTCCCTTGTATTGTTTTCTATATATCAAATTATCAATCTCGGATTTTAGCTACGAATTGATGATGTTTGACATTACAAACTATCAAAATTTGAAGATAAAATTTTGATAACTCTTTTGAAATGGAAACAAGTAAACAAGTGGATATACAAACAAATAATCAATCTTTGAGTAGCAACTATGAAGAAAATATTTTTATGAAAGTCAAAAGAATTTATCAGAAGTGTTGAAAAATGGTTTTTCTCGAATGCCATCAAGTCTCAGATTGTGCTCACATAATTTCCATTTTAACTCCACCTCTATTAACTTGCTCCCTTTCTTTTTCTTAGGAAACCTCCCTGGATTTTGGTAGGGACATTGGTTTTCCAATTGCACTACTGACTGATACTTTCGGAATTATGTCGTTATGTTATATTTTTTTCAGTCATCTACGGAGTGCCATATAACTATTTTTCCACCAATAGTTTCACCATAAAAATCATATCAACATATTTATTTGTCTTGAAATTCATTTTTCTACACATGAAGTGTAATCTCTACAGCCGTGTGCAATTATTGAAGGTGGCTTGGCCTCATCAAGTTTTTAAAATTGTCTATGTGGCTTTCTTTATGGCCAGAATATGAACAATTTAGATTCATGTGTATTTATATCAAATTAGGCATACAGTGGTCTGTTCCATGTTTGAAAACAAAAATTGATTTAACTATACTTCATATGTAAACTAGTAAGTCTATGAATTTGGAAGCTATTGTAGGAAAGTACTTCTGGAAGGTGCTAAGAAAGTGGGTCTAACTGGTGCAAAATAATGGCTCGATGATCCAAATAACAGACTGAAAAAGGTAAAATTTGGATCCGATGATCATATGACAATGCTTTTTCCTAGCTCTTTGAATTGCATGGTTGTTTCTATTAAAAATTTGAAGATGATATTGTTGTCTGTATTTGTTGGGATAGAGGCTTTATAATGGTCATACTTTATACCATAGCTTAGCTTAGGAAATTAAGTTAGGAGTAATTTATCTTATTGAGCTATGTTATGGTGTAATAAAGTTAAGCTACAATGGTTAAAATTAATTAAGTCACATGTTGGTGGTTGGCTGTTGAAGGGTTAATGTAACTTGTGTCTTTCTCATGCCCTATGCTTAATGAATCATGTTGTATTTCTCCCTTCTATCTGCAAATTTGTGAATATGTATGTAATTATATGGGTTCTAGTGAAATCTTAGTGTTTTTTCATGGCAAAACAGTTAACAGAGTAAGTCTTTGATTTTCCTATTTATGAGGGATTTTTGTTATTTTAATTAGAATGTTCATGGAAAAGATTATTTCCCTTCAATATAACAAACATAAGGGCTAAATCTAAAAATTCAAGATGCCAAAGGCAAGGAGTGGATCTTTCAGTTTCGATTTTGGCCTAATAATAACAACAGGATGTATGTTCTGGAAGGGGTGACACCATGTATTCATTTGACGTAATTGCAAGCTGGTGACATAGGTATATGCTAGTTACTTGTTAAGCTTTATATGTTGATAGTTCTAAGAGGTTTTCAAATGTTTTTACAAAGTAATTAATACTCTTGGGAGGATATCTTTATCCCATTTTATATTTTTTTATTTACCTAAATGGCATTTTGTCCATAAAGAATAAGCTTTTTTGATAGATGATGTTAATTGTTTCCATTTAATTTAAAAATTTTGTTTATCATCACATACTCGCTGCTGAGCAAATTGAGATAGCCTGGAATAAAATTATTCTTGGTTGGTTTGTATTGTTTTCATTATGTTCCCATTCTATACTTAAGCACTTACGTACAATGTAGATTTCTGTAGAGTTTTCATTGTTGTCAAGAGGTCAATACCCATCATGATTGATAGTTAACTTCTTAAACCTGTAAATTTTGAGAATGATGCTTTGATTGACCAAATGTCATAGCTATGGAATTTTTAATGCCCATTATATTAATTCAACTTGTGATGTTTCTAATCAGATCTTTAGTTAGAAAAATATGGGCAATATTTTCACAGACAATGTCTTTTTTCATCATATTTGTGTTAATTTTTTTTTCTAGATATGAATTTTATTCGGGTGCTCTTTAACTCTTCAATTCTATTTGTACCTAAATTTTCATCATGCACAGTGTCAGCATTTGTTGCCTACTAATCCAACTTTAGTCTAGGGCATGTTTTCACCCACACTGTTATTCTCTATCCAAAATGATGGTTTATGTTAGGATCCAACCTCAGCCGGTAAGAGAGGAGCACTACAAGAATCAAGTGGAAATTTGAAACTTCCAGATCCTCATTATGTTTTGGGAAATTCTTCAAGAAATTTACATATTGATGCATGCAACTCTTCAGGTCTGCACACATCTATTTTTCCATCCACAACTTCAACATTTGCAAGACAGGGCATGGCATCAATCAAATGCACATTTGGACCTTTGGCATCTTTATATATAGATCAGGGCCTCTGTATGTTTAGAGGACATATTGCCTCTATGAAAGAAAACAATGGTTGATGTTTAATTGAAGAACGAAGCAATGTAAGGCTTCAATAGCCTCAATTTGAGACCAAGTTAGTAGAAGAAAGAGTGTCTCAAGAGCCCCTCATTAAAACCAAGTCAGTAGAACAAGGAATTTCTCAAGAGCCTCATGTAGTGCCCAAAGAAAATGAAGGGAGAGGTTAAGATCCTGAACTAGCAAGTGGATTAAAAAAGTTTGACTGAATGTCTTCTTCTCAAATTAACTTTGAGAAGGCTAGTACCAATAGAGAAACATCTAGCAGTCGGAAAAAACACTATGATATAGATGCATTATTTTGGGTTAATAATAAACTCTATCAAAACTAGGTAAGATAGGCAGTGGTGGTAGCAACAAAGTACACAGTTATATCATCGTACTGTACCAATTATGCAATCAATATAAAATGTCGTGACTATTCTAATGCATACAGTTTCTGTTAGGAGATGGATTATCTCACCAGGTTTCTTGGAAAGAAATCTATTATACATTTAATTGAATATGAGATTACAAAAAAAAGTGTATTCAGGGGTGTGATGACTCTTGGTCTTCAGGAAGGTCTTGGTAAGGGAATAGGAGGGACGGCTTAACCTCTGCCATATGCTATGAGTTCTCTAGCATATATTCCACCATTGACATAGCTTCTAATAATTGACATGTGGGAGCTCATACATTGGCTCATTATATAAAACTCAGGAACTTTTTAGCTTTGGATTCCTCAAAAGTTATAAATTGTTAACCCATTAGTTGAGTAATAATGTAAAATTAAAGTGTTGAGTAATAAGTGTAGTTGAGTAACCCATTAGTTCAGTAACAATGAAAACTATTGACTTTTTTTGAATTTAGCAGTTACATCAATAAGTTGTTAATGCTTACATTTTTTTAAGTGATATCCCTTGAATAATGGCAGACGAAAAAGCTTGAAGAAGATAAGAAACGTGAAACAATGAAAGCCAGTGTGAATTCATCCACACAACCTAAAGATACTGGTACATATTTTTTCTATTCATCTTATGTGTGACTTCAACTGATGGCTTGTCTATTAGTTGTGGTGGCATACTATTTTTTTGTGACATAAGGTTCTTTTCCTCCCTACTCCTTTTGGTCCATAGCTCCCAAATTTGGGCGTGTGTTTATATATTATGTATTGGGGTTCCCATGAATAGAGATGGTGGCAAAAGTATTAGAGACTCACTGGGGCCCTGCGTTGGAGGAAGCTATATTCTCATTACCTCCCGAAGCTTCAACCGAGGATAGTGGAAAGATGCTAGAGGATGGCCTGAGATCGGTAATGAATATATGGGAAATCTTAGTTTGGTGTTTTCTCTTCTGATTTCTTGGGATTTTCACTACTAGGTTAGCATCACCAGATTATTTTGTCCTCTTCACTGCATTATGTATTTAACTGAGCGTGTTTTACAAAGTATTCATATAGCAGTATTATCTATTTTTAAGTTTATGACTTGAGGATTATGGTTTCTTGACAATTTCTCTAGGTTCGTTTTTTTCAGAATATTTAAGGTTATTGTTATGTTGCTAAATTTAACAATTTGATTACTTACGTGCTGGAGAATGGAATTTAGAATTTTGCAGTGAAGAATCGTTAAAATTCAAAGTATTTTGTTTTAACATATGTTTTCTTTTCCACCTTTCCCTAGGTGTGTTATTTTTGAATGAGTTATTTTGTTTCTTTGTTACTTCAATTTGTCCAAGGGAAGCAATGGTTTGGAGAATCCTAGCTTAAAATGGTGCAATTAAATCCTGATGCATAGTTTGATATCATTTATGCAGAAGATCGAATCATACCTAGTAGGTCACTTCCTTCTGAATGCCATGCAGAACCACATACAGAATATGAAAGAGCTATAGTTAAATGGGGTCTGATGCACCATAAAGAAAGTGCTGCAGATTGTTGTTAGGCTTTCTTAGACCAAGCAAAAAATGATAAAGAAGGTGAAAATAAGTGTAACAGAGATGGTGGAAAACGTATTGGAGATTCACTGTGGCCCTATGTTGGAGGAAGCTAGATTCTCATTACCTCCCGAAGCTTCAAGCGAGGATAGTGGAAAGATGTTAGAGGATGGACCTGAGATCGGTAATGAATATATGGGCAATCTTAGTTTGGTGTTTTCGCTTTTGATTTCTTGGGATTTTTACTACTAGGTTAGCATCACCAAATTATTTTTCCCTCTTCACTGCATTAAGTCTTGAACTAAGTGTGTTTTACAAAGTATTCATATAACAGTCTTATCTATTTTTAGGTTTATGACTTGAGGATTATGGTTTCTTGAAAATTTCTCTAGGTTTATTTTTTCAACATATTTAAGGTTATTACTATGTTGCTAAATTTAAAAATTTGATTAGTTATGTGTTGGAGAATGGAATTTAGCATTTTTGACTAAAGAATTGTTAAAATTCAACGTATTTTGTTTTAAAATATATTTTCTTTTCCACCTTTCCCGAGATGTGTTATTTTTGAATGAGTTATTTTTTTTCTTTGTTACTTCAATTTGTCCAAGGGGAGCAATGGTTTGGAGAATCCTAGCTTAAAATGGTGCAATTAAAGCCTGATGCATAGTTTGATACTATTTTTGTAGAAGATGGAATAATACCTGGCAGGCCACTTCCTTCTGAATGCCATGCACAAGCACATACATACTATGATGGAGCTGCAATTAAATGGGGTTTGATGCACCATGAAGAAAGTGCTACAGATTGTTGTTAGGCTTGCTTAGACCAAGAAAAAGTGCTAAAGAAGGTGAAAATAAGTGTAACAGAGATAGTGGAAAAATTATTGGAGACTCACTGGGGCCGTGTGTTGGAGGAAGTTGGATTCTCATTACCTCCCAAAGCTTCAAGCGAGGATAGTGGAAAGATGTTGTAGGATGGACCTGAGATCGGTAATAAATAAATGGGCAATCTTATTTTGGTGTTTTCGCTTTTGATTTCTTGGGATTTTGACTACTAGGTTAGCATCAACAAATTATTTTTCCCTCTTCACTGCATTATGTCTTGAACAGAGCGTGTTTTACAAAGTATTCATATAGCAGTCTTATCTATTTTTAAGTTTATGACTTGAGGATTATGGTTTCCTCGCAATTTCTCTAGGTTTCTTTTTTCAGCATATTTAAGGTTATCGTTATGTTTCTAAATTTAACAATTTGATTAATTACGTGTTGGAGAATGGAATTTAGCATTTTGCAGTGAAGAACTGTTAAAATTCAATTTTTTTTGTTTTAACATTTGTTTTCTTTTCCACCTTTCACCAGGTGTGATATTTTTGAATGCGTTATTTTGTTTCTTTGTTACTTCTATTTTTCCAAGGGCAGCAAGGGTTTGGATAATCCTAGCTTAAAATGGTGCAATTAAAGCCTGATGCATAGTTTGATATGATTTCGATAGAATATGGAATCATACCTGATAGGCCACTTCCTTCTGAATTCCATGCAGAACCAAATACTGACTATGACGGAGCTGTAGTTAAATGGGGTTTGATGCATCATAAAGGAAGTGTTGCAGATTGTTGTTAGGCTTGCTTAGACCAAATAAAAAATGCTAAAGAAGGTGAAAAGAAGTGTAAAAGAGATGGTGGCAAAAGTATTGGAGACTCACTAGGGCCCTGTGTTGGAGGAAGCTGGATTCTCATTACCTCCCGAAGCTTCAAGCGGGGATAGTGGAAATATGATGGAGGATGGACCTGAGATCAGTAATGAATATATGGGCAATCTTAGTTTGGTGTTTTCGCTTTTTATTTCTTGGGATTTTGACTAGTAGGTTAGCATCACCAATTATTTTGTCCTCTTCACTGCATTATGTCTTGAACTGAGTGTGCTTTACAAAGTATTCATATAACAGTCTTATCTATATTTAAGTTTATGAATTGAGGATTATGGTTTCCTGACAATTTCTCTAGGTTTCTATTTTCAGCATATTTAAGGTTATTGTTATGTTGCTAAATTTAACAATTTATTACTTACATGCTGGAGATTGGAATTTAGCAGTTTGTAGTGAAGAACTTTAAAAATTCAAAGTATTTTGTTTTAACATCTGTTTTCTTTTCCACCTTTTCCCAGGTGTGTTAATTTTGAATAAGTTATCTTGTTTCTTTTTTACTTCAATTTTTCCAAGGGAAACAAGGGTTTGGAGAATCCTAGCTTAAAATGGTGCAATTAAAGCCTGATGCATAGTTTAATATTATTTCTGCAGAAGATGGAATCAGACCTAGCAGGCCACTTCATTCTAAATGCCATGAAGAACCACATACATACTATAACGGAGCTGCAGTTAAATGGGGTTTGATGCACCATAAAGAAAGTGTTGTAGGTTATTTCCAGACTTGCTTAGACCAAGAAAAAACTGCTAAAGAAGGTGAAAAGAAGTGTAACAGATATGGTGGAAAAAGTACTGGAGACTCACTGGGGCTCTGTGTTGGAGGAAGCTAGATTCTCATTACCTCCTGAAGCTTCAAGCGAGGATAGTGGAAATATGCTGGAGGATGGACCTGAGATCGATAATGAATATATGGGCAATCTTAGTGTGGTGTTTTCGCTTTTTATTTCTTGGGATTTTGACTACTAGGTTAGCATCATCAAATTATTTTGTCCTCTTCATGGCATTATGTCTTGAACTAAACGTGTTTTTTAAAGTATTCATATAACAACCTTATCTATTTTTAATTTTATGACTTGAGGATTATGGTTTCCTGACAATTTCTCTAGGTTCCCTTTTTCAACATAATTAAGGTTATTGTTATGTTGCTAAATTTAACAATTCGATTCCTTATGTGCTCGAGAATGGAATTTAGCATTTTGTAGTGAAGAACTGTTAAAATTAAAAGTATTTTGTTTTAAAATTTGTTTTCTTTTCCACCTTTCCCCAGGTGTGTTATTTTTGAATGAGTTATTTTGTTTCTTTGTTACTTCAATTTTTCCAAGGGAAGCAAGGGTTTGGAGAATCCTAGCTTAAAATGGTGGAATTAAAGCATGATGCATAGTTTGATATTATTTTTGCAGAAGATGGAATCATACATGGTAGCCCACTTCCTTATGAATTCCATGCAGAACCACATACAGGCTATGACGGAGCTGTAGTTAAATGGGGTCTGATGCATCATAAATAAAGTGCTGCAGATTGTTGTCACGCTTGCTTAGACCAAGCAAAAAGTGCTAAAGAAGGTGAAAAGAAGTGTAACATAGATAGTGGTAAAAATTTTGGAGACTCATTGGGGCAGTGCGTTGGAGGAAGTTGGATTATAATTACCTCCCAAAGCTTCAAGCGAGGATTGTGGAAAGATGTTGGAGGATGGACCTGAGATCAGTAATGAATATATGGGCAATCTTATTTTGGTATTTTCACTTTTGATTTCTTGGGATTTTGACTACTAGGTTAGCATCACCAAATTATTTTTTCCTCTTCACTGCATTATGTCTTGAACTGAGTGTGTTTTACAAAGTATTCATATGGTAGTATTATCTATTTTTAAGTTTATGACTTGAGGATTATGGTTTCCTAACAATTTCTCTACATTCTTTTTTTTCTCAGCATATTTAAGGTTATTTTTATTGATCCAGGTGGATATCGGTGGCCACCCACCTATTCCATTTGGACCAGCACCATCAATTCTGGCAGATTTTCACATTCAGCACAACTTACTATTTTTAGCAGGTTTTCGGGTCCTCCACTCTCGGAGCCGTTTTGGGGGCTTAATGATCCAGGTGGATATTGGTGGCCAACCACCTATTCCATTTGAACCCCCATCTTCAGTTCTTTCAATTTTCAAGTTGCAACAAAACTTACTATTTTTAGCAGTTTTGCCAGAAATGTTAGGTCTCTGTAATTTATTAGCAAGATTGGGAGAGTCCAATCACAGAGTTAACATCATTTCAACCAAACTTTGGGATTCTAGGATCTAGCCCTTCTGAATCCGGAGAGGGATCTCTCCAATATGTGCAAAGATGGATATTGTCTTTGAAAAGCTTAAGGTAATGATATTAGGCTAGTTATGAAGGCCAAGGGTTTTGTTTTGTTTTGGATGGTTGAGCATGAAATTTTACTTGAGGGGAAAGTCCTAAGTGCAAAAAAGTTTCAAAAGTGAGAAGTTGCAAGCAAATAGAACAGTTTTGGAAGATAGATAGATATAACGCTGGTTTTTAGTCCATTGGGCTATGGAGTCATATCTGGGCTTTAATTGAACAACAACATCAAGTGTGATCCAAGGGGCAAGTTATCTACACCACAAGATTATTGAGATTAAAATGATGAAATGGAAACATTAAAATGTTGGAGGGGTGGAAACTGATAATAATTTCTCAGAGGATTTATAGTCAGTCCAAACAAGAAAAGCCTCTTAAGTAACTGTTTTAAAACCAACCAAGGACAAGGCTAACCATAGACTTCTTGGGAAAGTTCTTATTAAAGCAACTTAATTGACAAACAATCCAGTAATCCACATAATTACCTTCAGAAAGTATGAAAACACATAAGAAAAACAGAGTGTAACTTAAGATCAGATAAAGTACTTTTAAAACTAGTCTGCTTTCAGTCAACACCAAGGGAAACTTTTAGAATCTGCCTTTGGAGAAAAGAATCTAGGAATCAGGGCAAACCATATCTTCTCTAGTCTAACTTTAATAGCAAATAATGGAAATAACATTCGAGAACAATGTTTGAGCAAATAGAAGGACGAGGGAACGCTAACATTCCTAACTTTTTAAACTGTATTGAATCATTCTTAAAAAAACAAATCTGTAGAAAACATTAAGATAAAGATTTCTCAGCCAGAGAAGGTTACTGCTATACAGAAAATCCTAACCCTGTTTAAACTGTTCTTTACAGAGGGAAAATGAAAAATATGGCATACATAGAAGGAAAACGATTAACAAAGAAAGAAGCACTTCACCAGTGATAAAGACCAGTTCTTTCAGTTTTCAGGTTGCAGCATAACTTACTATTTTTAGCAGTTTTTCGGGTCCTGAACTTCCGGAGCCGTTTTGAGGCCCTAAACAACGTTTTTTGGGTAGCCATCAAATTAGATTGTCAAATTCGTCCCGAAAGTTGTAGTCCTCGGATAGATATTTCTAACGAGCTATTGAGCGCATCAAACAGAGATCAGGTGCCAAAGTTACGCCCCCGAGAAGTTGAACCACCAATTTACCCAAACGGTTCCCACAGCTTTGGCGCCTCATCTCCTACGGTTAGGTTTTTGGACGTTTTGGATTCTACATTGTTTCTTAATAATAAATAGGCCTTCGAGCCTCATTGTAACACATTTGAGAGGCCTGTAGCCGCCACATCTCTTCCCAGAGATAGCTACCAGCGCCCTAGCTATTTTATTTCCATTATGTCTGTAAGCATATTTCTGTTATTAATGAAATGACGCATTATTTCCGCTGCATCTCTGTATTTATGGTTATGTGTTTATTCTGTTGCGTTCCTGCATAAATCCGAATCAGTGGTATCAGAGCGGGTCTGCTCTTTCTTTGTTTTTCTTTGCATGTCCCCAACGCGGTCAGGGTATAAGGAGTTAGGGCTCGATCTGGTTGAACCCTTGCAAGATCAGCCTCACAAACCCCGACGACCTCCCATGGTGGAAGAAAAGAAAGATGAGGGAGCAGGAGATCCTATCAAAATACTGCTCGAGGAGGCCCTCGAGAAACAAAGGAATGCAATGATCGATAACTTTGCTCAAATCCTTCAACGACTGCCCACATATGGCGCATCTGCATCCAACAACCACTCTGGAGGCGTCACTCCCTTCAAGGTACAGGTAAACTTTGACATTCCTATATTTGAAGGAAAAATAGATGCAGACGCTGTAGATAGATGGTTAAATTTGCTGGAAGGGTATTTCTCGGTCCATGACTTCTCTGACCGAGAAAAGATTATTTTTGCACTCCTCAAAGCTGCCCCCCATGTCAAAGACTGGTGGGAAACCTACCGTGACCAAGAGGGCGAAGGGGAACCCTCTCTGTTCTCCGCCACACCCACTTGGAATTCGTTCCGAGACAGCATCAAGGAACAATATTACCTCATGGGGAGCTATGAGGACAAATACATCCAATGGACCACGCTGCGGCAACAAAAGGATCAAGATGTGCATGAACTGACGAATCTGTTCCATACCCTGCGCACAAAGTTGGGTATTAAAGATTCGGAGAGACATTTGGTGCTCAAGTACCGCGGCTGTCTGCACAAACACATTCAGGAGGAAATGGAATTCCTCGACATTACATCGCTTGGCACGGCATATCGCTATGCCGCCAAGATCGAGCAGAAATTTAAGCAAAAGAAGCGAGACTTTGGATCTGCGAATCCGAAAGGTGCCCCCGAACCGAAGAACAAGGGGAAAGGCCAAAGCAATGCGACTCAGAACAACACCACAAATCCAAAGAAGGACACAGGGAAGTGGTGTGAATTTCATAACAGCCCCACTCACAGCACAAACGAGTGTCGGGCCAAACAATCTTTGGTGGCTGAACTAAAGGCACCCGAATCAGATGCATTTTCTGATCCTGAGTTAGAACCAGACAAAGGTAATGACAAAGGGAAGCAGATCATTGATGCGGATCCCAGTGCCATTGTTGCCACCACCAAGATCCAGAAGGAGGGTCCAGAGGATCCAGAGGAGGGGGAGCGCCTCTTCCAGTCGCAGATGTGGGTAAAGGGTTCTCCGCTGCAATTTCTCGTCGATAGCGGAAGCCAAAAGAACCTCATTTCAGCAGAGGTCATGAAGCGGCTCGGCCTACCGACCATAGCACACCCACAACCGTATACCATCGGGTGGCTCCACCCAAGGAGAGATCTCCGCATCCGTCAGCATTGTCGCCTTCCATACAGTATCAAGCCATTCACGGATGAGGTATTGTGTGATGTTGCTCCTCTTGATGTAGCTGATGTATTATTGGGCCAACCATACTTGTGGAGGCGACATGCTGTGTATGAGTCTAGGCCTCGTTCTGTTATTATTACTTTTGGAAATAACTTGTACGGGATACCAAAGGTAGTACCACCTCCTGTCATCTCTTTGACTACTGCAAAAAAACGCAGTAAGATTGTTTCCCAAACCAGGAAATTCATTTTCCTTACGACTCACACACAAGGAAAGAAGAATATTGTGGCCACAACCTCGAAACAGGGCTCCCTTGCACTGCTGCAGCAGATGGACAAAGTTATGGAGGAATACGATGACAATTTCTCCTCACTCATAAAGGTTCCTCTACACTGTCAGGACAAGCACTCCATTGATTTGACTCCCAACGCACCACCGCCTGATGTTGCCATACATCCTGCAACTACACATACAGAATCCAAACATGTACCGTCTAAGGCTGATAAAGAAACCAAATTTACTAAACGCATCCAGCATGTCCACCCACAGGTCCATGACATCTTCAATACATCTAATACTCAATTCAACAGAATTTGCCTCATCTCATGGAGTATCTCAACGCAATGGGGACCATTGCTTCCTAAGGAGGGAGGAATGATCCAGGTGGATATCGGTGGCCACCCACCTATTCCATTTGGACCAGCACCATCAATTCTTGCAGCTTTTCACAGCACAACTTACTATTTTTATCAGGTTTTCGGGTCCTCCACTCTCGGAGCCGTTTTGCGGGCTTAATGATCCAGGTGGATATTGGTGGCCACCCACCTATTCCATTTGAACCCCCATCATCAGTTCTTTTAGTTTTCAAGTTGCAGCATAACTTACTATTTTTAGCAGTTTTTCGGGTCCTGAACTTCCAGAGCCGTTTTGAGGCCCTAAACGACGTTTTTTGGGTATCCAGCGAATTTGATTGTCAAATTCGCTTCGAAAGTTGTAGTCCTCGGATAGATCTTTATAACGAGCTATTGAGCGCATCAAACGGAGATCAGGTGCCAAAGTTACGCCCCCGGGAAGTTGAACCACCAATTTACCCAAACGGGCGCCCACACTTTTGGCGCCTCATCTCCTACGGTTAGGTTTTTGGACGTTTCGGATTCTACATTGTTTCTCAATAATAAATACGCCCTCGAGCCTCATTGTAACACAATTGAGAGGCCTGTAGCCGCCACATCTCTTCTCAAAGATAGCTACCAGCGCCCTAGCTATTTTATTTCCATTATGTCTGTAAGCATATTTCTGTTATTAATGAAATGACGCATTATTTACGCTGCATCTCTATATTTATGGTTATGTGTTTATTCTGTTGTGTTCCTGCATAAATCCGGATCAGTGGTATCAGAGCGGGTCTGCTCTTTCTTTGTTTTTCTTTGCATATCCCCAACGCGGTCAGGGTATAAGGAGTTAGGGCTCGATCTGGTTGAACCCTTGCAAGATCAGCCTCGCAAACCTCGACGACCTCCCATGGCGGAAGAAAAGAAAGACCAGGGAGCAGGAGATCCTATCAAAATACTGCTCGAGGAGGCCCTCGAGAAACAAAGGAACGCGATGATGGATAACTTTGCTCAAATCCTTCAACGACTGCCCACATATGGCGCATCTGCATCCAACAACCATTCTGGAGGTGCCACTCCCTTCAAGGTACATGTAAACTTTGAAATTCCTATATTTGAAGGAAAAATAGATGCAGACGCCGTAGACAGATGATTAAATTTGCTGGAAGGGTATTTCTCGGTCCATGACTTCTCTGACCGAGAAAAGATTATTTTTGCACTCCTCAAAGCTGCCCCCCATGTCAAAGACTGGTGGGAAACCTACCGTGAGCAAGAGGGCGAAGGGGAACCTTCTCTGTTCTCCGCCACACCCACTTGGAATTCGTTCCGAGACAGCATCAAGGAACAATATTACCCCGTGGGGAGCTATGAGGAAAAATACATCCAATGGAACACGCTGCGGCAACAAAAGTATCAAGATGTGCACGAAATGACAAATTTGTTCCATACCCTGCACACAAAGTTGGGTATTAAAGATTCAGAGAGACATTTGGTGCTTAAGTACCGCGGCTGTCTGCACAAACACATTCAGGAGGAAATGGAATTCCTCGACATTACATCGCTTGGCACGGCATATCGCTATGCCGCCAAGATCGAGCAGAAATTTAAGCAGAAGAAGCGAGACTTTGGATCTGCGAATCCGAAAGGTGCCCCCGAACTGAAGAACAAGGGGCAAGGCCAAATAATAATGCGACTCGAACAACACCACAAATCAAGAAAGGACACGAAGTGGGTGTGACTTTCATAACGACCCCACTCACTTAACAAATGAGTGTCGGGCCAAACAGTCTTTGGTGGCCGAACTAAAGGCACCCGAATCAGATGCATTTTCTGATCCTGAGTTAGAACCAGACAAAGGCAATGAAAAAGGGAAGCAGATCATTGATGCGGATCCCAGTGCCATTGTTGCCACCACCAAGATCCAGAAGGAGGGTCTGGAAGATCCAGAGGAGGGGGAGCACCTCTTCTAGTCACAGATGTGGGTAAAGGGTTCTCCGCTGCAATTTCTCGTCGATAGCGGAAGCCAAAAGAACCTCATTTCAGCAGAGGTCGTGAAGTGGCTCGGCCTATCGACCATAGCACACCCATAGCTGTATACCATCGGGTGGCTCCACCCAGGCATCCACCAGAAGTGCCGCCTTCCATACAGTATCAAGACATTCACGGATGAGGTATTGTGTGATGTTGCTCCTCTTGATGTAGCTGATGTATTATTGGGCCAACCATACTTGTGGAGGCGACATGCTGTGTATGAGTCTAGGCCTCGTTCTGTTATTATTACTTTGGGAAATAAATTGTACAGGATACCAGAGGTAGTACCGCCTCCTGTCATCTTTTTGACTACTGCAAAACAACGCAGTAAGATTGTTTCCCAAACCAGGAAATTCAATTTCCTTACGACTCACTCACAGGGAAAGAAGAATATTGTGGCCACAACCTTGAAACAGGGCTCCCTTGCACGGCTGCAGCAGATGGACAAAGTTATGGAGGAATACGATGACAATTTCTTCTCACTCATAAAGGTTCCTCTACACTGTCAGGACAAGCACTCCATTGATTTGACTCCCAACGCACCACCGCCTGATGTTGCCATACATCCTGCAACTACACATATAGAATCCAAACATGTACTGTCTAAGGCTGATAAAGAAACCAAATTTACTAAACGCATCCAGCATGTCCACCCGCAGGTCCATGACATCTTCAATACATCTAATACTCAGTTCAATAGAATTTGCCTCATCTCATGGAGGATCTCAACGCAATGGGGACCATTGCTTCCTAAGGAGGGAGGAATGATCCAGGTGGATATCGGTGGCCACCCACCTATTCCATTTGGACCAGCACCATCAATTCTTGCAGATTTTCACATTCAGCACAACTTACTTTTAGCAGGTTTTCGGGTCCTCCACTCTCGGAGCCGTTTTGGGGGCTTAATGATCTAGGTGGATATTGGTGGCCAACCACCTATTCCATTTGAACCCCATCTTCAGTTCTTTCAATTTTCAAGTTGCAACAAAACTTACTATTTTTAGCAGTTTTTCGGGTCCTGAACTTCCGAAGCCGTTTTGAGGCCTTAAAAGACGTTTTTTGGGTATCCATCGAATTTGATCGTCAAATTCGTCCCAAAAGTTGTAGTCCTCGGATAGATCTTTCTAACGAACTATTGAGCGCATCAAACAGAGATCAGGTACCAAAGTTACGCCCCCAAGAAGTTGAACCACCAATTTACCCAAACGGGCGCCCACAGTTTTGGCGCCTCATCTCCTACGGTTAGGTTTTTGGACGTTTCGGATTCTACATTGTTTCTCAATAATAAATAGGCCCTCGGAGCCTCATTGTAACACGGTTAGAGAGGCTGTAGCCACCACATCTCTTCTCGAGAGATAGCTGAACGCCCTAGCTATTTTATTTCCATTATGTACGTAAGCATGTTACATTATTAATGAAATGACAAAGTATTTCCAACGCATCTCTGTATTTATGTGGTTAAGTGTTTATTACATGTCTGTTCTTCCTGCATAAATCCCGGATCAATGGTATTATCGAAGCAGTACGCTCTTTCTTTGTTTTTCTTTGCATGTCCCCAACGCGGTTAGGATATAAGGAGTTAGGGCTCGATCTGGTTGAACCCTTGCAAGATCAGCCTCGCAAACCCCGACGACCTCCCATGGCGGAAGAAAAGAAAGATGAGGGAGCAGGAGATCCTATCAAAATACTGCTCGAGGAGGCCCTCGAGAAACAAAGGAACGCGATGATGGATAACTTTGCTCAAATCCTTCAACGACTGCCCACATATGGCGCATCTTCATCCAACAGCCACTCTGGAGGCGCCACTCCCTTCAAGGTACAGGTAAACTTTGACATTCCTATATTTGAAGGAAAAATAGATGCAGACGCTGTAGACAGATGGTTAAATTTTTTGGAAGGGTATTTCTCGGTCCATGACTTCTCTGACCGAGAAAAGATTATTTTTGCACTCCTCAAAGCCGCCCCCCATGTCAAAGACTGGTGGGAAACCTACCGTGAGCAAGAGGGTGAAGGGGAACCCTCTCTGTTCTCGACCACACCCACTTGGAATTCGTTCCAAGACGGCATCAAGGAACAATATTACCCTGTGGGGAGCTATGAGGACAAATATATCCAATGGACCACGTTGCGGCAACAAAAGGATCAAGATGTGCACGAACTGACGAATCTGTTCCATACCCTGCGCACAAAGTTGGGTATTAAAGATTCAGAGAGACATTTGGTGCTCAAGTACCGCGGTTGTCTGCACAAACACATTCAAGAGGAAATGGAGTTCCTCGACATTACATCGCTTGGCACGGCATATCGCTATGCCGCCAAGATCGAGCAGAAATTTAAGCAGAAGAAGAGAGACTTTGGATCTGCAAATCCGAAAGGTGCCCCCGAACCGAAGAACAAGGGGCAAGGCCAAAGCAATGCGACTCAGAACAACACCACAAATCCAAAGAAGGACACAGGGAAGTGGTGTGACTTTCATAACAACCCCACTCACAGCACAAACGAGTGTCGGGCCAAACAGTCTTTGGTGGCCGAACTAAAGGCACCCGAATCAGATGCATTTTCTGATCCTGAGTTAGAACCAGAAAAAGGCAATTACAAAGGGAAGCAGAACATTGATGCAGATCCCAGTGCCATTGTTTCCACCACCAAGATCCAAAAGGAGGGTCCAGAGGATCCAGAGGAGGGGGAGCGCCTCTTCTAGTCGCAGATGTGGGTAAAGGGTTCTCCGCTGCAATTTCTCGTCGATAGCGGAAGCCAAAAGAACCTCATTTCAGCAGAGGTCGTGACGCGGCTTGGCCTACCGACCATAGCACACCCACAGTCGTATACCATCGGGTGGCTCCACCCAGGGAGAGATCTCCGCATCCGCCAGTAGTGCCGCCTTCCATACGGTATCAAGCCATTCACGGATGAGGTATTGTGTGATGTTGCTCCTCTTGATGTAGCTGATGTATTATTGGGCCAACCATACTTGTGGAGGCGACATGCTGTGTATAAGTCTAGGCCTCGTGCTATTATTATTACTTTGGGAAATAACTTGTACGGGATACCAGAGGTAGTACCGCCTCCTGTCATCTCTTTGACTACTGCAAAACAACGCAGCAAGATTGTTTCCCAAACCAGGGAATTCATTTTCCTGACGACTCACTCACAGGGAAAGAAGAATATTTTGGCCACAACCTCGAAATAGGGCTCCCTTGCACGGCTGCAACAGATGGACAAAGTTATGGAGGAATACGATGACAATTTCTCCTCACTCATAAAGGTTCCTCTACACTGTCAGGACAAGCACTCCATTGATTTGACTCCCAACGCACCACCGCCTGATGTTGCCATACATCCTGCAACTACACATACAGAATCCAAACATGTACTGTCTAAGGCTGATAAAGAAACCAAATTTATGAAACGCATCCAGCATGTCCACCCGCAGGTCCATGACATCTTCAATACATCTAATACTCCATTCAATAGAATTTGCCTCATCTCATGGAGGATCTCAACGCAATGGGGACCATTTCTTCCTAAGGAGGGAGGAATGATCTAGGTGGATATCGGTGGCCACCCACCTATTCCATTTGGACCAACACCATCAATTCTTGCAGTTTTTCACTTTCAGCACAACTTACTATTTTTAGCAGGTTTTCGGGTCCTCCACTCTCGGAGCCGTTTTGGGGGCTTAATGATCCAGGTGGATATTGGTGGCCACCCACCTATTCCATTTGAACCCCCATCATCAGTTCTTTCAGTTTTCAAGTTGCAACATAACTTACTATTTTTAGCAGTTTTTCGGGTCCTGAACTTCCGGAGCCGTTTTGAGGCCCTAAACGACGTTTTTTGGGTATTGTTTTACCAGCAAATTTGATCATCAAATTCGTCTCGAAAGTTGTAGTCCTCGGATAGATCTTTCTAACGAGCTATTGAGCGCATCAAACGGAGATCGGGTGCCAAAGTTACGCCCCCGGGAAGTTGAACCACCAATTTACCCAAACGGGCGCCCACAGTTTTGGCGCCTCATCTCCTACGGTTAGGTTTTTGGATGTTTCGGATTCTACATTGTTTCTCAATAATAAATAGGCCCTCGAGCCTCATTGTAACATAGTTGAGAGGCCTGTAGCCACCACATCTCTTCTCAGAGATAGCTACCAGCGCCCTAGCTATTTTATTTCCATTATGTCTATAAGCATATTTCTGTTATTAATGAAATGACGGATTATTTCCGCTGCATATCTGTATTTATGGTTATGTGTTTATTCTGTTGCGTTCCTGCATAAATCCGGATCACAGTGTGTGTTGGTTTCAAATCTAGGTCATACTCTTGAAGACATGCCATCCAGTTCCCTCGTCTCTCACCCAGCTCTTGCTGCATGAAAAGTGAGCGAACAGCTAGGTGGGGGACGAAAACTGTGACATGGTTTTTCAAGATGTATGGCCTGAAGTGCTTGACTACTTTGTAGACTGCATAAGCTTGCTTTTCCATCTTAGGGTAATTCATTTCAGCTCCCTGCAACCTAGTACTCATGAAGGATATAGGTCATTCATCATTTTTGGCGTCTTTCTGCATGAGGACAGCTGCGAGTGATGAATCTGAAGCGAAGGTATACAAGATGAAGCTTTTGCTAAAATCTGGACTTTGGAGAGATGGTGCTTCAGCTATAGCCTGCTTGATTTTATTGAAAGCCTCTTTCTCTGGTGGATTCCATTTGAAAATCGCATTCTTCTTAATCATCCCCTGCAAAGGCCTGACTATTTGGGAAAAATCTGATATGAATTTTCGTAGAAAATTGATTTCCCAAGGAAAGATTGCTTGGCCTTTATGCTGCTAGGGGGTGGAATCTGGGCAATAGATTTTTCCCGCTCGGGATCTACAACAATGTCCAGCTTAGTTATGATGTGGCCCAGTAAACTCCCCTCTAACACAGTTAAAACACTTTTATTCGGGTTGAGTGAGATCCCGTGCTTCTTGTACCTTTCGAAAATTTGCTTGAGGTGGGGTAAGTGATCATCCCACTGTTTCGAAAACACAGTGACGTTGTCCAAATAGAGTATGACACTCTGTCCTATTAGACCACGGAAAGCTATATCCATGGCCTGTTGGAAAGTTTCCCCCACGTTTATTAATCCAAAGGGCATGCGCCTGAAAGCGAACGTTCCCCATTTGGCCCGGAAAGTAGTTTTCAATCTGTCTGGCTCAGCTACCAACACTTGGTTGTAACCGCAGAACCCATCCAATAAGGAGAACATTTCAGATCCGGACACGGCCTGCAATATTTGTTCCATAGGGGGCACCGGGTAATTGTCTTTGTTTGAGGCCCGATTTAAATTTCAAAAGTCCACGCACAAACGAATCTCACCAGAGTTTTTCCGTACCAGGACTAGATTTGATACCCAAGTGGAGTGGCGAACTTTGAAGATAATGCGCGCATCCAAAAGCTTCTTAAGTTCTTTTTGAATCATCGGTTCCAGTGTAGGATGTACTTTTCTGAGCTTTTGCTAGAAAGGTTGCACTCCTTCCTTCATAAGTATCACGTGCTGAATAATCCGAGTATCATATGTACGTAAATCATCATACGTCCAAGAAAATACGTCTCGGTACTTCCGGAATAGCTGGGTGAAAGCTTGCCTCTCGTGGTCGGAACAATATTTCCCAAGGTTGATGAACTTCGGGTCCTCATCTGATCCTAAGTTCACCTGCCAATGTGCCAAGGTGGAACTTTGTATTTTGGTATTTATGGGCCTGCGGAAATGGCTTTGCAGATCAAAGAGATTTTCAAGTGACACTATCCCCTTGGGCATGGGGTTTTCTTTACGTTTATCATGCTCTTCCTGCAAAGCTTGATCATGATCCGCCTCATCTATCACCGCGTCTTTGAACACTTCGGTGCTGAGCATGAATTCCAATATCTGTTGGTCATCATCAAAGACGTGTAAATTAGTAATATTATCTGGCACGGAGGGTTTATACATTACTTCAATAGAAAATCCATCCCTCAGAGGGGTAAATCTAGCATCAGCATTAGCCAAAGTATCAGCTGCTGCATTATGCATTCTAAGCATAGATTTGATACCAAACACATCAAAAGCAGAAATAAGATGCCATACCTCTTGTTGATAAGCTTTTAAGTGCGAAGACAAGCAATGGATGGTATTGCGTACCCGACGAGTGATGATCTTAGAGTCTCTGATAACCTGTAAGCATCATACCTTTAAGTCCAGTGCCTTCTTAAGTCCGAGGACTAAGGCTTCATATTCGGAAGTATTGTTGGTGCACTGGAACTCTAGCCGACACGAAATCAAGAACTTGTTCTTCTGAGGGTCCAGCAGGATGCAGCCCACACCAGCTCCGTCATGTGTCTTGGAACCATCATAATACAAGGTCCACACGTCGTTTTCTGGCTCCTCTGGAGTTGTGGGTTGGGGAGGGATTTCGGCTTTGGTGTATGAAGGGGGTAGCTTGGTCTTCCGTGATGAGTGTTAGTTCTGACTGGACCTCTGGGCTCACTGGGGACTGAGGAGAATGGTAACATCCGAAAATGGCCTCTAAGAAACACATGCCAAGCTCTTCCTGGGCAAAGCTGACAGGTTCATTAGTAGCATCCAAATTAGTCACAGTGTGTTTCATATAAGGTTCGCTTTCAACCCTGATTTGGTTGTTCTGGCCCTTATAGGGAAGCCACAGGTGGGACCAATTGGTAGCAAAATACCCTTGCAGCTTGCTGGACCAGTCCCTGCTAAGAAATAGGCCGTAGGATTCCGGGATGCCTACAACTACAATGTCTATACACTGGTGGACCCTAGAGTCAGAAGAAAGGCATATGATGACATTATTCAGCTCTCCTATAGCTGGCACTTGCGATCCGTCAAGCTGAATGATCCTAGCATCAGTTTTCTCCGGGCGAATGTTCAACTTCTTACAAACATACAGGGGCATGACATTTGTGGATGCGCCTGAGTCAACCAGACAGTTATGGACATTGAAGTTGAAAATCTCAAATGATAAGAGGAAGGGAGGAGTGGATCCCCTGGAATTTGCATTTATGGCGCTTACAATAGACTGGACACTCGGACTAGCTTGCGCAGATGTATTGCTCACAAGCTTAGTAGTCAAGGTGTTGGTGAAGGCTTTGAGGATAAGTTCTTGTTGATTGGTGATGCAGGCAAGCTCGTAAAGGGAGATGTTGGCTCTGGTTTTCTTCATGTCCGCAACAATGTTGTAACTAGAATCAGAATGAGGACTAGGCTTGGTGGTGGCTTTGGGCGACCCCATCGAGAGCTTGCTCTTTTGGTTTACTCAGGTGTTTTTGCTCGTGGGCTTCTTAGGAATAGCTTGTTGTTCATTCCGAGGGGGTAGAATTTTCCTTAATAAGGCCCTCTTCTTCTCTTCAAAGGACTGTTCGAGGACTGGTCCTTTGCTTCTAAGGCCATAATTTCATACGGGTTTGAACTTAGGATCGTCGGCCATGTTGATATCAGTGATGGTATGATTTCTCTCGCCGTGAATTACATCGAACGCAAGAATAGAGGATCCTGGTTCTTCATCAGGGGGAAAATCTTCTTCATTGTCAGAAAATCATCCTCCCCCGTGTCCCCTTGGGTTTGATCGTCCAGAATTTGATTTACTATTGCATTCATGCTGCCAATCCATTGTGGGCATGTCTTTTCAGAGTGGGCAGCCTGGTGGAAAGAACAAAAGTTATCTTTTCCGATTTCTTCCACATTGAGAACAGTGTTCGGGTTAGATGGAGGTCGGCTGGTGGTGGTGTTATTCTTTCTGAAAAAGGGCTTTTGTGTCTTAGTGCCAGTAGTGGATTCTATGCCCTTTCTCTTCAGGTCAGAGACTTCATTGGTCAATAGCTTAAGGGTCTTTGCTATACTCTCGAAGTCAAAAGCATCCTTGTCCTTATCCGCGGTCTTGGGTGTGGAGGACTAACTTTTCTTCATGGCGGGTTTGTGGTCGTCTCTCCCTTCATGATCGATGACCCCTATAGAAAGCATGTCCTTTTCTACAGTAAGGGTGGCCCTAGCTTCACATTTTACGAAGATGGAAATATCCTTGGGGAGAGCCTTTGTATAGTAGTCTATGGTAATGGAGTCATCCAACGCCAAGTTGGGGGGAAAGTTTTGCAATATGGTAGAAAAGCGCTGATTGAAGTCCCTGACCTTTTCTTTCTTCTGGAATTTAATGGTACTTAACTCTGCGAGGAGCATGGAAGGGGTTTTTTCCTTCAAAAATTTCTGCAAGAAAATGCGATGGAATTGGTCCCATGACATTATGGAGGCACTTGGGAGGGAGTAGTACTAGGTGGCCGCTTTGTTCTCAAGAGTGTGTGGAAAAAGGCGACAAGCAACGTCATCTGTTTGAACTCTCATAATTTGTAGTGAAAGATAGAAGTTGCTTATATGATCCTCGGCCAACGTGCCTTTCTGGGGGTCAAACTTGGGGAGATGCTTCTTAGAGTGCCTAGGCATGTCATGGAGGGGGCCAAAAAGATCTAATGGGGACTGGGCCATCCAAGCAAGTGGTTGCACCCGCTTGGCATGCTCGTGCTGCCTGATCTTAGATTCAGATTCAGATTCACTCCTCGTTCCTGACGTGGATGCTTCTCCCCCATTGCGAGAGTGCTCATCCTGATATCCCTCACGGTTGGCCATATTTTTGAGATATCCCAAATTGTAGATAGGTGGCCTATTTTGGTTTTGACGGCGGTGGGCGGCATGGTGTCCTTGGCCATGGCCTCTATCTCCCCTACCTCTATTCCCCTAACCTCTATTTCCCTCGCCTCCATTTCCTCGGCCTCTATTCCCCTCGCCTTCATTTCTTCAGACTCTATTTCCCTCGCCTTCATTCCCTTGGCCTCTATTTTCCTCGCCTCTTGCTGGCAGGCGGCAGACTTGATTGTTGTTATGTTGGGCTTGGTTGGGCTGAGGGTCGGGTTCCTCCTCTTTGGTCCCTTAGAGTTCGGGATCGGTTCGTTATTCTGGATAGCAGTGGCGAGGTCTTCAACCATAAAATTTATCAACTGAGGTAGGGAATTTACAAGGGCACCGTTGCGAGTGATGTTAGCAGCAGGGGTCCTAGTATGGGTCAAGAAACTCATGACTGGGATGAATTGCAAATCCCTGATGAGATTGCGAGCAACTAGGCGCAGGGTTCTCAACTGCTCCCTAGTGACCTCGTAATATGGAGCCTCCTCCCCTTGAACATCTTCCAAAGGGGGAGGAATAGTATCATCGTTTATGACCTCCCTTGGGGAGTTTGTGACGGAAATATTGCTTATGTGCTGGGAGGATGCCATTCAGGCCCTCCTTCTAGCACCAATTCTGTTGATGGGAAATTTTGTCCTGCCAACAGCAAGGGATCTCCCTGGTAAAAAGTCCCAACTAGACTCTAAATCGTTTGTAGTAGGGATCCCATCCGGGGTGTGGGTCCGGCTACCGCTTAAGTCTCCTTTCCTTGGGTCTCAAAAGAACTCAATGAACCTTATTCAGACGATACAAGATACATGATTGATGAGTTTAAACAAGTATATAACACTATGCGTAGCAAGATGAATAATAAAACATGAAGCCAAAAGAGATACTGTCAACAACATATCGTAAGGGTCATGCTTGCACGTTGTTCTAACCATAGAAGAAACAATTCTTTATGGCAGGAACAACCTTCACTTCCTTAAATGTTTATGATGAAAATATAAATGTCAGTAAACGAACTTATTAACATTCATTGAGGAAGCATAGATAAACTTAACATCATTAACACAAGTACGGAGAACTATAATGCATAAATGATGCCATCAAGGAACGCAATTTCATTAATCAAAAGATGTTTGAAACTGGAAAAGAAATACTCATAGTGTTCGCACAACAAAACACATCAGATCCAAAAGGAGTTAAACAAGTATCTGTATTCATATGCAAGAGAGTGTTATCTTTCTATACAATTCTCTCCAACTCTTTGAGTCCCCAAAAAAAAAATCCTTTACAATCTTCCATAAGGGAGTTTTATAGACCAAAATTTGCCCTTTGGGCTTCCTGACTTTTCACTTCCCCAACTGTTGAACTGCCCTACGACCTGAATGCGACCTGCGACCCAGCTACAAAGTGCGACCTGCGACCTACTACCACTGGGTCATTAGAACGTGCGTGCGATCGTGAGGTCAGGGGCATCAACTTATTGTTCTCTGAGGAAGTTTTGCCATGCACGATAATCCGCCGCTATGGGGGAAATCAAGGGAACTTCTTCTCTCAGCCAATGCAGACACTCCAAAGCATTAGGAATTAAAGTTTCTCTTTTCTAAGTGAATAGGTTGGATAGGGAGGCCAGTTTGGTGTAGATCTAGACTGGTGTGACAATGAACTTACCCAAGTTCTCCTGTGATGCTGCAAGATCGGAAGTGGCAGTGGCTTGTCTAATGGGTTGCAAAAATGTCTGAATCTCCAGGTCCACCTGTTCCCATGTCTTCTCCTCGATCAATGCACCCAGCAATGGAATGTGATGTAGGGCATGCATTGAATCGATGCCGCTAATTATATGCTCGTATGCGACCATTACCTTATCTAGGTCCTTGGACAACTTATCTTTAGACTGCATTTTAATCCGGATCTGGACCTTGGCATCTTAGGTGTGGATCCAGTCTTTCTTTGGCAGGTTTTCAGGAGCCTGGGGGTATTGGACTGTCCATTCTATCATTCTATCCAAAGTGGCTAAGGCCTCCTTCAGCTGCTCGCTCCTCTGCTTGGTCTCTACTTGGGCTCTTACCAAGGGGGCAACTGTTTGTTTTATAGTGAACATTTCCCCATATACCTGCCTCATGGTGACCTCTAATACATCTAGCTCTCTTCAGACGGTGAGCAGTACTTCGTTCATAGGGGCAGTTTTGTCTTGGAGCTATTGTATCTCTTCCCTTAACGCTACCTTTTCCTGCTCTACCCTTGCCTCCCTCCGCTCTGCTTCTTGTAGCTTATTTTGTAGAGAGAGGATCTCTCAGCTCATTCTGTTTACATTTTCCTCCGTGGTCACGGCAAAAGCCGTGCTGGACGATGTTATCATTACCGGGTTAGTCCTAGTGTCTAGGACTATATCTTTCTCTGTCGTAGCTGTGGATGAGGTAGAAGGGTTTCGTGCGAGGCATCTTCTTTTCTCCTGTCGGATGTTGAAGGAGAACTGATCGTATGTGAGCCTAGTAAGG
The DNA here is from genome assembly GCA_034641835.2 of Pinus albicaulis. Classification (NCBI taxonomy): domain Eukaryota; kingdom Viridiplantae; phylum Streptophyta; class Pinopsida; order Pinales; family Pinaceae; genus Pinus; species Pinus albicaulis. Next base: position 1,553,315,740 of record CM076582.1, read on the forward strand.
TTGAATACTTCCTCTTCTTGCCCTTTGTAGGAACTCACATCGGAGAGTGTAGAACGTGTATTGACTACAGGCACTTCGATGGGCTGTAGCTCCGTCTGTGATTCTGCGCCTTGGGGAGATGTCTCGATGTTCTCAAGTATTCTATCCTCCTCCTCTTTTCTTTTCTTTTCTTCCTCCTCTTTCCGCAGCTACTCTGCTTCTGCCCTTTCAAGTTCTATTTTCTGTCTGCGCTCTGCTTCTACCACTGCTTCCTGTTTGGCTTTCCTCTTGCGTTCGGCTACTGCCACTGCTGCCTGTTCTGCTTTCCTCTTGCGTTCAGCTTCCATTGCCACTTCTTGTTCTACTTTCCTCTGGCGTTCGGCCTCCACTTGGTCTAACTCTCTTTTGAGTTACCATTCCGCCTCAGCCTCTGCCTCCTGTTCCTCCTTTTTTCTCCTGGCCTCTTCTACCTGCTTCTTCTTTTGCTTTGACCTCAGGCTCCTTTTGCGCTTTTCTTCATCCTCTTTCATCTTCTTTTCTGTTTCGTGCTGAGCTTTGGCTTCCTTCTCTTTCTGCTGGGCAGCAGTGTTGTGCCCTGTACTGGTTCGACGCTTCTTAGCCTGAGAAGAAGAAGCGCCTCCTAATTCACGGCTTCTTTCCTCCAATGTATGGTCATCTGGGTCTTCTTTATCAGACCACGCCCCTGGGGCGAGTTTCCTATCTGTATTATACCAGTTTCTTTTTTCATCCTCGCCCGGGCACTCAGTGTGCTAGTAGTTCCATTTGAAATTAGCCCACTTATAGTGATCAGGGACTATCCTATCTGGGTCATATGTCTGGTGGTCCAATGGCCTGAGGCGATAACTTCTTATCTCTTCTGCTTCTACCTCTACCTCCCTGAAATATTTGACCGTGTAGGTACCGATAGTGAGGGGTAGTGTAGGCCACAGCTTCTTTTTGCCCTTAGTCAGGACCTTAGAGAAACCGGAAGTCATCTAGAAATAGACCTCTTGAATGAGCATTTTATCTGTAACATATCGGGGCATAGCATGGGGAGCCTTGTATGAACCAAAGACTCGAATGAATGTGTATTCGGCAAGTGGGAACCAATGTGCCACCTTGCCTAACGTCCCCATGGCTCACCAAGACATGCAAGGAGTGTCCTGGACGAACAATTTTCTGTAGAGAGCTGGGATGAAGACTTGAGAGATCGACTCTATGTCCTGCTTGTACCTGGAATCCCAAAATACCTTCATCTCTAAGTGGATTGGGCGTGCCTGCTTTGGATCCCAGTTGTGTACCCATCATCAAAGTGGCACCTCGAATAAACAACATCCAACAAGTAGGAGGCCATGTAGAATTCAGAAGGATATCCATCATCCCGTACCAGTGTCGAGGATATGTTTGTCTAAAGAGAGGCCACCAGTATGCTGGCCCAGTTGAACCGGGTGTCGTACATAGTGACATACTCCATTAGGGTTACCCACGTATCGCTGAAAGTGGTGGCATCGGGACACCCGTATAATCTGCAAAGCATAGCGGCTACCAGTTTATACACCTTCCTAAGACCTACCACTGGATATTCTTGATCCTTCTTGGCCTTGAATTTTTCGGGCTCCTCCCACCACCCTTTTAGAGTGTCTGTTATGGGGACTACGTGGGCAATGGCCCAATCTTCTGTGAAGACCTCCTCTCGTTCAGGCAATGCGTAATAAATTTGAGCATTTGAGCCCTTCAGAGTCGCGAAAGCTTTTCCTTCAGAGTCCCTCATTACCCACTTTTTGGGGTCGGTGTTTTGTATAATCCATTCAATGTCCTCCATGCATGGGAATATAGTAGGGTGGGCACCTGCATGATGGGTCCTTGACCTTTTAACTTGTATATATGCTTGTCGGTCAGGGAGGTCCTCTAGGAATTCCTGTCGAGAAAATTCCTGGTACACTTGGTATCAACGCATGCTGTCCCCTTTGGCAAATGTGCACAAGGTGTCCCTGTAGATTGGGGGCGGGGACATCGGTATATCCATCTCTATGTCCTCTACTTTCGGGCTCCTGTTCTTTTTTCAGGCCACTAGAGGTCCCATGTCGCTTGAATCTGAGGAGATGGGGACACACTCTAAGTTCACTTCGAATTCACCTGTCATGTTCATGAAAGAGTCCCAAGATAAGAAATACGCCATGATAATACAAGCCTAGGCACAGTTATTAGTTTTTTGCAACTGGAGACACATGAAGGGTTGAATTGGCGACCTGCGACTGGGTCACAGGGTCGCAAAGGTCGCGATGTTAAAACTCTCAAAGGTTTTATGACTTTGCAACCTTGTGACCTTGAGACCAGGTCGCGAGGTTGCTATGTCGCAAATTCTAGGAAGACTGACAGAAGTGCGACTCTGTGACTTCTGACCAGGTTGCAGGGTCGCTAGGTCGCAAATTATAGGAAGACTGACAGGAGTGCGACTCTGCGACCTGCGACCGGGTTGCAGGGTCGCTAGGTCGCGAGGTCGCGGGAGAGGAGAAAGGAGGGCAGATGCGACCTGGCGACTCAACGACCAGGGTCATAGGGTCGCAAGGGTTGCAAGTCGCGCTAGGGCTAGCCAGGGGGTTTTAGTGCACGCCGCGTTAAGTAGAATTCCCTCTAACTTCAAAAATGCAAGGACAGGTGAGCCAAAATAGAGAAAGGGAGGAGTTTCAGGGGAAAAATACAAATCATAAGAGTCTGGATGGGAAGTAGTTGCAATATTATGTAAGGAGGGGAAGTGTTAGGGCAAAAGGGGGCACCTTAAGTCTTAAATGATAAAAAGGAGCAAAGAAAATGGACAATTTAAAGGCTAGGGTAGGGGAAATTAAGGCAACAAAACCGTAAAAGGAAACAGCAAGAGGAAACGACAACTTACCCGAGAAAATCGCGCTCCAGTCGACCTGTCATAAGCGTTTTCTTTCTATCTGCGACATGTACATAATGCGACCTAGCGACCCTTCTATTTATAAAAGGGTCACGTTTGCGAGCCATTAATGAGGTCACTGGGTCACAGTATTCGGCAGCTTGAGGGAGGTGTGACCTCACGACCTTGTGACCTTGCGAGCTCGGGGGGTTGCGGGGTCACAAGGTCGCGAGGTCGGGATTTTCCAAAATTAAAGAAATCTGCGACTTAGTGACTTAACCTTCTCAAACTTTAACTTAGCTTTTTTTTATGTTCAAGGGGCTCCAAAAAATTTTAAATGTTGGACTTTTTGGAGGGTGTAGTAGAGGCTACAACAGATTGTTACATGATCTCTATGACATATATTATATACAGATTGTTGGGGTTTTCAGCTTCAGGCTTTCCCGTTAAATCACTATGTTAATGTGTGTGATTTTTTATGGTTTCATGTGTGCATTGCAATTGATTTAATTTCTGCATGTGATGATCAATGGTGGAATAGATTTTGTATTTTGCATGAAGTTAAAATAGTGTGTGATCAGGAGAATCTTGGATATATAACACATTAGTTATATAATTTCTACATGGTATCGGAGCGATATTGATCATTGGAGCAGATTGAAATTATTGAAGTGGTTGAGTTTTGTGCTGGTGGAATTTGAATTTGCTACAGTGTTTTCTTGATGTCGAAGTTAAGCATTCATTGAAATGTCTTTCAACGGATTGCGATTGGAGTATGCCCTTGATGGCAGCTCAAATTATATTGCATGGAAGGATAGGATGGAGGCAGTGCTGGAGGATAATGGGTTGAAGGAGTTCATAGATGTCGAGGTTATAAAACCTGCTTCTAGCGATGCAGCCGCACTTGACACATGGCAAAAGAAGACAACAAAGTGTCGAAGAATTCCGTTGGAAGGTGTGAAGGATCACATTGTGTCCAGCCTTCATAGTAGAGCTACTCCATTCTTAATGTGGAAAGCTTTGACAGAATTGTTCCAAAGCAGAAGCGACCAGAGGAAGTTGGCACTTAAAGACAATCTCAGAAAAATAAAAATGGAGAAAGGCGACAATACAACAAAATACCTCAGAAGTTCGTCCATTGTAGGGATGAGCTGGGAAGTGTGGGGGTTACTTTAGATGAAGATGACTTGGTGAGCTTGGCTCTCCTTGGGCTTTCGAAGAGTTGGCATATCTACGAGGACTCTATCAATGGTCGGGAGAAACTGCCAGGATGGGAGAGACTTTGGTCAAATCTTGTGCAGGAGGAGATAAGGCGGGGTACCAAGGATGGATCTTCATCGAAGAATGAAGATGAAGAAAATTGTGCTTTGGCTGCCAAAGCAAGGAAAGGGAAGGGAAAGAAAAATCCTTCTCAATCCGATGCGAAAGGCAAGAAGCAGGACTTATCCAAGGGGAAGTGCTTTCACTGTCACCAACACGGACATTACGCCACTAATTATCCACAGAAGAAGAAAAATAAGAAGGCTGCTGGATCTGCAGCTGGAGAGGCCTTAGCCTCACAGTTTGAGCTAGATTTTTCGCTGATCGCATGCTTGGTTTCAAGTGTGATGGAAGCAGTGTGGTTTCTTGACAGTGGTGCATCTTTCCATATGACTAGAGACAAATATTTGTTTAGTGATCTGGATGAGAAGGATCTTGGAGTGCACATCGAGATGGGCGATGATGGTAGATACAGTGCGACTGGTATCGGGACCATTTCCTTTGAGAGGGAGTTTGGTAAACCTTTCATATTGAAGGATGTCATGCATGTTCCAGGATTGAAGAAGAATATTATCTTTGTGGCGATGTTGGAAGACAAGGGCTATGGTGTTGTTTTTAGCGAGCGAAAGGCTTTCCTGCGCAGTAAAACAACTAGTGAAACCCGGAGGATAGGGGTTCAAATTAATAACCTTTATCAATTGCAGGTAGATGGCTACGTAGCAATGGCAGGCAAAGCATTAGGAGTGGTGAGCTGGGATGAGGGCGAATTGTGGCATAGGATATTGGGCCATCTTCACCATGGCGCTTTGAAAATTTTGCAGCAGATTTCTACCGGGCTTCCCAAGGGTACACTTGCACAGTCAGATCAGTGCAAGGGATTTATTTTGGGAAAATTTGTGAAGACCACTTTTCATGAGAAGGATAGTCGTGCCACGAAGATCCTTGAGAGAATTCACACAGACGTGTGTGGACCTTTCTCAGTAGCTTTGACAACAAAGCATAGGTATTATGTGATATTTTTTGATGACTTTTCTCGTAAGTGCTGGATATTCTGCATGCAGAAGAAGAGTGAGACATATTCAAAGTTCTGTGAGTTTAAGGTGCTGGTTGAGAAAGATTCGGGGAAGCAGGTGAAAGCTCTTAGGAGCGATAATGGTGGTGAATACATCTCTGGCGAATTCAAAGACTTTTGCAGCACAGAAGGAATTCGAAGAGAACTCATAGCGCCTCATAACCTATAGCAGAATGGGGTCGCGGAGAGAAATAACAGAACGATCGTGGGTGTTGCATGGGCGATGTTGCATGATCAGGGCCATCCCATACACTTGTGGGTTGAAGCATGCAACACTGCGGTTTATGTGCAAAACTGTTGTCCTCATAGAGTACTTGGCATGAGTACACCCGAAGAGGCATTTTCTGGTAAGAAGCTTGATATTTCTCATTTGAGGATTTTTGGCTCACCTATTTACATTCATGTGACGAAGGATGATAGGAAGAAGCTGGAGCCGACCGCAGAGGTTGGGATATTTGAGAGGGAGCTACACTTGCATGCAGATGAGGAGCTACTAGTTCCTAAAGATGAGCCTCAGGATGTGGATCAGCCACAAGAGGAGGTTCATGGAGTGGAAGAAACCACTCATGCAGCGCCAAACATCAGAGGGTGGAAGCGCACTATAGAAGCTGAGTGATTGAATCTTGATGCAGCGTAGAATGTAGGAGCACCTACATCACAACGCAGTCAGAGACAGTCACCTGACCGATTTACTGGATACATGGCTCGGATGAGCAAGTGTATCGTGACAGAACCATATTCTTTCGAGGAAGTTGTGGAGGATCCCACATGGGTAGATGCCATGGTGGAAGAGTATGATTCGATTGTCAGAAACAGTGCATCGGAGATTGTCCTAAGGCTGGAAGGGAAATCAGTGGTAGGTTCGAGATGGATCTACAAAGTGAAGCAAACTGTTGACGGGAGCGTCGAGAAGTACAAGGCAAGATTTGTTGCCTAGGGCTTCTCACAGATTGAAGGGATCGACTATGAAGAAACCTTTGCACCTGTCGCAAGGTATTCTTCCATATGGACCATCCTTGCTCTCTCAGCGCAGATGGGTTGGCACATTCATCAGATGGATGTGAAGACTATGTTCCTCAACGGAGTCATTGAGGAGGAGGTGTACATTGAGCAACCTGAAGGATTCGAAATCTTCAGCAGCGATTCACATGTGTGCAGGCTCAAAAGAGCGCTTTATGGGCTGAAACAAGCACCTCGTGCTTGGTACACACGGATAGACAGTTATTTCACCAGACTTGGTTTCCCCAAGAGTGAGGCGGATCCGAACCTATACCAGATTGTGGTGGAGGGTAAGTTGCTGATAATTGTACTTTATGTAGATGATTTGATACTAACAGGTGATGAACTGTTGATACACTCATGCAAGGTAGATCTTGCAAAGGTGTTTGAGATGAAGGACTTGGGCCTCCTTCATTATTTCCTGGGATTGGAAATTTGGCAACGGAAGGGTGGACTGTTTGTGTCTCAAGGCAAGTATGCCCGGGAGATACTGGAGAAGTTCAACATGCAAGGCTGCAAGCCTATCGACTCTCCTCTTCCTGGTGGTTGGAGGAAAGAGGATGCTACATCGGCAAAGGTAGTGGATGCCACTGTTTATCGACAGTTGGTTGGTTCGCTCATGTATCTAGTCAATTCATGACCGGACATATGCTATGATGTGAAACAGCTTTCACAAGCTATGTTTAAGCCTACCAAGCTCTTTTGGAAGGCAGGAAAGCATGTCCTAAGATATCTCAGGGGTACATCTGGATATGGATTGTGGTACAGACAGTCGAATGAGGTGAAGCTGCATGGCTTCACGGATGCAGATTGGGCAGGAAGCCCAACGGACAGAAAGAGCACATCTGGAGGGATTTTCAGTATCGTCTCTACAGCAGTTTCTTGGTAAAACAGGAAACAAATATCCGTGGCACTCAGTTTAGCGGAGGCTGAGTACATGGCAGCAAGTTTGGCTGCATGCGAGGCTATATGGATGAGGAAGATCCTGGTCAAGTTGTTCAGTTCTCACTTAGATCCTACTGTGATATATTGTGATAATCAGAGTTGCATTAAACTCACGGTTAATCCAGTATTTCAGGATAGATCTAAACATATTGACATCCGGTACCATCATATCAGAGATTGTGTGCAGCGGAAGATCATGTTGCTTTCTTACATTCCTATGGAGGATCAGGATGCTGATATTCTGACGAAGGCACTCACCAGGAGCAAATTCGAATACCATAGAGACAGGATCGGTGTGGCAAATAATACCTATCTTTTTGAGAGGGAGTGTTGAGATTCAACAAGATGATGAGCTTAGTGAAAAGAGTCGCCTTCACTAAGTGGGCCCACAGGCTATTTTTGGCGCAAAGTCTATTTTTCGACATGTCGATCATATTCTATGAGTTGCAGGATGCTATTTGTGGATGGTTGGTCAAGTTGGAAAAATAGATGGACTTCTATTTTTAGACATGTTGGGCGGAATCTATTTTTAGATTGCCAGTCTAAAAATAGATATGTCGAATATTATTAGCTCTTAATAATATTTGGACTCTAAACATTATCTTATTCTCTTGGAGCACTTCAGTTAAGTGCACAGATGTGGCACAGCAGCTGACAGAAGGAATTACGCTATTCCTGAGGGTTTAATGGAGCTAATGCATGAGGACTTCAGTTAGAACTCATGTGACAGAGTTTGGTGGAGTTATAGAAGTAGTTGATGGAGTTGTATTTAGTTTAACTCAGTTAGACTCAGTTGAGCTAGTTGTATCTAGTCTAACTGATTGATACACTAGTGAGAGTGGTGTGAATTAATTATTTAATTAATTCACTAAATAATAATTCATTAATCAACTGAAGAATACATTAGTTAACTACAGTGCATCGCAGTTTCAGTGGAGACTAGTGGAGAGATAGGTGAAAGAGCAAGTGTGACTATCAGTTGTGACTATAGTGATGCATTGATTGCATCCAACACTCAGTAGAGATGCCAATGAGGTTTGCACAGTGCAAGCTTGGTGGATTCGAGTTCATTTAGAGCCATTCTTCAGCAGAGATTGTGTAGTAGAGGCAGGCTAGCAGGTGGCAAAGATCGGTGCATAGATTTGCAAGATCGGGCCTAATTAGTGTGTAGCGATTGTATTGTACTGAGAGCTTGATATGATCAGCTTTGTATGAGGATTGTTACATGATCTCTATGACATATATTATATACAGATAGTTGGGGTTTTCAGCTTCAGGCTTTCCCGTTAAATCACTGTGTTAATGTGTGTGAATTTTTATGGTTTCATGTGTGCATTGCAATTGATTTAATTTTCGCATGTGATGATCAATGGTGGAATAGATTCTGTATTGTGCATGAAGTTAAAATAGTGTGTGATCAGGAGAATCTTGGATATATAACACATAAGTTATATAATTTCTACATAATTTTCGCACATTCGCACATTTGGTCTAATTTTACAAAGGTTTTGGTTTGGGTTTACAAAGGTTTTGAAATTTCGCACATTTGGTCTAATTTTACAAAGGTTTTGGTTTGGGTTTAAATACTTTTCTTGGAGATTTGGGTTTAAGGACTTTTTTTGAAAGACATTTGTTGGAAGCGGTCTAATTTTGCAAAAAATTGTTTTGGGTTTAAGGAATTTTCTTGGACGTACATTCAAAGGACATTTCTTGGAGGTATGTGATACATTTTTTTGGATGTTTTTTGTTCTTCATTTTTTTTTGAAAGTATAGATTTGGGCTTAATTTCGAATTTTTAGAGTACGTGTTTTGAGTTGAAGTAAATCTTTTGAGCTTCGTTTCATTTTTATAAGACATTTTTTTCTCAGATTTTTTAAAAATAGTGTTTTGGATTGGAGTATATATTTTTTGCAAAAATTTTAAAATGAGTTTTTTTAAAATTAAATCTTTTGTGATGCTTTTTCTAATTGAGTTATTGTCTAAATTTTTGAAGGAAATTTTTTGAACTTCATCCTCTATTATCATGGGAAATCGAAGGAATTGTGCGAGAAAATATGATCGAAAAAGAGACCCTGAGGAATGTAGAGAAGAGATGAGACAATATCGCAAAAGAAAGATAGAAGCACTCTCAAATATTGAAGGGGAAAATCAACCTCAACTAGAAATTGAAGTAGGTATGTAAATGTAAATATTATGATCTATTGATATATTTAAAATTTTCCTAGTGTAAAATGTGAAGCTTAATTTTTATTTGATGAACTAATTCAAGAAAAATATTTTGCAATGTAAACAGAGAGAAATATTGCTCAAAACATTGATGATGAGATACAAAATTTTGAAAGAGAAAGTGAAAGAGATATTGAACCAATGATTGAAGATGGTGAAAATATTGAAATAAATTCAAGTGAAGAAATTGAATCACAAGGTATGTATATATATATAACACATGCACGTATTATTGAAATTTTATACATATATTTATTAATTTAGTTATTTATTGAATATGTAAACTTATTATGTACTATTTATTCAAATATGTACAGATGAAATCAGTGTCGATGATGAGATGTTAGAAAATGTTGACAGTCACACATATGGAGATAAAAAAACCTGACCATTATATACGATATCGTGTTAACCACATTTTTGAAACATATTTCATAAAGGAGTAGGTGAAAGTTCAAGCTCAAATGTTGAAAGGTCTCCTATCATTAAGGAAATTAAAATAAGCTACGACACTACTGGGTATTCGAAAATCAACCAAAGATTAAGAAATGAAGGAAATTGTGATAAAAAATATAAGTAGTGCTATAAATTCAATTAGGAGATCTAGACAGAAAAATGTTTCAATTATACGTAGAGGAATACATATGGAAATGGTTTCATCGAGTACTAAAGAGAATCGTTTGGTAACATCTATGGCATGAGCATTAGGAACCTCGTGAAAAACTTTGCACAAACATCAGAAATTTCGGCTGCAAATAGATGTAAATGATGAACTCACTTGTTGGAGAGCTATTTGTAGGAAACCATATAAAGATAGACTTGGAGAAAATGTTAAGAAAATAATATATAAATATTGGAAGAACAATTCGCGTGCTTCACCAACTGCAAAGCATGTGATGCGAAGAAGAATAGCACGAAATCAGTACGAAGAACATGAAAAATATTTCCTGGAAACCACTCAGATAGACTTATTCAACAAGTTCAAAGAAGAGAATCGTGAAATTCATGTTTCAATTAGTGCTTTTTTTCAACAAAAACCATGGTATGTAAAACCTATCACCGTACGCGACACTTGTTGTTGCCGTTATCATGTGGAATTTGAGTTATATTATGACATATTCCTTGATTTTGGTAGAAAATTATGGAAGGATTCACTTCATCCTTCCACTATCCGTGATTTCATATCTCAAATTCTATGTGAAAGAGAAAGCGATGAACTATTTTACAAAAAGAAATGTGTTGGTGGTAAAAAAATGCAATGATTGTGGAAATTTGACTAAATTTCAAAACAAATATCGTACTGATATAAATGATCAATCATTGTCCAACATGAAAGAGAAATGGAAGAGATATGAATATATACATACATCGATTCAAGGTGCAAATAGTGTTAAAAGAATTGAATTACGAGAAGACGAAATTTTTGTGATAGAATTTTTGAGAAATTTTAAGGCAGAAATTTACAAATACACCAAGCATTCCCATAGAGCTCGATGGCAAGACTTGCAATTCAAAAAATCTCGTGAATTTTTTCCACAAGGGGCCATTTTGTCAGTGATTGATTTTGCAGAAAACTACACATTTGTTCCACAAAAAGAAATTCATAGTGAATACTATCATTTTGATCAAGTCTCCATGCTCGTCCATATTCTATATAGACACGCTGCAAAAAACGTCGATCATATAGAAAGAATGAGTGAAAATCAACATATCATTAAAGAATATCACTTTTATATCAGTGACGATCGTACACATGATACATATTTTGTACAACATTGTTTTGGAAAAATTTACGATTCCTTGAAAAATCGTGGAATAACATTCAATGAACATTAGATATGGTCAGATGGATGCGCAAGTCAATTCAAATTTGCACGATCATTCTTTTGGTTGTGCTATCTTCATAAGAAAACCTGCATTAAACATTGTTGGAATTTCTTTGAGACTGGCCATGGAAAAGGAGAACATGACGGTGCAGGGGCATGCATAAAATGAGCACTTCGAAGATATCAAATGAACCCCTCTGCAAGCCGACTTGTGGACGTGAAAAAATTTGTTCAATGGTGCATCGCTGCTCTAAGCCATGAGACTAACCCATCAAAGGAAGTGCGAAGGTACATTCAAATTAATTTTTATTGGAAATCTAATTTTATCGTGCAATGATTATCTTTGATTGTATTTTGATATCATATTTACATTCTTTTTTGAATTTTCCATATAAAGGTTTTTCTGGCATATTGGGATCGAAGATGTAGATAGATCAATTGGAAATGACATTGAAACAATAAAAGGGACTAGAAAATTGCATTCAATTAAAACAAAGTCGTCCAGAAATGTGTTTGCATTGGATAAAAGAAAATATTCTTGTTTTTGTCATGTTTGCATAGACAACACAACATCCAATGACGTTTGTTAAAAAAAAATGTATGTAAACGATTGGAAACATACAGAGCTAAATACAAAGGGAAAAATGTCTATTGCAATGTTTGAAGAAATGCAATCAGAGAAAACTACAATATCATCTGATGGTGAACGAGTTTCTGATCTTGTTAGAGAAGGTAACATTTGAATTGCTTTTTAATGATTTAAAGATATAGAAATAAATTTAAATATATTGTTGAGATTCAACAAGATGATGAGCTTAGTGAAAAGAGTCGCCTTCACTAAGTGGACCTGCAGGCTATTTTTGGCGCAAAGTCTATTTTTAGACTATGTCTATTTTTAGACATGTCAATCATATTCTATGAGTTGCAGGATGCTATTTGTGGATGGTTGGTCAAGTTGAAAAAATAGATGGACTTCTATTTTTAGACATATTGGGTGGAATCTATTTCTAGATTGCCAGTCTAAAAATAGATATGTCGAATATTATTAGCTCTTAATAATATTTGGACTCTAAACATTATCTTATTCTCTTGGAGCACTTTAGTTAAGTGCACAGATGTGGCACAGCAGCTGACAGAAGGAATTACACTATTCCTAAGGGTTTACTGGAGCTAATGCATGAGGAATTCAGTTAGAACTCATGTGACAGAGTTTGGTGGAGTTATAGAAGTAGTTGATGGAGTTGTATTTAGTTTAACTCAGTTAGACTCAGTTGAGCTAGTTGTATATAGTCTAACTGATTGATACACTAGTGAGAGTGGTGTGAATTAATTATTTAATTAATTCACTAAATAATAACTCATTAATCAACTGAAGAATACATCAGTTAACTACAGTGCATGGCAGTTTCAGTGGAGACTAGTGGAGAGATAGGTGAAAGAGCAAGTGTGACTATAGTGATGCATTGATTGCATCCAACACTCAGTAGAGATGCCAATGAGGATTGCGTAGTGAAATCTTGGTAGATTCGAGTTCATTCAGAGCCATTCTTCAATCTTGGTGGATTCGAGTTCATTCAGAGCCATGGATTTGCAAGATCGGGCCTGATTAGTGTGTAGCGATTGTATTATACTGAGAGCTTTATATTATCAGCTTTGTATGAGGATTGTTACATGATCTCTATGACATATATTATATACAGATAGTTGGATTTTTCAGCTTCAGGCTTTCCCGTTAAATCATTGTGTTAATGTGTGTGAATTTTTATTGTTTCATATGTGCATTGCAATTGATTTAATTTCTGCATGTGATGATCAATGGTGGAATAGATTCTGTATTGTGCATGAAGTTAAAATAGTGTGTGATCAGGAGAATCTTGGATATATAACACATAAGTTATATAATTTCTACATATATGTATAATTTTGTTAAGTTTGTTTTATTGTGCAGGAGATGTTTTTGTTGTAATTGCACCTATTGACAATGATGAAAATGTGAAGTATTATTTGATGCGTTGCACTGAATTAAAAAAGAAATTATTAGAAAACTATAATGATCACAGATTTCAATATGAAAGAGGATCTATTATACTGAAAGGTTATTTTTTCAGACAAACTAATCAAAGTGGGTATTTTGTTTACTTTGAAGACTATGAACTTGATTTCATAAGTTGTCAATATAGTCACTTGGTGTGTGGAGCATGCATAAAGTTGATAGAGGTTCAATCAAAGAAAAAAATGAAAATTAAGAAATGGAAAATGTCAAAATCCGATCATGAACGGATTATTGAAGATGGCATTCCATTGGAATTTTTTTTATTGAACTGCCCAACAATTTATTCTCTTTGGATTAAATATGTTTTAGAACTTCCAGTATTCAACTAAGAGTTGAGTTGCTTATGTTATTTGTGCAAGTGTTTGCACATGTACAAATTGTTTTGGTACATGCACGTGCTCTAGTATCAACTGAAAGTAGCTTTTCTATACATGTGCATTGATGAAAAATGTTATATGTATTGGATCTATATATATGTGTGTGTTCTAGAAAATCTATGTTCTTCCTATTGGAAATTTTTTCACTCAAACAAGAGTATGTAGAGATCAAAAGAAATCTTAAGATGCCAAATGTACTTCAACCATCCAAAACTTGAATTTTAAAAACTCTTTGATTAAATCAAAACAATACTTCACATGGGAGTCTTCCATCTAGGCCAAATGTAGATCGAAACCATCCAAAACTTAGATCAAAACATTTAACATTATATCAAGACATTTGACATTTAACATTAAATCAAAATTAAAGGGATAATGTACAACTTATTTACTCTTTTTGATTAAATCAAAACAATACTTGACATGGGAGTCTTCCATAGGTCAAATGTAGATTGAAACCATCCAAAACTTAGATCAAAACATTTAACATTATATCAAAACATTTAACATTTAACAATAAATCAAAATTAAAAGGATAATGTACAACTTCTTTACTCTTTTTGATTAAATCAAAACAATACTTCACATGGGAGTCTTCCATAGGCCAAATGTAGATTGAAACCATCCAAAACTTAGATCAAAACATTTAACATTATATCAAAACATTTAAAACATTTAACACTAAATCAAAATCAAAGGGATAAATACATATTTAACTACTTATTTACTCTTTTTGATTAAGTCAAAACAATCATAGGGGGTCTGAATAAAAAAAACAGAAAAGGGGCTGCCCATGACCAAGAAACCAGCCCAGAAGATGCTACCCAATATCGGGAAACCAGTAGACATAGAGTGTTCAGAAGCACAGTGATTGCAAAACATGACAAAAGTTCAAAAAAGCTAAAGAGGACCTGACATCAGGCTAGCTATCGATGTGTGTAGGAGGATTCTCCTCCATAATTGGAAAAATGTAGTCCTTCAGATCATCTACTCCCTTGGAGTGTTGGGAGGAGCTCTCCAAAGTGGAAGAGGAGCCAGAGTCGTCTTTGATCTTTTTCTCCACACAGGTCGAGCTGTCGCTGCTTGCGCCATCACTGATGGAGCTCTTTGAGCTAGATTTGACTGGAAGAGCTGCCGAATTCCTGGTGTCTTGGGGCTGATGGGTTCGGATGGTGGAATTTCTCCACTGATTCTTGGAACCAAAGGCACCTTCATCTTGGGGCTCCTCCTGAAAAAAAACAGAAATGGTCACCGTAATTCGAGGTTTGACCATAGCACTGGTGAAGTGGAATTGTACAACACTACTTACCGAAGGAGGGTTCCCACCTATGTCATGGATTGAAAGAGGCGGGCGAGAGCCAGCACTCCTGCGCCCTCCACCCCTACCCCCACCTCCCCTTCTGCAACGCATCCGTTGTCTATGCATGGGGTCTTCCATAGGCCAAATGTAGATTGAAACCATCAAAAACTTAGATCAAAACGTTTAGCATTATATCAAAACATTTAAAACATTTAACATTAAATCAAAATTAAAGGGATTTACATTTAAAACATTTAAAATTAAATCAAAATTAAAGGGATTTACATTAAATGTAGATTAAAATGGTATCCAAAACTTAGTTTTAATAACTTTTTGATTATATCACAACATTACTTCACATGATTAATGTACTTCAACCATCCAAAACTTGGGTTTTAAAAACTTTTTGATTATATCACAACATTACTTGACATGCCATCCAATTGTAGTTCAACTATCCAGTAAAAACATTTAATATTATATCACATGTGCCAAATGTAGATTGAAACCATCCAAAACTTAAGTTTTAAAAACTTTTTGATTATATATCGTGCAACATTACTTCACATGCCATGCCAATTATAGTTCAAATTAAAATGCATGTGTACATATATAAACTTATTTTCAATAATATTAAAAAAAAAGTTAGACAACTTGTTCAAATGGTTGAAATGGTGTGGATGTTCCTATCTCCGTCGCTAGAATCCGTGGATTAAAAAAATCTTCTATAGGAACCTAAATTCAAAAAATTTAAAATAACTCAAGAAATAGATATATATATATCTCAATTTTTAATGGAACTTTTTGAGGTGAAATATATATATATATATATATATATATATATATATATATATATATATATATATAACTTAAACATAAATTTTAAAAGTGAAAAATTTTCCATACTTGTGGCTCATCTCCTAAGGAAGTAGAAGGTACATCTCCCAAAGAAGAAGAAGGTACCGACATCCCAAAAACATCAGACGGAATCGGAATCTGTTAAAACATTTTATCATTATATATACATACATGTACATGTGTGCACAATTATTTATTTTAAAATATCACTTAAAAAACACTAACATTTGCCAACATATCTTGATGGTGAGACCCATCTGCATTGTTTAAACCAGAGGTCTCGAACGTGATATTAACATTTTCGTCATTCATCATGCGTGACAATCGCAAATGGTGTTTTAACATATAATGATACATTTTTGTTAGATTAATGTACCTACAAATAAATGTATACATGTACATACACATGTATTTATTACAAATTGTACACATATATACATGTTAAAATAATTGAACCCTAAGGTCATTAACACATACCGTTCCCGTGCCCTCTTCCTCACGAAGAATTAGGTCTTGAAAACCATTGCGACAATTTTTTGCATATATTTGGAGATCTTCAACATTCATGTTGTCAATCTCTTCATCTATACAATACACAAAATTGGCATGTGCATTTTCACGTGCTCTTTGTCGATTTAGACAAACATCAACTCCACCCAATCCGTTGTAAATAGTGTCGATCATTACATCCCTTGCTTCTCGAATTATTTGAGAAGTCACATCCATCTCTGACTGCAGAGTTTCGACCCGAAAAGATCGACTCACCAATGGCGGCTCAGGGCGAAGCAACTCCACATCTCACTTAGTGCCCTTACGGTCATAAAATCGACCTTTCCCCGAACCAAAAAATTCTGACGGAAGGTCATTGTAGATGGGTTTCATATCCAAAAAAAATTATGTGTAAAACAATTGTGCAAAATAAAAAGGAACCTCGTCGTTCCATGGGAGCCTTCCATAGGCCGCAAGGTCCCTATCATACAAATAGTGAGCTATATTTGGGTGCTTGAAATATTGCACCTTCAACATTTTTCTTTTTGGCCCTTCCTTGAAATTAAACATTGACTTTGCCATATTTTTTGTAACTCTTTGTTTTACATCCTCCCATTTATCTGGACTCATTACTGTTTCCTTTCTCTTTCTCATCACTTCTACAAATGTATCAGTCGTTGGCCCAAGATTTTTGTACACATTTAAAAGTTCGCCCAATGAATGTGTAACTATTTCGAGGCTTTGTCGACTCTCAGCAAGTAGAGTCAAAGCCACGAAATCTCTCCGCAATTTTGCATGAAGTTTTTCACACCTTTTTAAGGTGCATTACACCATGTTTGTTTCCCATGTTATATCAGAAATGTCGGCCGAATAAGTTGTGGTGGGTAGACAACCTTCTTCTTGAATGTAGTGTTCTGCCCTATGTCTATTTTGACCAATGTTTGGAACATTTTCAGCCTCTGCATCAATATATTTGAAATTTTGTATATTAGAAAAAATACATGTAAACAAATTTGTACAAATCCAATGAAAAAAATATTGAAATTGATGGCAACCTCGACGTGGTTGGTTAGCATCTTCTCCACCCTGAAACTGTTGAGACCCAGAATGACCCTGCTGAGAACCAGCACCACCAGCCGTTGATTGGCCTTTGGAGGAATAAATATCACCACCTTCACGCAACCTGCTACCACTCATTGATGGCCCTCTAAGGGGATTTGAACCACCACCAACCTCTCGAGACGAGAGAGAAGCTTCATAAACAAATACGAATTTATAATCAATTAAAAAATACATTCATGTGTACATATAAATACATGTACATATTCATTGATTAAATTGAGTGAAAACTACCACGACTGGGTGAACCATGGGCATGCTCCATGGATGGAGTAGAGACTCTTCTCTTCTTAGCTCCTAAAAAATAAAAAAATGAAACTTATTAACAACTAATTTAACTCACAAAGTTAATAAAAAATCAATTCCATTGTACACACATGTATGTAGATTTAATATTATATTTAAATACCATGAACATCCCCCAATCCCTGATCCCCCATATGGGATACTGTTGATCTTCGTCGTTCATCCTCCATGATATATATATCTATTGGTGGACATTTACACAAAATAAATTTAAGAAAATTAATGTAATTTAGTGTACACAAATTATGTAGAACACAACTTTCAAAGCACTAATTGATGTGTGAAACTCAATTTAAGCAAAAAAGAAATTATAAAAATGATAAGTTCACCAAATTTCACTTTACATGGTGGGAGCACACTTGGTATAAAATTGAAAAAAACACATGGTCATTAAAAAAGAAGTGAAACTGCATTTAAACAAACTTCATTTAAACAAAAATTTGTTGAAGTCTCCGCATTTTAATTTTATAAAAATGTGAAGTTTACCACTTGTTGCAAATGTGAATTTCACCAAGTTGCGCTTTACATGGTGTGGTGGGAGCACACTTGATATATAATTGAAAAAAACACATGGTCATTAAAAAAGACGCATTTATAAGTACACAACATACACATATCCAAGATATGTTACAATGTCCATCAATAAATTTTGAAGGAGAGTGTTTCAACACTAATTCATCTTTAAGAGATTAATGTTGAATTTTTGAAGAAGAGCATCTCAAAACCAATTCATCTTTGAGAGATGAATCTTGCATTGGCATTGCTCTGTATAATTCTAATTCATCTTTGATAGATGAATCATGAATTAGCATTGCCCCACGCAATAGATCGGCAGACATCTTATTCACATTTGTACAATGCCTTATACTAAAAAATTGAAATTGGCTAACAATATTGTTTTCTATTCCATGCAGTTATTTTAGCCTCTCCTTCTTAACTTGGCACATGCCATTGATCTGGTTGCACACAAGTTCAAAATTGGTGAAAACTGCAATTCCATTTGATCCATACTCCATCGATGTTCCCAAGCCTTCTATCAATCCAACATAATATGCCTCGTTGTTTGTTGTTCTTCCTGGTATATTCATTTTCCTTTGGACGACTTTGCTAGTCGCAATATTGGAAAGTAAATATGTAATCACTGCTTTCCCTAGATTGAGATAGTAAGAAAATTCTATGCATAATTTCCATTTTTCAACCATATTTAATGGTTTTCTTATCCCTGAAAAAAAAAATATAAAAAAAAATAAAAATAAAAAAAATAAAAAAAATAAAAAAAAAAATCAATAAAAAATATATATATGACATGGGAGAAATGACACAAGATCATGAGGTAAATGACATGTGCATGGTTTATCTTAAAATTTGACTTAAAAAGTTTATGGTCTAGAATTCACATCTAAAATTAATGGGAGGAAGCCTTTAGTTTGTGGGAGAAATGACACATGTACATAGTTTAACTTAAAGTGGTTGTGTTTTATGGATATTAAAATGAAGAACTTCTATTTAGATATATTCCAGAGATTGACTGTAGGGGCATTTACTAGATATGTCACCTTTCATAAAATATGAGATCCAGAGGCTACCTGGCCCTTTACAAACTATGCTTATAAAACATGTATAAGTTGACAAATTTACATTGACAAATTTACTTGTGGGAAATTTACATTATCAAAATATAGAGATTCAACTAGGCTTGTGAAAAGTACAAGTGGACAATGTATAATTCTACTTAGAAGAGTCTTTGGTTTAATGGTTAAGAAAGAAAGAGTCATTGCTTTCTCTATCTAGAGTATAAGTGGAATACATAGTAGTTACTTCTTTTTTAGTGTGATGGATGAAATGGGCTCTACAAGATATTAAGGTAAATTTCTTTTTGAGTGAGTAGAAGTGGAATACATAGTAGTTACTTATTTTTGAGTGTTTTGGATGAAATGGGCTCTACAAGATATTAAGGTAAGGTAAATTTATTTTTGAGTGTTTTGGATGAAATGGGCTTTACAAGATATTAAGGTAAATCTATATATCTATTAAGTGTTTCAATAGAAGTGTAATAATAATTTCAAAAATAAAATATTCTACTTCCTTCAATCACTATTTACATATCATCATAAAGTACCACTTCCTCACACAATAAGTCTTTGAGAAAATAGTGAGGATGGAATACGTACCCACAAAGCCTCTTGTTAGAGAAGCATTTGAATATGTGAGAAACAAATTAGGAATATTTATTGTAAATTATCTTGTTAGAGAGCCATTTGAACATGTGAGAAACAAATTAGGGATAGTTCTTGTAAATTATTGTTACTTATTTGACTTCAAAAGAAGAGCCTATGAAATTGAGTGCAATATCTATGTGGGAGAGTACACAATATCTAAGGGGGAGAATACAATATATTTGACTTCAAAAGAAGAGCCTATGAAATTGAGTGCACTATCTATGTGGGAGATTGAGTGCAATATCTATGTGGGAGAGTACACAATAGCTAAGGGGGAGAATACAATATATTTGACTTCAAAAGAAGAGTCTATGAAATTGAGTGCATTATCTATGTTGGAGAGTACACAATATCTAAGGGGGATAATAGATATAAGGAAGGAATAAAAAGAGTAACAAAAAACATATGAGTGTGTCAATAATTTGAAGTAGTCAAGAAAGATAACAAAGGACCATCAAAATTGAGTGCAATATCTATATGATCAAGTGTCAATAATTTGAAGTAGTCAAGAAAGATAACAAAGGACCATCAAAATTGAGTGCAATATCTATATGATATCTATATGATCAAGTGTCAATAATTTGAAGTAAAGAAAGATAACAAAGGACTACCAAAATTGAATGCAATATCTATATGATTGTGTCAATAATTTGATAATTTGAAGTAGTCAAGAAAGATAACAAAGGACCATCAAAATTGAGTGCAATATCTATGTGGGAGAGTACACAATATCTAAGGGGGAGAATACAATATAAGGAAAGAATAAAAAGAGTAACAAGAAGCATATGATTGTGTCAATAATTTGAAGTAGTCAAGAAAGATAACAAAGGACCATCATCAAATTCAAATTGAAAGATCAAGTAGTCTTCTTCATGAAGAAGAAGCATTAACTAGGTTCATCATTTAAAGGGTTCATTTTTTAATGAAAAAATTTATGAATAATATGGAATGAATCATTGTACATTATGATAAATCTTGTATTTAAATGACATTTGATCTATGAATAAAAAATAAAATGGGATCATCTCTTCATATATATATATGTGTGTGTGTAAGAGAGAAATAAAAAGAAAAGGTAATTCCACCAAGCCTAAAAGAGCATGTCCTAATACATTAAATTACGTCCTAATACATTAAATTATGTTTGGTTTCTAGAAGCATTAATCATGAAGAGTCATGAGATCCACATTTCAACCATACTATTTGCAAGTTAAAGGAGCATGTCCTAATACATTATTATGTTTGGTTTCTAGAAGCATTAATCATGAAGAGTCATGAGATCCACATTTTGACCATACTATTTGCAAGTTAAAGGAGCATGTCCTAATACATTATTATGTTTGGTTTCTAGAAGCATTAATCATGAAGAGTCATGAGATCCACATTTCCATTATACTATTTGCAAGTTCACATTTCCATCATGCTATTTGCAAGTTCTATATGAAGATATGTAGTCTAATAACTAATTAGCAAGTTGTGATGTCCTAATACATTATTATGTTTGGTTTCCATCATACTATTTGCAAGTTTTGTATGAAGATATATAGTCTAATAACTATACAGTATAGCCCATATAACATATAACGACCTTTGACAGTATGAGCAAAGAGTCAAAAAAACAGAGAGGCCTCCCAACAAAGTTCCACCTGTTCATCAAGGTAAGCAACATAATATTGGAAGTGAAACAATGACACCACTGAACATATGTGAATTTAGATATTAAATTTACATTTATTGCAAATGACATGTGCATGGTTTATTTTAAAGTTTGACTTAAAAATTTTATGGTAGAATTCACATCTAAAATTAATGGGAGGAAGCCTTTAGTTTGTGGGAGAAATGACACATGTACACAGTTTACCTTAAAGTGGTTATGTTTTATGGATATTAAAATGAAGAAATTCTATTTAGATCTATTCCAGAGATTGACTGTAGGGGAATTTACTAGATATGTCACCTTTCATAAAAGATGAGATCTAGAGGCTACCTGGCCCTTTACAAACTCTGCCTATAGAACTTGTAGAAGCTAAGAAATTTACATTGACAAATTTACTTGTGAGAAATTTACATTGACAACATATAGAGATTCAACTAGGCTTGTGAAAAGTACAAGTGGACAATGTATAATTCTACTTAGAAGAGTCTTTGGTTTAATGATTAAGCAAGAAAGAGTCGTTACTTTCTCTATCTAGAGTAGAAGTGGAATACATAGTAGTTACTTCTTTTTGAGTGTTTTGGATGAAATGGGCTCTACAAGATATTAAGGTAAATTTCTTTTTAAGTGAGTAGAAGTGGAATGTACATAGTAGTTACTTCTTTTTTAGTGTTTTGGATGAAATGGGCTCTACAAGATATTAAGGTAAATTTCTTTTTGAGTATTTTGGATGAAATGGGCTCTACAAGATATTAAGTTAAGGTAAATTTCTTTGAGTGTTTTGGATGAAATGGGTTCAACAAGATATTAAGGTAAATCTATATATCTATTAAGTGTTTCAATAGAAGTGTAATAATAATTTCAAAAATAAAATATTATACTTCCTTCAATCACTTTACATATCATCATAAAGTACCACTTCCTCACACAACAAGTCTTTGAGAAAATAGTGAAGATGGAATACATACCCACAAAGCCTCTTGTTAGAGAAGCATTTGAATATGTGAGAAACAAATTAGGAATAGTTCTTGTAAATTATCTTGTTAGAGAACCATTTGAACATGTGAGAAACAAATTAGGGATAGTTCTTGTAAATTATTATCACTTATTTGACTTCGAAAGAAGAGCCTATGGAATTGAGTGCAATATCTATCTGGGAGAGTACACAATATCTAAGGGGGAGAATACAATATATCTGACTTTAAAAGAAGAGTCTATGAAATTGAGTGCAATATCTATGTGGGAGAGTACGCAATATCTAAGGGGGAGAAGAGATATAAGGAAGGAATAAAAAGAGTAACAAAAAGCATATGATTGTGTCAATAATTTGAAGTAGTCAAGAAAGATAACAAAGGACCATCAAAATTGAGTGCAATAGCTATATGATATCTATATGATCATGTGTTAATAATTTTAAGTAAAGAAAGATAACAAAGGACCATCAAAATTGAGTGCAATATCTATATGATTGTGTCAATAATTTGATAATTTGAAGTAGTCAAGAAAGATAACAAAGGACCATCAAAATTGAGTGCAATATCTATGTGGGAGAGTACACAATATCTAAGAGGAGAATACAATATAAGGAAGGAATAAAAAAAGTAACAAGAAGCATATGATTGTGTCAATAATTTGAAGTAGTCAAGAAAGATAACAAAGGACCATCATCAAATTCAAATTGAAAGATCAAGTAGTCGTCTTCATGAAGAAGAAGCATTAACTAGGTTCATCATTTAAAGGGTTCATTTTTTAATGAAATTTTTTTTGAATAATATGGAGTGAATCATTGTACATTATGATAAATCTTGTATTTAAATGACATTTGATCTATGAATAAAAAAGAAAATGGGATCATCTCTTCATATATATATGTGTGTGTGTAAGAGAGAAATAAAAAGCAAAGGTAATTCCACCAAGCCTAAAGGAGCATGTCCTAATACATTAAATTATGTCCTAATACATTAAATTATGTTTGGTTTCTAGAAGCATTAATCATGAAGAGTCATGAGATCCACATTTCGACCACACTATTTGCAAGTTAAAGGAGCATGTCCTAATACATTATTATGTTCGGTTTCTAGAAGCATTAATCATGAAGAGTCGTGAGATCGACATTTCCATCATACTATTTGCAAGTTCACATTTACATCATGCTATTTGCAAGTTCTATATGAAGATATGTAGTCTAATAAATAATTAGCAAGTTGTGATGTCCTAATACATTATTATGTTTGGTTTCCATCATACTATTTGCAAGTTCTATATGAAGATATGTAGTCTAATAAATAATTAGCAAGTTGTGATGTCCTAATACATTATTATGTTTGGTTTCCATCATACTATTTGCAAGTTCTATATGAAGATATGTAGTCTAATAACTATACAGTCTAGCCCATATAACATATAACGGCCTTTGACAGTATGAGCAAAGAGTCAAAAAACAGAGAGACCTCCCAGCAGAGTTCCACCTGTTCCTCAAGGTAACCAACATAATATCGGAAGTGAAATAGTGACACCACTGAACATATGTGAATTTAGAATGATTTCAACTCTTTTTTCAAAGGAGAAAAAACCCTGTTTCATATATTGATAACAGTTCATATACACAATCCTCTTGATATACCCATAACAAGTTATCAAGTATAAAATATCAGATTGTGTCTCATACAGAAATACATTACAGCAGTATAAAAGACAATATGTAGTCACATTACAAAAGATCAGATTCTGTCTCATACAGAAATACATTACAACAGTATAAAAGACAATATGTAGTCACATTACAGCAGTAGATCATTCTAGTTCAATCATTCCAGCGTTGAGGAATCGAGAGAAGGCTCAGTAACGAGATAAGCTTAACAGTGGTGGTAAACTTCCATGCACAAGGCGAGAATCAGCTAGAGCAGATGAAATTGATGGATCCACAGGCACAGTAACAACTGCAGCAACCGAATGCATATCATACTACTAGAAATTCAACATACACCTTACAAAAAAAGGTAATGAAATTTAAAGCATAATTAACAGCATAGATGCTTTATTTGGAATTTTGGGGTTTCTCATTCCCACTTGGTTGTAAAGAAAAAATTTCTATAGCAATGAGTGCCTTGACTTCTACATGACACCAATCAACTCAAATTAAAACCAAGAATTCCAAAAGGTGCATTTGCAGTAATAGTCCAAAGTTAACATAGAAAATAAAAAAGGAAATCCCTATATACGCAAGTGAACCCCCAAATCTAATGGACTCCCCTAAAGCCCAGGGTTACTTCTTACATGTGAAAGGGAAGTGGAGTGCGATTCGAGGCCGCAAAAGAGGTGGGCTTGCATGGCAGCGCCGATCAGAAAAAGAGTGGACAACAGTCCAGTGAGGCTTCTTCTAGCAAGGTGGCAGCCACCAAGTGGTGGAGAACCGAAAGAGGAGACTGAGAAGCAGCGGTTCCCTAGAACTTGTGATTCAAGAGAGGTCACAAAGTGGAAGTTTTATGTTTCAAGGAGGTTTTTTCATTTCAATAAGGTTATTTTTTCAACAGTTCCCTCAAATATGTGGGACTGACTTAGGCATCCAAGCATCATCTTAACAAGCAAGACATTAGTGATACCAAAGTTGTCGAAAACAATTTATATGAAAAAAAAGAACATTTTGGACTTGGCATGACATACACTAGGCTTAATTAGTACTAAATGGAACTTGGTGATTGTCACCATAATTGGTAATGAATAATTCATGCAGATTTCATGTGAATCCATTGATAAAGGTGCAAAGGAGGAGGAGAAATACCTGGTAGTTCGCTTGCTTGACGTCGCCACAGATAATAACCAACAGAGCGAATGGAAGTAGCCCCAGACCAGCAGCAGCGCCGCAACAGATCACAGAACAAAACAGCAACAGAAAATCGCACGAAGAAACAATGCTAAGAAACACAGATGCGGGAAACAAACAGATCACATAACATAACAGCAACAGAAAATCGCGCAAAGAAACAATGCTAAGAAACAAAGACGCAGGAAACAAACAAATCAATGAACAGAACAACAACAGAAAATCATGCAAAGAAACAATGCTAAGAAACACAGACGCAGGAAACAAATGAACTTCGCGGGCGATATATTTATAATAAGTAGTTCGGCCAAACTATTTTAAGAGTAAATTTTCGACCAAACTAAAAGTTCGGTCGAACTTTTGTTGCTGGTTTTCCCATCTCCAGCAAAAATTTTGTTTGCCCATGCCGTTAGTGTGCCATCAATCTAAATGGAAGAACGAGTTCGACTGAACTTTCTCATAAAGTTTGGCTGAACTATTGCCGAAAAAAAATTTCCACCCCCGATTCTCACAAAAGTGTAACCCAACTTCACGTTTCTGCCCATATGCCTTATCATTTTGGTGAGTTTCTTTGTCAGTCTGTGGCTGAAATTGCTTAGGACCCTTGTTTGGTTTCAGACCATACTTTTTAGGATACTGCTTCTTGAGATTATTTTGATATGATTGTTGTTGGGCTGCTAAGGCTTTCTTAGAAGCATTTCCAGAAGTGATAAGACCAAGGTGTAAGATTTTTTCTTGTTCTCTTATCAAAGAATCGCAAAAGGCATCAAAAGAGGGGTTCTTGTAGGCTGTTCCTGAAGAAATGGTGGCTTCTCTAGTGGAATGGAAGGCAGAAAAAAATAAAGAGTATGTAGGGCCAAGCTTAGCAAGAATGCAATAAATGAGGCTACCATCTTCCTTTTTGATCTTACAACCTTCTAAAAGAATTCAAATGGTCTTGAATTTGGACAAAAAATCTTCAATGGAGGAGAAATTTTTGGGGTCCAAAGTAAGCAACTCATTTTCAAGCTGGTGGGCCCTGATTTGATTTTGAATGCCAAAAACAGTTTTTAGCTTTTCCAAGGCTTCACCAGGGGTGTCAATGTCAAGGATATGAAACCAAAGATCTTGAGAAATGGACATTCCTATCAACCCTCGTGCTTGATCTTGTTTATTTTCCCATTTAGCAACTTTATCATCATCGGAAGGTTTAGTTTCTTGTCCTGTGGCTATTCTATAAAGCCCTTTATTTCTAAGTATATCTACCATGTGAGGTAACCATTGGAAATAATTGGTGCTGTTAAGAATAATCAGGCATGCACTTTCCATTTTTTTTTAAAACTGAAGCTGATAAAAGCTAAAACTAATTGCTGCAATAGAAATATCTCGAAAAATTATGCCTTTTCAAAAAAAACGGCTCGAAAAATGGCTTCCGGATGAAGAGGTTATGCCTTTTGAAAAATTTGAGTTGTAGATGCCAAATAGTTACGTGAATGGGATGACGTGCGGCTTTTTAAAAAAAAAATTCCGCCCCTTTGAACCAAAACTTTTTACAAAAGAAGCTTGAGAAGGAGACTTGAACCCAAGTCCTCTATTCTCATAAACTAACCCCTCACCAAGTGAGATAGTAAAAGGATCACGTTATTGTTTGAAAGGAGGAAGGGTTGTTGTTGTTTTTTTTTTTTTTTTTTAAAACTCTTCGGTGTGCGTGCCTTTTTCCTGCACAAAAAAACACAAAAACCGAGCAAAAAAAAAAACAATACAAAGTCTTACGGTAGAATGTTAGATTTTCGGTTAGCCTTACCAACAACTATCGATTTTTCCACTATTTTTGATTTCCTGAGATAGCACAAAGACATGGGGAAAGAGCATACGTAGCAAAAAAAATTCCTTTTCTGTTTCTGATTTACCGAGATCGCACATAGTGCACAACAAAGAGCATACACAGAGGCGAGGGTATAGATCCGACAAATAAATAAAACCTAAAAACCGAAAATAAATAGAGGAAACCAAAATAACCAGAACTATTAACAAATATAACTGCGAAACAAATGTTTTATACCTCTAGATCTAAACTGTCATAACTTGGGTAGTTGAAAACCTTTTCGCATGAAATGAAAGGCGTTCATCACTGTAACAGACGCTCCAGATACAACCGAGCAGTTCTCCAAACTCAAGAATGTTCATAAAAAGTAGCTACATAAAACGACATTTGCATGCAGTCAAACCGGCTTCGGATTTTGATCAACAATGGACGCAGCCCTCAAAATAGATCTGATGCCATGTAGGAATATACAGGGTAAGTTCCGTAGGTCAAGAACCAAAGGTCACCACTCACAAACAGATCACAAATCAATACACTGGTATCATCACGTGGTTAAAACCCTCAAAGAGGGAAACAATCCACGGCCTGAGCCAATGTGGCCACTTCAGGCAATTTATTAATATAAAAAGAAAAGTTACATATGTTTATCTCATAAATGGTTACCAGAAAAATGACCCTCCATGCTCTTTAAATAGAGATCATGGACCAATCAGGTGTTAAGCCATGGATCAAGTGTCGTTAATACCGAGGTGAGAGATAACAGTCGGATCACTACAAATCATGACCGTCGGATTATAAGTTACAAATGTACATGGTAAAGAAACACACTTTACCTAACTCTACACTAGACTAAGTTATTCTTAACTATTTCCTATGTGTCGGAATATCCTAACAAAATGACAAGCACAAAAAAATCAGTTCCAACTAAGATGGCAATTCTAACATAAATGTAGAGAGAAAGTAATATATCACAGACAAGAAGAATTAATGACCAAAAATTATTAAAGCCCCAAAGCATCCAAGGTTAATCTCATATAGCCTAAATTAGAAAATGTCAATGCTTTCACCCTTCCAAAGATTGCTTTGACTGCCAATATGTTCAATTTTCACAGATAAATCATTTTCAACTTTTAAAATTTAAATTCTTCCTTTTAGAGAGGGATCCTGAATTGATTTAAGAAGTTTCTTTAAGGTAGGCCTACCTTGCCCATATATAGACTGATCGACTCAAATAGAGTCTTTATCTCTCCAAATGTAAAATATGATACCTCATATACCTCAAGGTTAAGAAGAGAACAAAGAATTAAGGTCCCCCAATTATACTCATTATGACTAGGATTGAAGGGAACTAAGATTCATTGACACTATAACAAATATTTAAAGAATCCATAAAAATGGATGGATGCCCCAAAGGCTATACTGCAACGTTAAAAGAATGAAGGCTTGCTACACGCACAATGGTTAATGAATAAACTCAGAGAGATTGCTTTGAAAATACAATTGTATATATTTTCCGATTTTGTTATAGCCATTGTAATTGAACTTTATACAACTTACAGGTAAACCGGAAATGCTATAAGGATGTTGTAGACAAAAATACCAGCAATGTATAGAAAATTATTTACCTAGTGAGAAGCAATAACTCTACAAATATTTAACCAGCATTCTCACAGGAGCTCTAAATATAATTGAAGGTGAAATTTCTAATTGAATGTAATTTTTGAGATAGCACGAAAATGAAAGAAGGAGATAAACACTACCCAAACAAATATTGCACAACCATTTCTCTCCAAAATAACGGTTGCATTTATCCTTCAATAATACTCATATTTACGAAAAATTATTGAGCGAGAACTTAAAAAAAAAACCAAGAAGAATCATGCCCGTAGCAACAGTTACTACACCTTACAAGGTATAGTCATGGATGAAATAGATAAGTTGAAATAAGATAATTGTATTTATGCGAAAAGATTAAGATAATTTTATCTTGATAGTGCCATAGTTCAATAAAGAATTTGGATGCAAAACATTGGCATAACTGACAGAGAGGATATTCAAGTAACCTTCATTTAAGTGGATATTTTTGACAAATCGATTTTCCTCCTGGTTATTTCTAAAGTGGCTAATTTTGAGGGTTCAACAAGGAAAATATCCTAAGGCAGTCAAAGGACTATGCCCTTTAACTATGAGGGACTCCAGAGATGGAGATCTCCTCCCTTAGTCAATTCAAGTACCCTAGAGAACTTAAACAATAATTCCACCGACAAAAATCAGGTCAAATTAGTTGATTCACCGTACAAGGTAAGGTCATGGATGAAATAGATAAGATGAAATAAGATAATTGTATTCATGTGAAAAGATTAAGATAATTTTATCTTGATTGTGCCATAGTGCAATAAAGAATTTGAATGCAAAACATTGGCATAATTGATCGAGAGGATATTCAAGTAACCTTTATTTAAGTGGATATTTGTTGACAAATATATTTTCCTCTTGGTTATTTCCAAAGTGGCTAATTTTGAGCGTTCAACAAGGAAACTAGCCTAAGGCAGCCAGAGGACTCTGCCCTTTAACTATGAGGGACTCCAGAGATGGAGATCTCCTCCCTTAGTCAATTCAAGTACCCTAGAGAACTTAAACAATAATTCCACTAAACAACAATCCCCAGTAAATCTCTGCAGTTTTGCAAACATAGAAACAACTCTAAGTAGAATAACAATGTTGGGACATAAGGTCAGTTCTAGGTAAAATGACAAGCAAAAAAAAATGAGTTCCAACTAAGATGGAAATTCTAACATAAATGCAGAGAGCAAGGAATATATCACAGACGAGAATAATTAATGACCAAAAAATATTAAAGCTCCAAAGCATCCAAGGTTAATCTCGTATAGCCTAAATTATAAAATTGCAATGCTTTCACCCTTCCACGGATTGCTTTGACTGCCAATATGTTCAATTTTCACAGATAAATCAATTAACATATACCCCAGTTAACTGAGCCTTTCAAACACAACATTGTTTGCTAAAATAAACCCTAGCATCTAGGCGCGAAAACTGTAAGAATCTATCACATTATTCTCCGCAGGTTCACCGTGACTAACCTCTAGTGTTGCAGGTCCCCCTGCTGCCCTCGTGATGCGAAATGAAAACAAAGCTCAGATGAAAAAATGAATTATCTTTCCCTTTCTCAGAATGTTTGTCAAATGCATGCTCTTTCTCAGCAAATCCTCTTTCCCTCTTTGCTCGAATGCTCTGTCGAATGCTCAGATCCGTCACAGGAAGGCTTTGCTTAAGGCTAACATTGATAGGTTCAAGGTTACAGGTTCAAGGCTTCTGGTTCAAACCTCTTGGTCCAATGGTATTGGCCGCTTAGTACCAAGAAGGTTCACATGCTCAAATCTGTGCACAAGTCAGCCAAAACAAGAGCAATTGAGACAGATGGTTCATAACTTGGAACAAGAGAAATTAGAAATGGAAAATACCTTGGATGACTTGAGATCCCAGCTGCAAAGAAAAACCCTGGAAACTACACAGCAGAATCTTCATGGATCCATTGGACAGATTGAAACACTTGCAATTGCCAGTGATACTTGTTGGGGTTCCCATGTTTTGGCAAGGTTGGTAATACCAAAAGATGAGACAACATCAAACCACTTTTAGACCCTAGGATCTAGCCCTCCTAGGTCCAGAGAGGGATCTCTCTATAATAGTCAAATTATATATGTCTTTGAGGCTCAAATTTAATATGTTAGGCTAGTTATAAGGCTCAAGGTTTGTTTGTTTGATTTGTTTTGATTTGGTTGTTGGGAATCAGGAATGAAGGGTTCAATATAAGGCAAGGCAAGGCAAAGAAGATTTTAGGTAAAGAGAGATAAATTCTGATAGTATTCAAGACCATTGGGAAAATGGAGTCAGGAAAGGGTTTACTTGCTGCTCAATATGCAGGCTTTCAGTTGGGCTAGTCATCTAAAGCATTGGATCCCAAAATGATAGGTGGAGTGAAACAATCAGGGAAGAAAGTGTAAGAATGAGGGTAAACCAATTTCTATCTATAGATCAGGTCAGAGGTCATTTAACTCCAGAACTGCTTGGACATACTCTAAGGCAACTCTCAAAGGAAGGCAAAGGAGCGAACTGAGGGAACTTAGAAAGGTTTAATTAACA
This sequence comes from Pinus albicaulis, assembly GCA_034641835.2. Taxonomy (NCBI): domain Eukaryota; kingdom Viridiplantae; phylum Streptophyta; class Pinopsida; order Pinales; family Pinaceae; genus Pinus; species Pinus albicaulis. The sequence continues at coordinate 1,553,347,094 of CM076582.1, forward strand.
GAAAAGGATCCTAGTGAGACAGAGAAAGAGTTCTAAACTCCCAGTGTTCCCAATTCATTCAATTAAACTATAACAAGAACATCTAAGAAGCAGATTCATTAACTCATACATCAGCTAGCAGGCAATAACATCCACTACACTGGTTAAATTAACTGAAACTAATTCTTAGATAACACATTTAGCAGAAAACATTAAGGCAAGGAGAGCAGAAGCATAGGGTGCCTAACAAGGGAAAATCCTATGCCAGATTTTTGATGCAAGCCAGAAGAACTGAAATGGAATGAAATAAAACACAGAGACAGAAAAACATCACCGCAGCTTTAGATCAGGATCCAAAGAAATGTGCTTGTCATATTAAGAGCAACACCAATCAGGTACAACATTTGCCAATAGCTTGAAATTCAGTTTGAAAACATACTCCTTAGCCTATCTTACAACTTTACACAGTGAGCATGCCTCAAAAGAAAGCTTGCAATTCTCAGATATCTCATCAAAAACCTTTACAAGATTTTCTTCATGAGTTTTATAACTGAAGAGAAGCAGAGGAGGTATATAGGAAACTAAATGTAGCATTAACACTCAGAAGAGGAAGAGGGTCGAAGTCCATTCTGTTTTAAAATCTGAGCATTAATCTCTGGCACTCTTTGGAGGAAAGAATGGTCTTCGTCGGGCTTCATTAACTCCAGGTATGTCTCTGATGTACTTTGACTGCAGAACTGTGTAGTACTCTGGTGAATTAACAAAATGGTAAATAAATGACTGAATGGTCTGCCATACTTGTGAAACAAATGCTCTGGTAGCTTTGGACTATGGTCTGGGCGGAAAATTCTTTAGGAACACGACATAGAATAAAAGCAGTATGGGCAACCCGTCCTTTCTTGAGAAAAACATTCTGCTGATGTATCTACCCTGTACTTTGATGAAACCAGGCTTCCGTGCCTTCCCAGGTCCTTTTCTACGCTATCGGGCTCTGAAACCTGTCTTACTGGGCTCAAAAACTGTGAATCATGGTGGCGTTTAATGCCTGCACTCTGCAAAACCCGCAACTAGATTTAAGAAAACCAATGCATGGGAGGGTGGATGGAGCGGAGACTCATGAAGCTGTGGTGCAGCGGCGGTGGTGAAAGGGTGCTTTGGCTAAAACAGTGGTGGAAATGCAAAACTGTGGCATAAACTATGAATAATAGGGTTTTGATGGAGCAAAGAGCGCAGACCGTTAGATCGTGGTCTGGGGACAAAGATCAACGATGGATATTGACACGGCGGGATGGTTTTATGAAAACGGACGAAATGAATATGAAATATTAATTTTTAGTGTAAATGTGAAACTTTGGTTAAAATTGGAAATGCAAAGGGAATGGAGGAAAATGAAATGAAACGAGTGGACATGAACGTACGAGGTGGGACCCGGCGTGGTGGAGGGCGATTAGATCTGAGCCGTTAGATCTTCAGATCAAACGGACGGTCAAGATCATGTCGGGGTAATCACAATTGGGGGGGCGGGGGGGACAGGGGTGACACTTTATCAAATTTCGATTGCGATTGGGCAGAGAACTCGATGTTTGTTGGATCGGCGGGTGGATGGACGGCTGGGATGAGATCGGGAGATGGTATGATCAGGCGATCGGAAGACGGGATGCAATCGGGAATCGGAGGGAAAGACTTGCGATCAATCGGAGGGAAGGGCTTGCGATTTGCGATGATCGAAAGGGAGCTGAGATCAATCGCATCGCAAACAATTGCGATGAGCCGATTGGGGGACTTATCATAAGCTTTGCGATTACAAAGGTTTGCGATTAGCGCGGGCCGTCCGATCCCGATAACAGATCAACGGTGGAGATAGAGTCTCGGGACTTATATAACAAAACAATCACAATGGAGTTTTTCAATGTTACAAAGGATTTTTAACGTTCCGCTCCGGTCTTCTGATGCAATTAGCCCCCAAGGCACTAAGCGCTTGGTCTTAGCGCTGGGTTATATGGGGAAAAGTTTGGAAGGGGCTGGCGGTAACAGGGCTAAGCCCTATTATAAGGTTTAAAAGTGGGTTTTGAGCCCATTTCAATGAATTTTAATGGTTAGGGAGGGTAACGATAGAGGGACCAAAGGGGAAATTGGCCAAACAAAAGGTGGATATGGGATTTAATGGGGGTTTTGGGAGGTTTTGGAGGGTTAGTAGGGAAAAAGGAGAGGGGTAAAGGGGATTTGGAAAAAAAGGGAAAGAAGGATAAAATGAAGCATTCTGCAGAGGTACAAGGGGCAGATAATGGCCTTTTTGGAGCATCATTCTTCATCAGTAAGGCTCGTTGACATCAGTACAGCAGGGGGGAAAACAGTCAAAGGCAGGGAACATAAAAAGGCTTCAAGGATGATGTGTTTTCAAGGGAAATGCAGTCCTTGAAGGCTCATAAGACATTCTAGCCCTTGCTTGCTTGTCAAGGAATTCATAAGGGGCTAACAATACTGAGACAAAAGTGACTTACATGGAAGACTTGGAAAAAGCCACTGGTTTTCTTGAAGAGAGGCTCCAGATATCTCAAACATATGGGGAACATTTGACAATGAGTAGGAATCAATGTCCACTTGATTTTTAAGACTCCAATGGTGCTGGCCGCTGTGTGGCTGCTCAGTACTAGGCAGGTTCAAGCACACAAGAAATTTTCAGTCGGCCTTGCTCCAATGGTGCTCGAATCAATGTCCACTTGATTTTTAAGACTCCAATGGTGCTAGCTGCTATGTGTTCGCTCAAATCCAGGCAGGTTCAAGCGCACAAGAAATGTTCAGTCGGCCTTGCTGTGCCCTTGCTCCAATGGTGCTCAAATGGTTCAGTCGGCCTTGCTCCAATGGTGCTCGAACGGAAATGATGCCTCACACTCGGACGATGCTCTTTTTATTTTTCCAAACCTGCAAAACAAGCACATTTGGCCAAAAAAATAAATAAAAAATACCCTAAAATATTTATATTCCATATGTAATAAAAAAAAAAACCCTCTAACCCTTAGTTATATATCCAATATAATGTTTTGGATTTTTCTATAAAAATCTACCCCAATATGAACGCACGTGATATAATATTTCTTTGTCAGTAATGCCTCCATGAGTCAAGTTAAATCAATATATTACATATACTTCAAAGTAAATCCTTATAAATCATATAAATAATACTCTAATGTAACAATGTATTCCAATGTGTAATGTTTAGCCATAAAAAAATTGCAATTTTTTTTTGGTCAAACCCAAAGTAATATGAGTTTGACCAAAAACTCAATCCACTACCTACTGCAAGGATAATAACTCAATTAATATTATTTTTAAAATTAATATTTTTAATAATTATAAATTTATATTTTAAACAAATATAAAAATTTATTTTTTAAAATTTAATAAAACACATATTAATGATTTTTATTTTTTAAAATTTAATAAAACACATATTAATGATGCTTCCAAGCCAAGTTTGAAAAGTTTGAGGAGACTAAGGCTAGGGAGAAGGCCATCCAAGATGAAATTGCAAGGAAGAGGGAATTAATAGAAACCATGAGACAAAATGGGTATGATGCTTATGAGATTCAAGACTCCACTTCTATCCCTTCCACCAATGACCCCTTTCACTATGTTCCTCTTGTTGGCCAAAAATCAAAACCAACAAAGAGACCCAACATCTAGAGTTATTTCTCATCCAATGCTAATCCCACAACCACTTCCTCCCAGCCAAGTCATCAACCCACTTTGGATCAACATTGGAAAAAACAATGCAAAGAAACTTCTTATCAGTACATTGTTGGATGGTGGTATCATGTAGATATCCCATTTAATGCTGCTCACTCACCTTATTACCAAGCTATGTGGGACTCTATTTTAGCTACAGGAAAAGGCTTCAAAGGCTCTACTGTGCATGACTTGAGGGGATCTCTTTTGAAAAAAGAGATTTGTTCCATTGATGAGTATTTGGCTAACTATAAAGAGTCATGGCTCAAAACAAGTTGTTCCATCATGTCAGATGGATGGACTTATGGAAAGAATCACACTATCATTAAATTCCTTGTTTATTTCCCTCAAGGAACAATGTTTTTGAGATTAGTTGATGCATCTAATAAGGTGAAGGATGCAACCCTTCTATTTGAGATTTTGGATGAGCTTATTCAGGAAGTGAGGGAGCAATGTCTTGAACTATGTTCTTGGTGGAAAGATGCTTGAGTCCAAATATAGGACCATATTTTGGACTCCATGTGCTGCACATTGCATAGACCTCATGCTTGAGGACATAGGCAAAGTGGAGTGGGTAAAAAACATTGTAGAGCATGGCAAGTGCATTACAAAATACATTTATAACCACTCATGGGTATTGAGCCTAATGAGGAAAAACACTGGGGGCAAAGAGCTTGTTATGCCTACAATTACGAGATTTGAAACTCACTTCCTCACGTTGCAATGTCTCAATTCTCAACAAAAAAAACTGCAGAAAATGTTTTCTTCTGATGATTGGATTGAATCTCAGTGGGCTCGTAGACAAGATGGAAAAGACACCAAAAAGAAAGTCTTTGACAATTATTTTTGGAGAATGTCTTCAGCTCTTGTAAAAATTACTAAGCCCCTTGTTAAGGTGCTAAGGATGGTGGGTGGGGAAAAGATGGCAATGGGATCCATTTATGAGGCTATGGATCAGGTAAAGGAGCATATATGGGAAGTTTACAGGAATAGGTTAGCCAAATATGGCTGTATATGGGAGATCATTGATAACAGATGGAACAATCAACTCCATCGTCATATACATGTAGTTGGGTATTTTTTGAACCCAAAGTATAATTATAAAGATTGGCTAGGAGATCAGCATGATGGGGGGGTTAGATCTAGATTGATTGATTGCTTGGACCACTTGGTCCCTATCCATGCAGACCTGTTGGAAACACATAAAAAACTAACTCTTTTCAGTATGGCAGTTGGTACCTTTGGAAAGAATTTGGAAAAAAATGGCAAGAGATGTGGATCAACCAGGTAAGCAATTTCAATTTGTTTTTCTTTTCAAGTTAAATTGTTTGTAAATAAGTAATGAAATGAACTATGTTACTAATTAATGTCTTTTTATTTGCAGCGCATTGGTTGGAGTCATTTGGCGGCCAATGTCCTCAATTGCAGTATTAGCGAGGGATGAACTTGAAGCAGATTTGGTGGCGCCATCAGACGGAGACCCAGGATTAGTAGCTACATCAAGGAAAGGAAAACAACCAATGGAAACCACTAGTCATGCAGCTCGAGTAACTCGTGCTTCCATTAGGTCTACTTCTATTATTATTGGTGGCAGTGGTATTGACGTTGCATATGAGGCTGAGGCATCCTCAGACTCTGATCCAGACGATGTCTATGCAGCTGCCGATGTTGATCCTGTTTCTAGTAGTGATGATGAATTTGATGATTGATCATGATTCATGTGTACACTGTAGAGTCTAGAGTCTAGACTTCTAGTCTTGTATTAGGCCAATGGTGTCATAGCTTGTAGCATTGTTTTTGGACTTTATGGGCCATTTCAAGCCTCATTACTTATGTATTTTTCGATGATATGTATTGCACTCTATGCCATTTTGATATATTCACCTTTACATGGTATATAAATGAGCAAAATTTGCATATTTTGTCTCTATTGGCTTGGAATCATGGTTGCAAATCTTAAAAATAGTTTTTTTTATTAAAAAATAATTATTTAGTATATATTTTTTTTAAATCGGTTCGTTTAGACCTGACCAGTACCGGTTAGACTGGATTTAGTCAGAAACCTGGTTCATTAAGTCCACCGGTCCTATCACTGGTTCCGGTTTTTAATACTCTATATATATATATATATATATATGAAAATTATTTTTATATTCTATATAAGAAATATGCATATTTTTATTTTGAAGAATTATCCAGAGAACAAAATTACTTGCAAAAATATTCATTATAATGTCCTAACATTTGCCACACTTCCAATTTGCTTGATTTATTAAGATAGCTCACCTATAGCTATCTTGAAGTGCTTATTTCCCTTCTCTTTCATCATAAAAACAAGATTTTGAAGAATCACACTTACATTCTTTTTCCTTTCTTGAGATCCGATAAGCCGCAATAGTCTTAGTGAATGTTAATCATCATCATAATCAATTAAACATAATAATAAAATTAAAAATATTCACTTAACCATCTAACTTAAACCCAATTAACAATATTATAAGTTTATTTCAACTTCAAATTTTATAAAACTTAAAAATTCAAATTTTACATTAACATTTTATAGATTTAAAATCCACATTATTATATCCTAATTAATATATAAATGCATCTATTTAAGTTTCAAGTATATAATACATTTCTTCATGACGAATAAATATGTACCTTAAATAGCTCCGTCGAGAGTTCCAGTGAGACTTGTACATGTACCTAAATTATAAAATTGCAATGCTTTCACCCTTCCACATATTGCTTTGACTGCCAATATGTTCAATTTTCACAGATAAATCAGTTAACATATACCCCAGTTAACCTAGCCTTTCAAACACAACATTGTTTGCTAAAATAAACCCTAGCATCCAGGTGCAAAAACTGTAAGAATCGATCACATTATTCTCCGCAGGTTCACCGTGACTAACCTCTAGTGTTGCAGGTCCCCCTGCTGCCCTCGTGATGTGAAATGAAAACAAAGCTCAGATGAAAAAATGAATGCTCTTTCCCTTTCTCAAAATGTTTTTCGAATGCATGCTCTTTCTCAGTCAAATCCTCTTGCCCTCTTTGCTCGAATGCTCTGTCGAATGCTCATATCCGTCACAGGAAGGCTTTGCTTAAGGCTAACGTTGATAGGTTCAAGGTTACAGGTTCAAGGCTTCTGGTTCAAACCTCTTGCCAAACCTCTTGCTCCAATGATATTGGCCGCTCAGTACCAAGCAGGTTCACATGCTCAGATCTGCGCACAAGTCGGCCAAAACAGGAGCAATTGACACAGATGGTTCATGACTTGGAACGGGAGAAATTAGAAATGGAATATACGTTGGATGACTTGAGATCCTAGCTGCAAAGCAAAACCCTGGAAGCTACACAACAGAATCTTCATGAATCCATTGGACAGAAAGAAACACTTGCAGTTTTGAGTGATATTGAGACAAAAGCGATTTCCATGGAAGACTTGGAAAAAGCCACTGGTTTTCTTGAAGAGAGGCTCCAGATATCTCAAACAGATGGGGAACATTTGACAATGAGTGGGAATCAATGTCCACTTGATTTTTAAGACTCCAATGGTGTTGGCCATTGTGTGGCTGCTCAGTACCAAGCAGGTTCAAGCACATAAGAAAATTTCAGTCGGTCTTGCTCCAATGGTGTTCGAATCAGTGTCCACTTGATTTTTAAGACTCTAATGGTGCTAGCCGTTGTGTGGTCGCTCAATACCAGGCAGGTTCAAGCGCACAAAAAATGTTCAGTCGGCCTTGATGTGCCCTTGCTTCAATGGTGCTCGAATGGAAATGCTGCCTCACACTCGGACGACGCTCTTTTTATTTTTCCAAACCCGCAAAACAAACCTATTTGGCCAAAAAAAAAAAAAAAAAAACCCTAAAATATTTATATTCCATATGTAATAAAAAAAAACACTCTAACCCTTAGTTATATGTCCAATATAATGTTTTGGGTTTTTCTATAAAAATTTACTCCAATATGAACGCACGTGATATAATATTTCTTTGTCAGTAACACCCCCGTGAGTCAAGTTAAATCAATATATTGCATATACTTTAAAGTAAATCCTTATAAATCATATAAATAATACTCTAATGTAACAATGTATTCCAATGTGTAATGTTTAGCCATAAAAAATTTGCAATTTTTTCTGGTCAAACCCAAAGTAATATGAGTTTGACCAAAAACTCAATCCACTGCCTACTGCAAGGATAATAACTAAATTAATATTATTTTTAAAATTAATATTTTTAATAATTATAAATTTATATTTTAAAAAAAAAAAAAAAATTAATAAAACACATATTAATGATTTTTATTTTTTAAACTTTAATAAAACACATATTAATGATTTTTATTTTTTAAAAATTAATAAAACATATATTAATGATGCTTCCTTTCTTTTTATTAAATTTAAAATAGGCATCCAATCAGATTGTACACGTGAACTTTTATTTTCCATAAGATATCTAGGTGGATTTCCATGAAAAAGTGATAAGAGGTGGATTTCCATGAAAAGGTGATAAGATAGCTTCCATATGGTATCTAAGGTGGATTTCCACGAGGAGATGGCTATTGGCCACTCATTTACAGAGGCGTTTTCTACACAATCAATTTGATTTTTTGTTCAACCAATTTAATTTTGTTCAAAGTGTCTCAAAAATTATATTGTAGCTTTTATGAAAACATAGCTAAAAATTGTATTAACAACATATTTATTAAAAAAATAATATTATTTTAAATTGAAAAAATAAGTATTTTTAATTATTCAAAATAAATTTAATTTATAAATTAAAAATTATAATTATATGTATTAAAAATCGGCTAGATTAAACTGGAAACCGGTCAAACCAGTCGGTCAGAGGCTTGGCAAGTCAAAACCGGTTAAAAAAACTTAGTTTATCACTCTTTTTCGAACGAAAATCTGGCCAAACTAGTGCTGATTGGCCAGTTAAGGACATAATCGACCGGTTTATCCATAAACCATCCGGTTCCATCCTTAACCGGTCAGTCAGCTGCTAACCCGCATTTGGGACCCACACATAGACAGTTTTTCGGTTTAGGGTTGATTTGGAGGGAAGGGGAGGGTTGTTTCCCTCCAAAAACACCCTCCCCAATCCTTTATAAGCAGGGTCAGCCTCTCATTTGTCTCACACCATATCATTTGGAGCTTTGTGAGTTTGATTGAGAGCTTGGAGAGTGTTGAGTGTTTGCTGGAGCAATGATCTTAGAGGCTTGGAGTTGGAGTTTGAGATATTTTGGAGATAGTTTGGAGCTGTCAGTAGGGTTGGCATTTTCAAGAGGAGGCTAAGAAAGCTAGTTTGCATTTTCAGATAAGGATTTTCACTTGAAAAATCCCTCATTTCATTGTTGTTCATGTATTAATTTTTTTTATGTGTTTAGCTATGTTATTTCTATCAAATCTCTAGTCCTATGCTATCAAATTTTGTATGTTTGAATGTGCATTTTGTTTCCTAAATTTAGCCTTCGTTGTCTATTTATCTTATCTGCAATTTTTTTTAAATGGTAGATTCATTTCCAAATTTCAATTATTTCAAGTCAATATGGCTCCAAAAGCCAAGGACAGTGCATGGGCCCATTGTGATGTGGATGATGGAAATATGATATGCAAATTTTGTGAAAAAACTATTAGAGGTGGGGGTATTCTTAGATTGAAACAACACTTGGCTGGGATAAGAGGCCAAGTAAAGTCATGTGATGCACCTAATGAAGTGATAGGTCATGTTAGGGCAGAATACCTTGCCAAGTTTGAAAATATTGAGGAGACTAAGTTTAGGGAGAAGGCCATCCAAGATGAAATTGCAAGGAAGAGGGAATTAATAGAAACCATGAGACAGAGTGGGTATGATGATTATGAGATTCAAGACTCCACTTCTATCCCTTCCACCAATGACCCCTTTCACTATGTTCCTCTTGTTGGCCAAAAATCAAAACCAACAAAGAGACCCAACATCTAGAGTTATTTCTCATCTACTACTAATCCCACAACCACTTCCTCCCAGCTAAGTCGTCAACCCACTTTGGATCAACATTGGAAAAAACAATGCAAAGAAACTTCTTATCAGTACATTGTTGGATGGTGGTATGATGCAGATATCCCATTTAATGTTGCTCGCTCACCTTATTACCAAGCTATGTGGGACTTTGTTTTAGCTGCAGGAAAGGGCTTCAAAGGCCCTACTATGCATGACTTGAGGGGATCTCTTTCAAAAAAAGAGATTTGTTCTATTGATGAGTATTTGGCTAACTATAGAGAGTCATGCCTCAAAACAGGTTGTTCCATCATGTTAGATGGATGGACTTATGGAAAGAACCACACTATCATTAACTTCCTTGTTTCTTTCCCTTAAGGAGCAATGTTTTTGAGATCAGTTGATGCATATGATAAGGTGGAGGATGCAACCCTTCTATTTGAGATTTTGGATGATATTATTTAGGAAGTGAGGGAGCAATGTCTCAAACTATGTTCTTGGTGGAAAGATGCTTGAGTCCAAATATAGGACCATATTTTGGACTCCATGTGCTGCACATTAGATAGACCTCATGCTTGAGGACATAGGCAAAGTGGAGTAGGTAAAAAACATTGTAGAGCATGGCAAGTACATTAAAAAATCCATTTAAAACCACTCATGGGTATTGAGCCTAATGAGGAAAAACACTGGGGGCAAAGAGATTTTTATGCCTGCAATTACGAGATTTGCAACTCACTTCCTCACGTTGCAATGTTTCAATTCTTAACAGAAAAACCTGCAGAAAATGTTTTCTTCTGATGATTGGATTGATTCTCGATGGGCTCGTAGACAAGATGGAAAAGACACCAAAAAGAAAGTCTTTGACAATTATTTTTGGAGAAGGTCTTCAGAGCTTGTAAAAATTACTAAGCCCCTTGTTAAGGTGCTAAGGATGGTGGGTGGGGAAAGATGACAATGGGATCCATTTATGAGGCTATGGATCAAGCAAAGGAGCAGATACAGGTAGTTTACAGGGACATGTTAGCTAAATATGGCCGTATATGGGAGATCATTGATAACAAATGGAATAATCAACTCCATCATCATATACATGTAGCTGGGTATTTTTTGAACCCAAAGTATAATTATAAAGATCGGCTAGGAGCTCAGCACGATGGGGTGTCAGATCTGGATTGATTGATTGCTTGGAGCGCATGGTCCCTATCAGTGTAGACCTGTTGGAAACACATAAACAAATTACTCTTTTCAGTATGGCAGTTGGTACCTTTGGAAAGAATTTGGAAAAAATGGCAAGAGATGTGGATCAACCAGGTAAGCAATTCCAATTTGTTTTTCTTTTCAAGTTAAATTGTTTGTAAATAAGTAATGAAATTAACTATGTTACTAATTAATGTCTTTTTATTTGCAGCACATTGGTTGGAGTCATTTGGCAGCCGATGTCCTCAATTGCAGCGTTAGCGGGGGATGAACTTGAAGCAGATTTGGTGGCACCATCAGACAGAGACCCAGGATTAGTAGCTACATCAAGGAAAAGAAAACAACCAAGGGAAACCACTAGTCATGCAGCTCGAGTAACTCGTGCTTCCATTAGGTCTACTTCTATTTTTATTGGTGGCAGTGGTATTGAGGTTTCATATGAGGTTGAGGGATCCTTCGACTTTGATCTAGATGATGTGTATGCAGCAGACGATGTTGATCCTGTTTCTAGTAGTGGTGATGAATTTGATGATTGATCATGATTCATGTGTACACTATAGAGTCTAGAGTCTAGACTTCTAGTCTTGTATTAGGCCAATGGTGTCATAGCTTGTAGCATTGTTTTTGGACTTTATGGGCCATTTCGAGCCTCATTGCTTATGTATTTTTCGATGATATGTATTGCCCTTGGTGCCATTTTGATATATTCACCTTTACATGGTATATAAATGAGCAAACTTTGCATATTTTGTCTCTATTGGCTTGGAATCATGGTTGCAAATCTTAAAAGTAGTTTTTTTTATTAAAAAATAATTATCTAATGTATTTTTTTTTAAATCGGTTCGTCTAGACCTGACTAGTACCGGTTAGACCGATTCCAATCAGAAACTCGGTTCATTAAGTCGACCGGTCCGGTCACTAGTTCCGGTTTTTAATACTATGATATATATATATATATATATATATATATATATATATATATATATATATATGAAAATTATTTTTATATTTTATATAAGAAATATGCATATTTTTATTTTGAAGAATTATCCAGAGAACAAAATTATATGCAAAAATATTCATTACAATGTCCTAACATTTGCCACACTTCCAATTTGCTTGATTTATTAAGCTAGCTTGCCTATAGCTAGCTTGGAGCGCTTATTTCCCTTCTCTTTGATCATAGAAGAAAGATTTTGAAGAATCGCACTTAAATTCTTTTTCCTTTCCTGAGATCCAATAGGCCACAATAGTCTTAATTGACGTTAATCATCATCATCATCAATTAAACATAATAATTAACAATATTCACTTAACCATCTAACTTAAACCCAATTAACAATATTATAAGTTTATTTCAACTTTAAATTTTATAAAACTTTAAAATTCAAAATTCACATTAACATTTTATAGATTTAAAATCCACATTATTATATCCTAATTAATATATAAATGCATATATTTAAGTTCCAAGTATATTATACATTTCTTCATGATGAATAAATATGTACCTTAAATAGCTCCATCTCCATCGAGAGTTCCAGTGAGACTTGTACATGTAACGAGGACAATGACTTGTATACGTATGTTAATTGTATCTAAGGATGGTACTGACCTCATTTGCATTAATGTGTTTATTTAATTACGTCGGAGGCGTTCTCTTTGTTGGCTTTGGTTGGGCAAACACTGTTCACTCCAGCCAATGAGAAGCTTTCTCTATTGCCCTTCCAACCAATTAGATTTTTCCATTTGGTTATTCCTCCAACCAATCAAAATTGGTCATTTGTCCAACCTTCTCATTTAACGCACCTCTCGTTTGGACTGTCGGTCGCATCACACCTCCGGCGTACCCTTTGCACACTCGTGCAAATGCTAGTTAATAAATTTTATTAACAAATAATAATATTATAAGCTTCACATGTAGTTAATAATTTAAAAAGTATTTGTCACAATAATACTATCCTTCTTTACATTGACACCCCACATGTAGTTAATAATTTAAAAAGTATTTGTCACAATAATGCATTATCCTTCTTTACATTGACAGTACCCCTAAACTTAGATTTTAAAATTACTTTTAATTTTTCATTTTAAGGAATTTTTGTTGCTGCTGCAGATTAAGACCGCATTCACTGGTTTGTCCATATTGGTTTGTCCTAACTGCCTACTAAATTAATGGATTGCAAAATATATGGCCTCAGTTTTCTCGGCGGATAATGGTTGGGTTTTTAGAAAGGCATTAAAGATTAGATGTTCTGAAGCTGGGGTAACTAGGGTGAACCGTAAATATTTTTTTTTAAGAACCAATAATTATTATTGGTGGTAATAGAATACGATTTTATTAACCGATTACAAGTATATTATTATTACAAGGGTTAGTTAAACTAGGCAAATAACAATAATATCTTAAATTTAATGTCCAATCAAATTTTAGATTAATAAATGAAATTATTTTTTAAAAATAATAAATTTCAATGTGTAATGTTTAGTCATAAAAATTTTGCAATTTTTTTTTGGTCAAACCCAAACTAATGCAGGTTTGAACAATAGTTCAATGCAATTCCCCAACCTACCACAAAAATAATAAACAAAAACAAAACTAAAATTCAATAAGTAATAAAATATCACTAATATAAAACCAAATGAACGTGATTAAAATTCAATACTACCAACTAAACATACCCCTACCACTATATTTAAAGTAAATGCCCCATTGTAATCTAAACCCTCAAACTTCATAGAAAAACAATCTTCGATAAAATATGATTGTCTTGAAACAATCAAAGTTTCCTCATTTTTAATTATTATTATTATTATTATTATCCAATTTTAAGGTCATTTAAAGTAAATGCCCCATTGTAATCTAAACTCTCAAACTTCATAGAAAAACAATCTTCGATAAAATATGATTGTCTCAAAACAATCAAATTTTCCTCATTTTTAATTATTATTATTATTATTATTATCCAATTTTAAGGTCATGGTCAAGCAAGACACCAAATTGGTGTATGAGACCCCCTTGTTTGTGGGACAAGGGACCCACGTCCGCACAACGATTTGACTGCTAAGTCTACGAAGGCATACATACTCTATCCCCCTCTAGTATTGAACTTGTGACCTCTTAGGAGGAAACACATGCTCTTAACCACTAAGCCCACTGAAGCTGTATTATTGGCATCAACATCAGTTTTGTATGATGAATAATAATTGTCATAGGCACCAAATTTATACTAGGAATAAAAACTGGAATATTTCATCATGGAAAAATACTTTGAAAATAATTTTCCCTCTCCGTCATCATATATTGAAACCATAAATTTCCAATGTGAAAAGAATTTTATTATAAATATTTTAAATATAATTCTAAGTAACATTGAGTGCCCTCCATTAACGTCTGAACATGGGAGACATTATTGAAACAGACTGAAAACCCATTACAAGATTCTTATTGTTGAGATTGCATTCATCTACAATTCTATGCAACAACCAACAACAACCTTTGGCTAAAAAATTTATATAACTCTTGAATATGACATCTCTTTAGTGGAAGGATTATATTTGTTGCACACTCTTTGTTTCCCTTGCCACTGTTGATTGGTACATACTACGTGCTAGCCTCCACAATGTCCCAAGGCTGAGAAAGGAAATCGATGGAGGTAACCTCAAACCAACATTTTAGTTTGGCAGTTAGCCCTACCAAACCAAAGAGGGCTCTCTCTATGATCACAACCAAATTTTGACTCGAGGAAGAATGTATTTTAGGCTAGGTAGTTCAGCTCTAGGGTTTTTATGCTAGATCAAGAGTGAAAATCAGGGAACTAGGTCAAAATCTCAAAAGTTACAGTTGTAAGAGATATAGAGGAGCAAGGTAGGCATGCTTTTGTGATAGATTAAGATTTGTTTGATGTAGTGTATGGTTTAATGTGCAATAAGATCAAAATGAGCATGTATACCATGAATTCATTTCTCAAGAAGACAAAATACACAAACTTGAGATTCCTAATAAAACAGAGTTTAACTAAAAGAATTTTGTTTAAAACCTCTTAGGAAAATCACTGAAGAGTAACGATATGGTAAGGAGACTAATTTATCATTCATATAAATCTATAACAGAGAGAAAACATTATCACAAACTCACAACACAAGAATTACTCAATAATAGTTGTAACTGTCCTTTGATTTCTTGTAAAAAGTGATGAAATACAAGCTACAAGACTTCCACTCTTTAATGTCCAACCATCTAAATGACTTAAAACCATATACATCTAGACTAAAAATAATTTCCCCTCTCTCAGGGGTCAAATCCCTCAGTATAGGAACAACTCACATGAATTTCCCAAGAAAAACCTAATGACTAAGAGGTTAAACAAACTCTCCTCAAATAGAATTTGACTGACCTGCTACTCATCAATGAGGTCCAAATTACACCGAAATGACTAGATAACAAGTCCATTAACCTTCTATAACATCACATCAACTTGAAAGTATATTAATTACATCATAAAACTAAGTTTTACTGAAGAAAAGTCAAAATTTTCACTAACAGGCAAAAGTGAAGCGCCAATTTGCAAAAGCGCAACGCCAACCTTGGAGGGGACTTTTGAAGGCCTTCCACTACTCCAAATCCAACTCTGAAGGATCCAATGGAAATTTTAGGATTTCTAGTTGTCTTTAGACACCTCAAGCAAGTAAAATTGACACTCCAAGACCGATAAAAACTCATTCTCCAAAAACTACTCCCAAAAGTGCAACGCCTAGTCCAGAAAGGTGAAAAAAAGTGTCTTTTGACCTGTTTTTGGGCATTTGCTTTCAACCAGTTTGTTGAAAAGGCACAAAAAATGAATAGCTTTCATGTATGAGTGAATATATATCCAGGAAGGCAGAGTTTTTGGCATTTAGAGGTTTGAGGTAAAAGCGCAGTGCCAAGGCGTTGTGCTTTTGGTTGAACTGATATTTCCAATTTAGGCCAAAAGTCATAAAAAACCAAAATTTCACAAAATTTCTTCAAAACTTGCTCAAAATTGTCCCATGAGGCCAGGTAATTATGTGTCATGCAATGAGGGATGCCTCAGCAAGCAAGTCAAGTTTATCCTTCTCTTTTTTCCTCATTAAGGTTTTCTTCAGCTTCTTTTTCACTTGCTTGATTCTGATTTGGGAGACCTTGTTCCTTGTATAATAATGCATGGCCATGTGTCTTTGTAGGTTGGTGTCCTTTTTTTCCCTCTTGAGAAGCTTCTACAAGTGGAAATTCACCCTATCAAGCCAATATTCCCTATCTTTTTCAATTTCTGCTAGAATGAGTTCATCAACAATCATTTGACCTTTTGGTGGAGATGGTTCTTTTTGCTGCCCAAGTGCCCTCTTGAGACCTCTTTTTCTTGCTCTCCTTGCTTTCACTTGCTCTTCTTGATCCTCTAAAGCATCAACCTCAAAAAATTCCTTACCTTTGGCATCATCCTTTATTAAATCTACTTTGGGCTTGTTTAAGAGAAATTGATTTACCTTTAGCTGCATGTTCTCTTGTTGCAAGAATGAGACCAAGAAATTTTCCTTTGAAAAGTTGTCTCTGAGCTCTCTAATCTCAAACTCCTTCTCCATGATGATTTGTTCAACTGTTTTTTCCTCCTCATGGATTTATAAACATTCCATATTAGTGTCAAGGTGAATTGGTTCCTCATCCTCCAATGGTGCCTCATGCTATGATGATGTTTCTTTCTCACTTGATGTAGGCTTGGCCCTTTAAAAAATGTATGGAGAAAACAAAAGCCTCTTTCATCTAACATGTGTTTGAGTCACCTCTGCCCTAGGAGTTATTTTTGTAGGTTTGATTTTGGAAGCCACCTCTTGATGTGTTGGTGAAGTCAAAGGTGTAGAGTGACTGCTTGACTGAGCTAGAGAAGGAATAAGAAAGGCTGAATACATAAAACCATCCCAAGACAAATTAATCTGTGTGAGCTGATGGGAAATCAGGATTTTCACCAAGCCATGGTGAAACAAACTAGCATGATGATCTTCTCCTAGTTTATGTGCTTTCTCTCACATCTTTATCATGCTTCTGTAAAGGTAATGAGGCAAGTTGAGTGCTTTTACACCGGTGAAATGCATCAAGAGCCTCACATGATACTGATATAACCCAGAGAACCTACCCTCACATGTGAAGCATTTCGTGATTAATTTCATGAGAGGGGCATACTTTTCAAGAAAGCATCTAAATGGAAATATGTGTTCCGGGGAAGCTTTGTATGCATGTTTCAAATACATCTTGTAGTTTTCAATGTTTAGGTCTCTACCATTGAACCAAGTTTATCTGTTGTTTGGAATCCCTGTAGTTGTGGCAATGATCTCCACTGAAAGAGTTAATACAACCCCTACAATGGTCACCTTATCTCTCCTCAAACTAGTGGCAAAAGTTCTGGTCAGTTTGTCATTAAAACCAAGTTCCTCAACCTTTTGGAAAAAGGCAAGGCAACTTGCATCTTGGACTTATTTCTTGAGGAAGGGTGAAGACATGATCTCATGTGCTGAAGTGGGCTCATACCTGCTGATTTGAACTTCCTTTTGCTTCTTCTTCTTATTTTTCTCTAATTCCATGGTAAACCCTAGCTCAATGGGAGGGGAAATTAGAGTTTGGTGTAGGGAAAAATAAGGGATTTGGGAAATTTTTGGGAATGAAGGGAGATGAAGGGGTTAGGGGTCTCCTAAATTCTTGGGAAATTTTAGGGGTGAAGGGAGAGATGTTAGGAAGTAGGGGAAAGTTTAATTTGAGGGAATGAGTGAAGGGAAGGGGTACGAAAGGGGAAAACACAATCCTAGCCTAGGAAAGTGTAGTCTAGGCTAGGGTTTGTTGACGCCTCTTTTGAGGAAAATACAAAGTCATTTCAACGAGGTCAACAACATGCTAAACAACAGGCTCTTACTTTACGTGAAGTAAGTCAAGAAATCTATCTGATGAAAAGAGAGCTCTCTAAACTAAAAGAAAAAAATTATAGTCTCGAAAAGGGGAAAGGAAAAGTAGAAATATCTACACCTATCAAAAATCTCAATATAGAAATCTATGAGACAAAACCAAAAGACTATTTGGGGTTGAACAACATGAAAATAATATCAATTCAATATCAACAACATCATGTATTTCTAAAGATTAAAATAGAAGGCCAAATTTGCATAGTCAAAGCATTAATTGACTTAGGTGTCGATCTGAATGTTTTAAATAAAAATGTGATCCCTGCAAAATACTGGAGTTTTTCACATAGGAAAGTCACAGGGCTTGGAGAAAAATAACTAAAATATGAAATCCAAAAAGCTAAAATATGTTTTCAAGAATATTTCATGAATGTTCAGTTTGCTATAGGCAATATACCCATAGATTTCATCTTGGTAAATGTGTTTTTAGGAGCTGTAGAACCACATGGTTTTGCCTAACTAAAAGATAGTAAGGCGGGGTATTTTATCTCTGTTCCAGATCAAAATGGATTTCTGCAGACGCTAACCTTACCATTCATTTCCACTCCTAGAGTTTCTACTATGGTTTAGATGAGACAGGAAGTCCAAAAATCTGAAGAAAAACTAGGAGAGTTGAAATAATTGAAGTTTTCCTAAGAATAGAAGATCAGCTCCAAACTCCTAAAGTAATCCAAAAAATTGCATAATTGAAAATCCAAATATAAAAAGAATGTTTCTTAGAAGAACCCAATGCTTTCTGGCATTTAAAAAACACTCTGTGGAATTTCTATACAAAGAAGAATATAGGGGTTAACCCTGTAAAAGCAGAGTTATTCCTATGAATGAAGAATATAAAAAATTTTGCCAGAAAGAGATTTCAAAACTACTCAAAAGAGGACTTATCAGGGAATCTAGTAGTCCGTGGAACTGTTATGAATTATATGTAAACAAACATTCTAAGCGAATTATAGGAGTCCCCATACTTGTGATTAATTACAGACCATTGAACAATGTTCTAGATGATGACACCCATACAATTCCACATAAAGGAAATCTTATTAAAAGAATTGCAGGTGCAAAGATATTTTCAAAATTTGACATGAAGTCTAGATTCTAGCAAGTGGCTATTAAAGAAGAAGACAAGTTTAAGACAACTTTTAGCATTCCCTCACTACATTATGAGTGGAATGCTATGCCTTTTGGGCTAAAACGTGCCCCTTCCAAATTCCAAAAGGTAATGGATCAAGTTTTTAATCCATATTTTGATTGGATTATTGTGCACATAGACGACATCCTCATCTTCTCAAGGACTATTGATGAACATCTCAAACATGTAAATAAGTTTAAAAAGTTTGTTAAGAATAGTGGCTCGATGCTAAGTAAAAAGAAAATGGGGCTCTTCCAAACAAAAATAAAATTCTTGGGGCACAAAAGTGAAAATAGCCAAATTACTCTCCAGAGGCATGCAGTTGAATTTACTGACAAATTTCCTGACATTATCACAGACAGGGTCCAACTACAAAGGTGCTCGGGATGCTTAAATTATGTAAGATTTTTTTACGAGAAATGTACCCAAGACAGAAGTTTGCTAGATCAAAGGCTGAGAAAAAACCCATCTCCATGGACAAGTGAACATACGACTGCAGTTAGAAGAATAAAAGCAAAGGTAAAGAAACTTCCTATATTATACATTTATGATGAAGATATTTTCAAAATTGTTGAAACATATGCCAGTGAGTTAGGATGGGGTGGAGTACTAAAACAACAAAAATATTTCCAAGATTATACAATTTGCATCAGGGACATGGAATGACACCGAAAATAATTATTCTACTATTGAAAAAGAGGTAAAGGCAGCATGGAATTGTATTGACAGATTTGATATACACTTAATCCACAAAAGGTTCCTCTTGAGAAATGATGCTGCAGCCATGAAGAAAGTGTTGACAAAAGAAATCAAGAAGCCTGTGGATTCCAAGTTTGCAAGATGGCAGGCCTTATTCTCAAATTTTGATTTCTATGTAGAACATATTGTAGGGTCTCAAAACTCTTTGCCACACTTTCTCAGCAGAGAAAATCTTTGAGAAAAACATTTTATGATTATTGTCACTGAATAGGATCCTCATACACAACATGAAATTTTCATAAATATCTCTGATAATACCCCTTGGCAAGAATATTGTGAATCTTGGAAACCCACTTGGCAACTGAGAAACACAAAAGTTTTAGATGAAAACCTCCATCCTCATATTGATCTACAACACTTGGTACCTGAGAGAAAATTCTATCCAAAATCTAGTAGATGGATTCATGATATGGTTTATAAGCATTTTATACTTTCAACACACTTAATAGAGGAAGCTTTATCTGAAAGTTTCAACGATCTCTCTATCATATGGAATGAAGGAAGCTTCAGAACAAATGTCTTTCACAAATATTATGTAATAAACGATACCAGAAATCTTGATTTCCACCAAAGACCGATGTGGCCCCTTCAAAATCCTGAACTCATTTTCCATGACACTATATATAATTTTGTAGCATACAAGAAATTATGGTGGGATGTGGCGAGAGACTAGTCTAATGAAATACACTACACTCTACTAAAAGTTGGACCAGTATTCACCACACAACTATTACATCAACCAGGTTGGCTTAAGGAATGGTGGTATTGGTTGAGCATAAACAAGATGGCCATGGATCCAAAAAGTTTTGAGAAAGATTTTCAAATTGATTGTACTGATTGCTTCAACTGTTATCATCTTCCATGCAAAACCATAGCAAATCTAACGAAGTACTCTGAAGAAAGTAATCTTAGGTACTTTATGGCCAAACATCACCAATTGGCTGTAATGAAAAAAATTAAACACCAAATTGTATTGGGTAAGCCAATGATTGTAAGAAGAATATACACCAAGGCATGGGACACCAGTGGAAAATACACCCAAAAAAGGTTTCCTGGTACAAATTTTCTTGGAACATAATAATGTAAGTTCTTGTTTTCTTGGGGACTTTTCCGAAAAAGTATCCTCTATGTAAATAATGTCTAGTCACTTGACTATGAGTGTGACTGGTTCCCTAAGATTCCGATAATATCTTCACTGTGTAACTTTTCCGTAGTATGAACGGTTCTGTGAGATGCTAATAATATCGTCATTGTGTAAATTTCTCGTATAATTTTGAGACTCAGAGCACTTCTCCGACTTTTGGTGGAATTTGATCCACATCTCAAAATTATGACAGATCATTGTACAAAAAAGTAATGTTGGCCATTGAATCATTGTACAAAGAATTAATGTCGGTCGACCACACCAGGAGAGATTCCCTCATTTTAATATAAATAGGAGGATGAGTTTTAGAGTCTTTGGGTTGAGTCGAGAATTATCTTCCTGCTCTGCATCTACGAAAATTGGTTCGACCTGCTTTCATCACGAAGAAAATTCTTCTCGGGTGTTCATAAGTCTGAGAAGACTGTGCATCAAGGCAAGCAACCTTGGTGAGAACCTAAAGTGGCCAGAGTTTTTAGGGATTGAGTCATTCGGTTTTTAAAAGTTCACAAGCAGAGTCTGCAAAAGACCAGAAAGCTTATGAGTTTCATCTTGCCTCAAGGCAATATACTTATTAAAATCCTCAGCAGTCAATCTATGATATGAAATTAATAAAAGAAGCCTTTTATTGTGAGAATTCTTTTGTTGCATACTTGTTTTAAATTCCAATTAGAGAGAGGTCCATTTGAGGTTCACTTAGAGTCGCGGGACACTGTTTTCTGGTTAAAGAAGAAGGTCATCGAAAAGTGTGTTTGGTGTCAGACTTGCCTGAAAGTTCATGTACCAATTCGTATAAAAGTACTTATATCTCTCTCATAAGATAGAATTTGTTGATCAACAAGCTTCATTCTCTGTGAGAGGAACTGCCTTTTTAGTTTAGAGTAGTACAATAATTCAATTAAGGCCTATGCCCACCTTCAAAAAGCTAAGATGGGTATAGTCGTGTATGCCCACGTGTCTATGTCAAAATGTGGGATAAAGCCTAAGCAGTCCTCTCATTATATGTTGCCCATGGCTTCGGCCAAACTAACACTCTACCTTTTTTCCTCACTCCGACTTCAGAGCCACAATTTCCTGTCTCCAATTCCTCATTTTTCATATTCTTAACATGGCAGCCGAGATTGCCATTGGTGGGGATGAGAAAATTGCAGTTTCAGTTACGGAAGTATTTATCATCCAAAATTTCAAGGATATTTATTATCTGGAAGATAAGCATGGACTTCTAGATGAAAACATCAACCGTATGGAGACCAAGTTGAGCCATGTGCGCACTCGATTCCAGAATCAAAGTAAAGTGTTGCAAGATCCTGCACAAAAATGCATAACAAAGATGGAAGGTGAAGTAGAAAACGCCAAAGAACTCAGTGGTCGTGTCAAGCAATGGCGAAGTCGGTGTTTTGATTTCTGGAATCTTTGCTACTCGAAGCTCTCTACAAAATGTAGAGAATGGAAGACAAAATTTGATAGCCTATTTAAAGAGATTCACGATGAATTTCAATTTCTTTCAAATATCGGGAAAATTGTGCATGCTACACCATCTGAGGCAAAGCCAATCATCCTTCAACATGTCCCAGAGGCTAGCTTCTTTGGGTCATTTATGAAATATGCTAAGAAGAAACTACAGGCATGGCCTACCGAACCTGCTCATCGCATTGTTGGTGTGTGGGGTATGGGTGGGATAGGAAAAACCTCCCTGTTGAAAATCATCCATAGCCATTTCAAGGAGGTAAGGGATATCTTTGAAGATGTCTCTAGTGAGGAGGATAACTCTAACCTATTGAAGGCCTCCTCTGAAGAAGAGATCAACAATGTCATCTGGACAATGGAGCCAAACAGAGCTCCTGGACCTAACGAGTTCTCCATTCATTTCTATAGAATCTGCTGGAAAATTATTAAGGCTGACCTGTGGGAGGAAGCACAAACTCCACTTTCCTAGCTATAATCCCTAAAGAAGTGAATCTGGTGTCATTTGACCAGTTCAGGCCTATTTCTCTTTGCAATGTGTCTTATAAAATCCTCTCCAAACTTCTGGCGAACATAATCAAGCCTATGCTATAAAATCTCATCTCTCCAAATCAAGGAGGGTTTGTCAAAGGTAGGCATATCCTAGACAACGTGGCTCTGGTTCAGGAAACCATTCACTCCAGCCACCAACGTCATGAGCAAGGGATGCTTATCAAGTTAGACATGGGGAATGCTTTTGGCTGGGTAAGACGCTCTTTTCTCCTTCAAATTCATTCCACTTTTGGTTTCAATGTTGACTTTATAAGATTGATAAAAGCTTGTATTGGAGAACTGTGGATTTCCCCTCTTGTAAATGGAAGGCCAACCAGCTATTTCAAAGCTTCGAGGGGCATCAGGCAAGGTTTCCCTTTGTCCCCCTTCCTATACATTTTGATGGATGACTCTTTAAGCCGAAATATTAATGCTGAAAAATTACCAGGAACTCTTCCTGGCATCAGAGCGGTCAAGGGAACAGATCCAATCAACCATGCATTTTTTGTGATGATTCTATTCTTCTGGGAGGTGCTTCTCTAAAAATTGTAAGAGCCTTTAACGGATTAATCCAAAGCTTCTGCAGAGTATCCAGAGCTCTTGTCAACAGGAGGAAAAATGTTGTATGTGGCTAGGAGATAGACCAGAAAACCATCAATCGGATAGCACAAACTCTTGGCTATACAGGATTTTCCTTGTGGGATAAAATCAAATACCTTGGTTTGCCACTAACCTTGAGAAACAACAAGGCCCTCCACTGGGCGAAAATTCTCAGCAAAATCAAGGCAAAAATAAATGCATGGGGAGGACAGTGGCTTACCACAGCAGGAAAGCTAATTCTTTTGAAATTTGTCTTCTCCTCCCTACCAATCTATTAGGCAACGTTCCTCTTAGCCCCAAAATCAATCAACGAGCAAATCTCTAAGCTACTAAGAAAATTCCTATGGCAAGGTGGAAAGGGGAACAAAAAAAAAATTCATTTGGTCAGTTGGGATATTGTGAAAAGACAAAAATCAAAAGGAGGCATCTAGGTAAGAGACCTCGGGTTGGCCAATCTGGCTTTGGAAGGTAAGATCCTGTGGAAAATGTTCTCAAATCAAAGGCACCCAGTTAGCCAAGTTCTCATTAAAAAAATATCTTCATGGGCTTTCAAAGAATAATATGGATTAAGTTGTTCTTAATAAAGGCACCACTCTATGGAAGCTTTGTAGCAGGGGCTAGGAGTTTTTCAAAGACCATCGATCTATTCAGAATCCCTCGAAATGGAAAAAAAATTTGGCTCTGGGATGATAAGATCATGGGACTTCAACCACTCAATATAGCCCCCGAATTTGCAAAACTTCGTGCCTGGCTCTGTGATCATGGCATTCAAATGCCGGAAGATATATCTACATGGGACGCCGACGACAATTGAATTGGATGGGCCCTCCCTCGACTCCCGAACAGGTTGCTACATCAGCAGCACAGTCTCCTTGCTGGACTCTCTGGCCCGGCCCTTGTGAATCGTCGTGCGAGAGATAAGTGGGGATGGGGCAAGACTGGTGTTTACACTGCTGCTCTAGGCTTCACAGCTCTACAATCCAGCTAACAGTTGCTCTCCCCTACTCTGTGGCATCATTTTTGGGACCCATTCGGGCTCCCGAAGATTAATTTCTTCACTTGGGTGCTCATGCATAGAAGGGCACTAACTGGAGAAAATTTGGAGAAGAGAGGAATAATTGGCCCTCATAGATGCCCCCTCTGCTACGCGGCTCAGGAGAAAAGCGAACATCTGTTTATAGAATTCCCATTCATCGAAGATGTCTAGACACAGGCCATGCTCGGGGTGAATACTGAAAATCCTTCACAGCTCACTGTTGTGAGTCTATTTGTCTCATGGGAAGAGCTCTATCCCTATGCTTTGAACAACAAGTCCATGTGGGCTAAAATCTAGTATGCCATTCCCAAATATATTTGTTGGGAGGTGTGGCTGGCGAGGAATGAAGTTATATTTCAAAACATGAATCGCTCTCCCTCTGAAGTGGCTGCCAAGGCCAAAGCACTGTTGTTGGAGACGTTGGAGAATCGACCCCAAAATCCTAATAGCGCTCTCCTCCCAGTGGAGTTATGCTGGCTGGGTGCGCCCCTGAAGCATGCTTCCAGAAATAAGACACTCTCTCAACCTTTCTTCAATCCTGAGTGGAGGCTCTGGCTTCCTGAAACTGATTTTCGTGAATGGTGGAAGAAACAGGGAAAAGTAACGATCTTCTTCGACGATGCCTCCAAAGGAAACCCGGGGATATCCGGTGCTGGGGGAATCATCTATTCCTCGGATAGCCAAAGCAAAATCAGTTTCAGTTGGGGCCTCAGACATAACACTAACAATGTGGAAGAACTTCTTGGACTGCTCAAAGCTTGCCAGATTGCTTAGGAAAATGGAGACAAAGATATTCAAATCTTTGGAGACTTAGAAATATTGATAAAATTTTTAAACACAAACGATCACTTCAACAACCACGCTCAACAAGACTCTTCAAAGACTCTGTAAAGTGTTGCAGAGATTCAACTCCAACCCCTTCTATCACATTCTTCGAAATTTCAACAAGGAAGCAGACGCAAATGCAAACGTGGGTTGCCTCCTAGCCCAAGGGGACCTCACAAAGAATAATGAAACTCCTGTTTGGCACCATATTCCATAAGCAATATGCTTCGCAATGTAAGATCTGGATATCGACCCATCGAGTCTACTGAAAAGAAAATAAATAAATAAAATAAAATAAAAATGTAATACGGGTTGCTCCGACCTGACCCATCATATCTAAATAAAATCTACCCATTCATGTTTTAAAAAAATGTTGTTTTACATTTTTAAATAAATATATGTTTAACTTATATATTAATTATTTTTATTATAATAATAATAATAAATTTTTTATTATAATTCAGTTATTTTTTATGATTTTTTTTAAATTTTAGGGATGTGAGATGTATCATGAAATAAATGTTTTGATGTTTATAATAAATTGATGCATATTGATATTTATCAGCAATTTAATTTATATGGCGACACTAACATATTTATGTATTAAATTTTAAAATAAATTATATAATTTAATATTATTTGAATATAAAAATAACTATTTGCAAAATATTAACATATATTTTAATTTGATTTCAAAATAAAAATATTCTTAAATAAAATCCACAATACATTTTCAAATTAAAATTAAAATAAATATTAATAATAATAATCATTTGAATAAAAAATTAACCAAACCCTTTAAACTATAATTTGAATTAAAATTAACCAAACCCTTTAAATTCAGTTAGCTAGTGGATTTCTAGGTAGAGGTTGTTGGTGAGGCATGCAAAGTAATTCTAGTTGTAACAGAGTTCGAAGTGCAGTGGTGCATGAGTTGGTGCAATTTGTAAATCAATTTAACTCAATTAAGTGAGTTAAACTTAGTTGTGCTAGTTGTAAATGAAGATACACTAGTGAGAGATCTAGTGAGTTAAATATTAATTAATTCGCAATTAGTGATCTCACATGCAACTGAGGATTTACTATTATTAGCTCCATGCATGTTAGATCTAGTGGAGACCTAGTTGAGTTCTAGGTGAAAGGGAATTCGACTATCAGTTGTAGGATTATTGGCTTGCACACATGCAGGCAAACACCCATTGAGTTCCCATGATACTTCTGCAGTCAAGGCAGGCAATAATTCCTATCTTTTAGGGATCTTTACCATCAGGGATTGCGCAAGCAAGGCAGGATGTCTGGAGGCTGAGAATTGGCTATGTGTTGGTCAGTTTTTCATATGACAGTGTAAGACAATTAGCTGAGTACTAGAGAGCTCTTGTGAGAAGATTTTTGTATGTAATTATTTCATGATCCATGCTTAATATACAATAGAAGATAGTGGGGTTTTTAGCTGTAAGATTTCCCTGGGAAATTACCTGTGTTGTGTGTGATTGATCTTTCTTCATGTTCATGTGATTAGTGATTGTGTTTTTAATTCCACAAAATATTTGTAGAAGCGATTCAGTGTTTAACTTTAGTACATTGTTAGATCGGGTGAATCCAAGATATACATGCATGTTGTATAATTTCTACAAACTCTCCTAGAGCTCCATTAAATTTCCTCTTTCCCAACCAATTCCCAAGACCCTCAAAACATAAAAGGAAAGTACAAGAGACAAATAAGAAGAACACCATGAAAACCAATAGAAATACGATACCACAACAAAGTGGCAAGGCCTTGCACCGGACATTAAAAAAAAGCTACAAATCAAGCGCAAACAAATCATAAAAGACTAAAAGCACAGGATTAGTAGCAAACACCATGACTCAATCCCCATGGTTCCCAATACTTCCAAGGAAAGCTCAGCCCGAGCCTTCTTCAAGATTCCATGGAAGACTCTTTTTCCAAATAATTTCCTACATCATACTTCCATAACCACACAACTATCAGCGCATAAATAAATATACCAATATACCTTTTATCTTACCTTGTTGTTCCAAGCATCCTGACTTGTAACTTAACACGCATGTCAACCATATGTATCAACATCAAGACAACATGTCTATCAATTTGAAATCAACCTTAATACCAAGACTAACAACCATTTCATAATCCATTGGTCAATTCACATTCATCGAAAATAATACCTAATGCTACAACTATCACCTACTTACACTCAGGTACATATCATCCATCCCAACACATGTGTGTTAGTACAACCATCTTAAAACAAGACCATTTCTTCATGCAATCTTACAAATACAGATACTCATATCATGCAATTAGTCAAACATTCAAACAAATTGCAAACATACCATGCTAAATAAATCAACTAAATGATGTAATAGACACCAAATCACTCAAACACCAAATATATGACATAATCAAGAAATTAAGCATCAAGTACACGACATAAGAAAACTGATACCTTGATTTATCTTAGGGGAGGATATCTTATCTACACAATCAATCTATATTTGCACAATATAAATTCACGACATATCAACTCAACCTAAATAAAGTCATGATATCCATAATAGTAACTAGCTAACAGGTTCGCATCATAGACTCATAAACATATGTCATTCATGCATAACAATCACATGTACACAATTATTCTAGATTAGTGCAAAACACTATCATAATTAG
The DNA here is from genome assembly GCA_034641835.2 of Pinus albicaulis. NCBI lineage: Eukaryota > Viridiplantae > Streptophyta > Pinopsida > Pinales > Pinaceae > Pinus > Pinus albicaulis. Next base: position 1,553,375,114 of record CM076582.1, read on the forward strand.
CTCGAATCATACTTGAATGTCTTAACACTAACCAACTGCATAGGCCAATCCAAATCAAAATGATACATATAACATCAATATCTTAATGAAATAACCCTAATTATCAAGCTACTAGCGTATAACAACAAGATATATATCATGCTCATCAACCACATATAACCTAATAATCAAGCTAACTATACAACAATAGCAAGTTAATGTAAAACATACTCATCAACAACATATAACATAATCATCAAGTTATCTCATCATAAAACAACAATAGCAATGCATATAACCACATGTTACTGTCACTCATGACTATCTGACACATTTGCATATAACTACACTAATCAACTAGCATCTATCATGCATGACTAACCCATGCATGTACATATAAATAAATTGATTAACTAACATCTATCATGTATGTAACCATAATAACAATAAAATGAAAAACACATATATAAGTAACCCTAATACATATAATAATCCATGAATCACATACCTACATGCCAAGCATACAACTTTTATGATGATCTTCTCTTGCTTCGAGGTCCAATGTTGCAACTTCACTTTGATGATCTGCATCTCCTACTCTATCTCATCCAACACATTAGCATCATAACATACCAATATCATCATGATGACCTAATTGCATACAATGACCTTATGCATAACAGCCTTCACCAAACCAATGCAAACTTGACCATATGCACCCACTTGTCATGTATGACCAAACATGAACAACTAATGCATGTCCCACATATAACATCATATAAGAAAGCATACACATACAACACACAATTTTGACCAATATGTGACCTAGCATAAACAAGCAATGCATGTACGATATGTAGAAACACATAAGAAAGAATGCATCAACAATACATAATATTTAACAACAAATAACCAATCATATATTCATGATAACATGTTGACAGCAATACAATCAACACTTCCATGGCGACACCACTTCCACCATGGAAAAAAAAAACACGGATGTAATAAGCACATATGGACCACAAGCATAATAAACACATGAAACGAACATAAATGCATGATCAACACACCACCCATCAGTCCGAGAGTTGAACCATGCTTTGATACCACTCTATAACCCCCTCTTCCCACATCTACCCAATAACCGGCCAACAAAGGTAAACATGTGACTAGAAGCTACTAATATGATATTCAACCTCCTAGATGACCTTAAGGAAGTGCAACTGACAGAAACACCAAAAACACACCTTACACTACATCATTAACATCCCCAGGAGGTAACCCAACCTTCCAGGGCCCTATTCCCTAAGGGGGGGACTAATTTTTAGCCCCTTTGAGGCTTAGCCATGGGATTGTAATGGCAAGGGAGCAGCTATAGACCCTAGAGCTATGGGCTAGCTTTGTCAAGGTAGCGGCTCAGGCCCAAACATCAAATATCTAAGCTCGACTTCGAGATTTGTGCCACAATTTAAGCCCCTAAGCCCAGGTCACCCAGTTCACTGCCCAAAACTTCCTATAACTTCAGGAGAGGGTAAATGGCATTAAAAAAACATATGGAAGCAGTCACATCAACCGGAACTCATCTGTCCCCACCCAACCATGATATACATTTCATCAAACATGTCACAAACATAACATCTACAGGTATAAAAAAACATATTTAAACAAAGGGGTCTCTTTCTTATCTGAGAATGGCTAAGAAGCATTGATTCCCTATATCATAAGCTATCATACAATCAATTTTACCATAGATACATTGTATATTCATTTACAAGTAAAAACATGGGGAGAGCCATACCTCATCACTATCACAATACATGCTCATAACTAGCATAATACCAACATAAATATGATGGATACATCGATAATAGAATACATATATAAACCATTACATATACACATCAAATACCAAGGCATTGAACCTTTTGAAAATGAATGTAAAACCCAACCCAAAATGATACTTCCATGTTCCACCTGACCATAGACATGGTTGAGCCAAATCTTACTTCTGTCGGTCACCCACGTGCCATATTCCAAGCATGAATGTGGTACTTTATCAAACACATCAATCAATACCAAACCAGGGCTCCAGAGACGGAACCGTCTCAACCCCAAACCAATGATTCCACCCCACGATCACTAACCATCACAGATTTATCTCTATCCAAGATGTTCCACGACTCCAAAGTGTTTTTTCCAACTAGGGCTCCCAGTTCTAGTAACTCAACCCCAACTGTTACAGGTTTTCCAGATCGTTTGTCCAACTCCAACCAGGGCTTCCAGGACTAGTAACTCAACCCACCTAGGGCTTCTAGAGTTTTTGTCCAACCAAGGCTTCCAGGACCAGTAAATCAACCCATAGTTGTCTGTCGGGCTTCCAGAGCATTTGTCCAACCAAGGCTTCCAGGAACTAATAATTCAACCCAGCAGCTAAAGGAATCATGAGAACCAACAAGAAAACAATCAATGGAAATAAACCCACAATACCATGGTTGTCTAGGAAATGGAAAGGCTAGGCAAATCCACATGCATATCCATGCATGCCAAAATTGGTGAGGAAATAATACATGCAACTCGGTACCTACACTCAAAACCTGTGTAGATGTCGATCCCGATGTCCTCTTCCACTTTCCTGCTTTTCCTTTTTCTCCTTGATCCAAATCTCCAAGTATGCCACACTCTCCAAGAGCGCTCCAAGAAAACTATAAGTGCTCAAGAGTATGAGTGAGAGAGAGAATAATGAGAACTCCAAAACTGAACTAACCAAAAAAAATTCCACTAATCCTCAGAAGCCTTTTTATTAATGGGGCCTCTATTTTCTTCATTTTCCATTATTTTCCTTCAATTTCCTCCTCACATGCAACCTGTGACCTTTCTCTTTCATTTTCTTTTAATTTCCATTATTTTCATAAATAAATGCCAATTAATGTCTCATGTCTTTCCAAAGCCTTTGCCTTTGCCATAATAAACCGAAATGAACACCCACTAGGATGTTTTTTCCACCATTCAGCTTGGAATATGTGTTCCATCGTTGTGGTCTTATATATATTTTATATGTATTTTCACCAAAATTATTACAACTAAATCTTTCATAGCTATATTAAATCTCATATTAAAAAAAGTGAACATTATATTAATTATACAACTTTCTTAAAAAAGTATTCCCAAATAATTGATTTTGAACAACTACAAAAAATATTTTGAAAATATATCTTATATTATTATAATTTTCTATGAAAAGTCCATCAAATTCAAAATGAGATATCAAAACCTCTTTAATTTTCCCTTGATCATAATGATAGCTATTAAACTCAAATTAGTTTATGAAACTATATGTTGGTTGATGTTACTAAATATTTATAATGTAAAGTTTCTTCTAATTATTTAAATGAAAATTTTATAAATTTTAAAGTAAAAACTGTTTTATAGTATTTATTAATGCCTAATTTCTTAATTAAGTTAGAGACAAGATTGTTTTATTCCAGTATAAAATATGTTTCTAAACCATTAAATATTTGTGTGAAATATTCAAGAAGCCAATACTCGTTGTGTTTAAAATTGTAATTCGTTGTTGGGATTTATAAGTGTTTCTTGTGATGATTTATTTTTTCATATTTCTTTTCTTTTCTTTTCTTTTCTTTTTTTTTTTTTGGGTTAAAGTAAGTAATGCATATATATTTTGAGATATTGTATTTTAATTTTAAATGAGTACCTATATTATAAGTAACATATTTTATTATGTTATTTTGGAATGAGTTTATTGAACAAAATATTTTAGAATAATTTTAATAATATAGACAAATTAAAAATAAAAAAATTGAGATTTATTTTCGAAGTAGCTATGTTTTTTTTGAGCTTTTAATTAAATTTATTAATTAAAAAGAATGTGATTTGAACAAGTGTCATATGAAGTGACTTTTGGTTGTTTTGGGTGTATGATGTTGGTAAGCCATGGTATTGTAACAAAGCTTATTTACAAATTGAAAATCTCCATAATAAAGTGTAAATCTACTTTGTTAAAAATACTGTTTAATATTTTTAAATATATATATATATATATATATATTATTTTTATAATAATAATAATAATAATAAAATTGTTATTATAATTCAGTTAGATCGTCACTTCCAGAGACATAATTAAGAATCATGAATAGCCTTTACAAATTCAATATCATGAAATAAATATTTTAATTTGTATGGCTACGCTAACACACACACACATATATATATATATTAAATTTTAAAATAAATTATATAATTTAATATTATTTAAATATAAAATAAGTATTTGCAAAATATTAACATATATTCTAATTTGATTTCAAAATAAAAATATTCTTAAATAAAATCCACCATTAAAATTTAACCAAACCCTTTAAACTATAATTAATATTCAACTGAAGAAAATTCAATTTGAAATATCAATAAATGACACCATAAATAAAGACTTCACTAGCCAACCCTCCCTTCTACGTGGAAAATAGTCTCTTCCACGACTCAGAAACAGTGTAGTAATTCAATTGAGACCCACCTTTGAAATCGCAGTAAACTTTTCTAAAAAAAAATAAAAAGGCTCGAGAGTATGATAATTCAATAAAGGTCCACCCTTTAAACAAGCCCGTGATACCATTATCCATATATTTTAAAATTAATGTTTTTCCATCGCATGGTCTTGATAATTAGCTGGAAACAGTCCTTTTAAATCATTGAAGTTAAAGATTTAACGCGTTGGCGTCAATTTCGCAATCCGGCTATTTAAAAAAAACAAATATTACGTCAAACTTTATCAAAAATCGTACTGTAATATTCATGTGTTTCCGGGCGAAATTTATGCCAGGGTAGACTACGATAAAGTTTTCTATGACAGATGAGTCGAGTACAATGATTAAAACATACGCGTCTTAGCCTTACTGGTTTCAATAAACTTTCACTAAAGGTTGGGCTAGAGTCGTACGCTAATTCAACTAAGGCCTGGGCCCACCTTCAAAAAGCTGAGACGGGTACAGTCGTGTATGCCCACATGTCTATGTCGGAATCTGGAATAAGGCAGAAGCGGTCCTCTCTTTATATGTTGCCCATGGCTTCGCCCATTTTACCACTCTGGTTCTTGTTTTTACTAAAAACTCACATATCTTTGTTGTTATTGCCTCTTCATTTTAGTTTTGATATGATATGATATATTTTAATAAAGTTTATGAGACTTAAATCAAACTCACATTTCACCTCAAACAAGATATAATATTCTCAAGTTTTTCTCTAGAGTAATTGTTTGCTATGAATTTTAATCAAGAAATTCACAGTTTTGTGAAGCCTTGCTTCTTCTAACATTCTTCCCATTCTTCCTTGGGAGTTATCCATCTACCTGTTTCACACCTAAGATGGTGAGATCTGGTCCTCAGTTGTGCTATCTGTCTACCTTGATTGTGACACTCAAATAAGTCTTTTCTTCATGTGATTGTGATGGGTTGAAGTTTTTGACATATATTGGGTTGAAGTGTTTGACATATATTGTTTTTTTTCTTTTCTGCCAACCTGTTTTTCCCACATGGCAGTCTTGAATTTTTCAACCAACCTATTTTTTATCTCCTCTTTAGCATTAGGACAATCTTGCCAATCAATTCCCCATTTTCTCATCCATTTGTCATTTGGTTTCCTCCATGTTTTCTTCTCGCGCTTTAGCTCCTTCGTGTAAATCAACTTGGGCCAATGTTGTGCCTCCATGTTTTCCACCTTTTTTAGATAGCTTAAGAAACGAATGATCGCTGAAGCCTCCAATGGAAACATTCTAGCCTCAGCTAGCAGGATCTCATATGGGACTGTCACCTTGACTTTGAGGTTACTAATAATTAAGTGCTTTTGAATTCTTTCTATTTGTCTCCACTTGTGATTTGACACACTATTGCGCCAAACTTCACATCCATATAAGACAACTATGGTAACCAACACTCCAAATAGAGTTTTCTTGGTTCTCTAGTCCCACAATTCTGCTTCCCTACATCTGTTCTGGAGAAGATAAGAAGCTCTCCACCCCCCTTGGATCCTTTTATTTATGCATGTCTCCCAACTCAGCCTATTGTGAAAAACAATTCCTAGGTACTTGTATTCTTCCACTATCTCCAGAGGTTTTTCCTCAAATATGAAGCTAGATTGTTTCTTTTTTCGTTTCAAAGAGAATAGCATGACTTTGGTTTCATTGGTGTTTACTTGCATCCCGACTTCGTGACAGAAAAGCTCTAATGCTTTCAAATGCTTTCTCAAAACATGCGCAGATTTTGCCATTAAGATAAGATCGTAAGCATATAGAAGTAGCGTCACGACGTAGCCTGCTAGTTGAATACCCTCTCCACTGGTGTTGTTTACCATTCTTCTAGCTTATCAATAGATAAACCAAATAAAGTGGGAGAAAGGGGGCACCCCTGCTTGACCCTAATGTCACTACCAAAGCATTCTGAAAAGCCCTCTTTAGTTATGATTTTAGCACTAACTTTCTCATACAAATTTTGGACAACAACTCTATATTCATTTGGGTTTTCAAGCTCTTCCATTTTTTTCCAAAGCTTATCCCTAGGAACAGTGTCAAAAGCTTTTTTGAAATCAACAAAGCAACAAAAGGCTTCCCCTCCCTGTATGTCCTATACTCAATGTTGAAAATTATAATTAGTTTTATGTTTTTAAATATATGTGTGTTTAACTTATATATTAATTATTTTTATAATAATAATAATAAAATTATTGTTATAATTTAGTTAGTTTTATGATTATTTATAATTTTAAGGATGGAGATGTATCATGAAATAAATGTTTTGATGTTTGTAATAAATTGATGCATATTGATATTTATTAGCAATTTAATTTATATAACTACACTAACATATTTATGTATTAAATTTTATAATAAATTATATAATTTAATATTATTTGAATATAAAAATAATTATTTGCAAAATATTAACATATATTTTAATTTGATTTTAAAATAAAAATATTTTTAAATAAAATAAAATCAACAATACACTTTCAAATTAAAATAAATAATAAATAAAAATAATTTAATTGGAAAATTGTCTCTTGCACGACTCAGGGCTCAGAAACAGTGGAGTAATTCAATTGAGACCCACCTTTGAAAATCGCAGTAAACTTTCCTTGAAAACTTTAAAAAGGCTGGAGAGTAAGATAAATTCAATAAAGGTCCACCCTTTAAACAAGTCGTTTAAAGCAGGTTATACCATTATCCATATATTTTAGAATTAATGTTTTTCCATCTCGTGGTCCTGAGAATTAGCTGGAAACAGTCCTTTTAAATAATTAAAGTTAAGAAACACCTTTGAAATTGAAATAAAGATTTAACGCAATTTCGCAATTCTTATTAAAAAAAAATAATAAGTCAAAGTTTTATCAAAAATAGTGTTGTATGTTTTAGAATGTATTTTTGTTTTGAAAATTATGGAAATTTTAGTAAAATTTTAAGAAAATTTAGCAGTGGTTTTTGTAAATTTGGATTATAACTATCAAATTTCAGCTGAATTCATCTTCACCATAAAATACATGCTTCCAATATAACTATTAAAAAATTTCTTAAGAATTACTCTGGTTCCAGCCACTTTTGACCCACCATTTCTCCGCCTACATAGACAACTTCATTTTCGGCGAGCCTTATTTCAGCGGCCATAGGCCCATTAATGCGGCCCAGGCAGCTGATGACCGCCACACGATGGTCTTCACTTTTAATCGGACGGTGGGCATCAGCTGCCTGGGCCGCATTAATGGGTCTATGGCAGCTGAAATAAGGCTCGCCGTTCTATGTGCTTCCCGACAAAATTTACACCCAGGTAGACTTCGATAAAGTTTTCTATGACAGATGAGTCGAGTACAATGATTAAAACATACGCGTCCTCGACTTACTGGTTCGAATAAACTATCACTAAAGGTTGGGTTAGAGTCGTACGCTAATTCAACTAAGGCCAACTAAGGGCCGGGCCCACCTTCAAAAAGCTGAGACGGGTACAGTCGTGTGTGCCCACTTGTCTATGTCGGAATGTGGGATAAGGCCTAAGCGGTCCTCTCTTTATATGTTGCCCATGGTTTCGCCCATTCTACCACTGCTCTTGTTTTCACTCACAACTCACAGATCTTTGTTGTTATTGCCTCTTCATTTTTCGTTTTGAACTCACATATCCTTGTTGTTATTGAACTCAAACTAGTTTCATGGAACCATATGTTGGTTGATGTTATTAACTAGCAATTGCACAAATATATATTATAGGGTAAAACGTCTTATAATTATTTAGATGAAAGCTTTATAGATTTTAGAGTACTAAATGTTTTGAAATATTTATTAATGCCTAATTTTTTTGATTAGGCTAGATTCAATTATAAGATGTGTTTCTAAACCATATGTGTTTAAAATTGCTTTATTCAATTATAAGATATGTTTCTAAACCATTAAATATTTGTTTGAAAGATTAAAGACGACAATACTCATAATGTTTAAAATTTTAATTAACTGAAATTGAGATTTATATATATATATATATTTTTTTTAATTATTATTTTTTTCATATTTTATTTGTTTGATTTTTTTTTGTTAAAGTAAGTAATGTATATATATTTTGAGATATTGTATTTTAATATTAAATGAACAAATACATTTTATTATGTTGATAGATATGTTTATTTTAGAATAGAGTTTTAGAGTTTTAATTTAATTATTAAATGAATGATAGATATTAAGTGAAATATTTTAGAATATTTTTAACATAAAACACAAATCAAAAGTTGAGATTTATCTTCAAAGTAGTTACGCATTTTTTGACCTTTTAATTAAACTTATTAATTAAAAAAAATGTGATATAAACAAGTGTTATATGAAGTGAGTTTTGGTTTTTTGGGTGCATGGTGTTGATAAGGCATGATATTGTAACACAACTTATTTACAAATTAAAGTCTTCATAGTAAAATTGGTAAATCTACATTGTTAAAAACACTGTTTCATGTTTTTAAATATTTATTTATTTATTTATATATATATTTAACTTATATATTAATTATTTTTATAACAATAATAATAATACTAATAAAATTGTTGTTACAATTTAGTTAGTATTTGTGATTTTTTTTTAATTTTAGAGATGTGAGATGTATCATAAAACAAGTGTTGATATTTATAATGAATTGATGTGTATATTTATTAACTATTTAATTTATATGCCTACACTTATATATATGTATGAAAATTTAAAATTAATCATATAATTTAATATTATTTGAATATAAAAATAACTATTTATAAAATATTAACATATATTTTAATTCTATTTTCAAATAAAAAATATATTTTATTTTATTTATAAAATCAACTATACATTTTTAAATTAAAATTAAAATAAATAATAATAATAATAATAATTTGAATAAAATGATTATCCAAACCCTTTAAACTTGATCATAATTAATATTCAAACCAAAAATATTCAAATTCAAATTTCAATTTCACTATAAATCAATGAAGACTTAACTAACCTACCCTCCTTTCTATGTGGAAAATAGTCTCTTCTACGACTCAGCAGTAATTCAATGGAGACCCGCCTTTGGAAATCGCAGTAAACTTTTCTTAAAAACTTCAAAAGGCTCGAGAGTAAGATACTTCAATAAAGGTCCACCCTTTAAACAAGTCGGTGATACCATTATCAATATATTTTAGAATTAATGTTTTTTCCATTATTGAAGCATACCGCGTTGTCCAAGTCCTGATAATTAGCTGGAAACAGTCCTTTTAAATGATTAAAGTAAAGAACCACCTTTGAAATTGGAATAGAGTTTTAACGCGTTTCCTACTGAGCGTCAATTTCGCAATCCGGCTATTTAAAAAAATAAAAAACAATAACTTGCCGAATTTTATCAAAACTTGTACTGTAATTTTCATGTGTTTCCAGACGAATTTTACGCCGTGTAGACTAGGATAAAGTTTTCTGACAGATGAGTCGGAGTACAATGATCAAATATTCAGTCAGGGAGTTGTCTACCATGGTCATGAAATATTGCGGACTATAGAAAATTGTTGGATCTGGTCAACTAAAATTCAAAAAATAAGTGTTTGGAGTGTTTGGAATCTATTTTGATGTTGGAAATGGATTCAGTATTATAAAAAACTTGCACTCAAAATACTAAAATAATACTAAAATTTAACAATTGTAAACAAAATTCTGGACAAATCTTTGACAGATTTTCTAAAAATCATTACCAAATTCTGGAAAAAAAACGCGGCTCTTTTTAGACTACGCGTTCAGGGAAGGTTAGGTTAGAGTACTACAATAATTCAATTAAGGCTCGGGCCCACCTTCAAAATGCTGAGACAGGTACAGTCGTGAATGCCCACGTGTCTATGTCGGAATGTGAGATAAGGCCGAAGCGTTTCTCTCGTTATATGTTGTCCATGGCTTCGTCCATGCTACCACTCTGCTCTTGTTTTCACTCAGAACTCACATACCTCTGTTATTATTGCAACTTCACTTTTCGTTCGTTTTTTGTCATGGAGATTGCCACCGGATTTGCCAGCGGGATTGCCACCAACGCAGCAGGCGGGTTTATTAGTGTAGTCGTCCAGCAGATCAAAGATGTGGTTGATTTGGATGGAAATCTTCAAGTTCTTCATAAGGACTTTGCCCACATGCTGTCATTCTTGGACCATATTCAAAATCGATTCCAAGATCAACACAAAATGCTGCCGAAGCCCGCAGAAATGTGTTTGGGAAAGATGGGCGATGCCCTCACACAGGCCAAACAACTCATCCATCTCGTCAACCAACAGCGAGCGCGGTGTTTTGGTTGTTGTATTCTCTGCAACCCCAAGCTCTCTAGAGAATGTAAAGAGTGGAAGACAACTTTCGATCACCTCTTTCAACAGCTTCAACGTGACATTCAACCTCTTGCCGATACCGAGCATGTTGTGTCCAGTGCAGCGCCTCGTAGCTACCAGGTGATTGCAGACATGGGGGCAAAGGAGTGCTCCTGGAAGATGGAGACCCTCTCCGAAGAAGAAGCGTGGGAGTTGTTCAAGAGAAAAGCTTTTACAAATGGCCCGGCTGCTCTCGACAAAAATATAGAAGCTATTGCCAAAGAAATTGCCAAGGAATGTCAAGGCTTGCCGTTGGCTGTAAACGCAGTTGGTGCAGCGATGGCTTCAAGAAAGACTAAAGACGACTGGGATCGTGCTTTACGTATAATGAGAAGCACAGATTCTAGTTTCAAAGATATTTACCGCGACATTGATAGAAAACTCTATCAACCGTTGAGGTATAGTTATGATGATTTGTCTCATAAATTGAAGATTTGTTTTCTCTATTGTGCTGCTTTTCCGGAGGATGCAGAAATTAACGCGGACAAACTAGTGCAAATTTGGATCGCGGAAGGCGTGCTCACAGGCGAAGATACAACTTTAATGGTTCGTGGGTACGAGTACATAAATGAGCTCGTAAATAAGTGCTTGATCGACTGGTATGCTTTTCCCTCTATGTTTGTGGCTTGGAAAATAAAAGTTCATGATGTCCTGCGGGACATGGCAATTCGTATAGGCGAAAGCGAGGAGCACTGTTTGTTTGCGACAAATCAACGTCTCACAAATTTTCACCGTGAAAAAGAGGTAAGCAATTGGAAGAGAATCTCACTTGCCCACAATGATATTCGTGATCTGCCACAGGATCTCATGAAATGTCCAAATCTGGTGAGCTTGCTGTTGGCCTCTAATCAGAGATTGAGGCATGTTCCGGAACCATTTCTCTCCAGCGTCATGTTTCTCAAGGTTCTGGATCTGTCCAATACTGGTATTACAGAGTTGCCAATATCAGTGGGGGAACTTAGACTGCTTGAGTTCCTTGATTTGAGTCACTGCCCGAATTTGAAAGAGTTGCCTGAGAGCATTGGTAATCTTTCAGCGCTTCAATTTTTCAATCTTGACTATTGTCCAAAGTTGAAGGGTTTGCCCAGCACAATAAGAGGGCTTAAAAACTTAAAGCAGCTCACTTTGGATTGCTGTTCTGAAGTGAAGGTCAATTCAGATGATATCGGTCAACTCACTTCATTGAACCGATTGGTCTTGAATGTTGATGCTCCCTTGAGGACAGGTGATGTCAATAATCTAACAAAGATGAGGGCATTGCAGGCGGCTGTAACGGCAGAAGACGGTGCAGTGGGTATAATTGATACTTTGACGGAGATTAAACAGTTGACATTATCTTTCCAGTTGGATGCATCCGAGCAGGGTGTTACAATAAAAAATATAGAAAGCGTGGAAATTCTTCGTTTGAGTTGGTATAAAACAGCAAGTTTACCCGTTTGTGAGTTCCCAAATTTGAAGGTATTACAGCTGTATGGATGTAGTGAAGTAAGAGAGCTTCCTATTCAGAGTTTTCCGATGCTGGAGGGGTTACATCTTTTCCGCTTGCAAAAGTTAGATAGCCTTTCGGGAATATCTGAAGGATCCATGCCCAACATCCGACACTTGAAAATATATTGTTGCCCAATGTTGATGAAATTGCCATCGCGAATGACGCTACCCAGTTTACAGGTATTAGACATAAGGGAATGTGTTAGCATAAAAGAGTTGGACATTGGAAATGATGATTTTCCGAGTTTAGTGTATTGGTCTCTGATCGACTTAAGAGGGTTAGAGAGAATCACATCGTCAAATGGTGTGTGGAATGAAGAGGCAATATCACAACTTGAAGAAGTAACAATAATAGATTGCCCATTGTTAAGGAGAATATCAAAGAGACTGATAAAGCTATTCAAATCCGACAAAATGGAATGGGATGGTTATGTTACTGGGAAATATGAGGACAATATTGATAATGATGAGGATGGGAAAGATGAGGACAATATTGATAATATTGATAATGATGAGGATGAAAGTATTGTACTTGAATATTGGTATGATGAAGAATCTAGTGATTGTAATATTGGTTGGAAAGATGAGGACAATATTGATAATGATGAGGATGAAAGTATTGCACTTGAATATTTGCCTGATGAAGAATCTAGTGAGGATAAAAGTATTGAACAATATATTGAGGATGAAAGTATTGCACCTGAAATTTCGCCTCTTGAAGAATATAGTGAGTAAATTAACAGTTTACTTTATACTTTGTATAGAATTCAATGTAATGATTTTTTTTAAGTGAAAGGTTTTTTTTTTTTAATTTATATTTTTGAAAATTTTATATTTTAAATATTATTGGTAAATATATGTTAAATTTATTATATTATGTAGAATATATATATATATATATATATATATATATATATATGATAAGTTTTAAATTCTATATAATCTATATAAAATAGATTATTAATTTGATCATCATTACAACTTTTTATTATTTAGAAAAAAAACAAATACAATAATGTCATGTTCATTATTCTCATATCGTAATTTCAATACATTTTATTTAGTATATAACTTTGTATTTCTAAATTTTATTTGTGCATGGTTTTTTGTCTAAACCCTTATCCTGATTGGAGGTTCTCTTGGCCACTGTGTAGGTGGCGCGCTCGGGCCCACTTCTCCGCCTCCGCCTCCGCCTCCGTTTAAATAGATGGACGTCGGAAATTGTTTGTGGTCCGAAACTTTCACGGCCAGAAACCCTGCCGGTAAAGGAGAAGGTAACAGGCACGCTGCTATCCACTCCAGAGTCATTAAGACTCTGTCAGTTGGATGGTTGTGTACATCCACCAATGTAACGTTTTCGCATTTCTCCTTTTCTATTCAACTCCGTTACTCTTATCCGTTTGTTGCTTTTTTTAGTTTATCATTTTCAAATTCAAAAGTATTCTGTGGACCACAATGTAATTGCCTTCTACCCTTTTAAAAAAAAATTTGAAATGCTCCGAATCCATAGTTGGCATAAGCATGATCCAACCTTTGCACTTCCACGAAGGGACTCTTTGTAGTGAAAGTGTAGAGTTCTTTTGTTATTGGATATTTTGAAAGTTTTATTTTGTTTTCAATTGAACTATTATTTATTGATTTTTCGGTTTGAAATGTCGGTTAATATTATATATTGGAACAAATTTGATGTATTTAAAAAAGGTTGTATCAAAATTTCTTCCTTCTTGTGGGTAATTAAAATTTCACCTTTTATCGTCCTTCTTAAATATTTATGTTTATCCCAAACAAAAAAAATGTGCATCTAAGTTCCATCATTGCAAAGAGCACGCAATTATCCAAGTACAAAATTGTAGCTAAATGTTGGAATGGAGCTTAATATTTGAATGCATTAGGGAATCTAAGCTACTTCAAGGTTTTTCAAATAGGAATTCAGCGAGAAAGGTTATTGTTCACTATGGTTTTTTTTTTCTCCTCCGGGACGTGGCAATTCATATAGGCGAAAGCGAGGAGCACTGGTTGTTTGCCACAAATCAACATCTGACAAATTTTCCAATTGAAAAGGAGATTAGCAACTACAATTGAATCTCACTTGTCTACAATGATATTCAGGATCTGCCACCGGATCTCATGAAATGTCCAAGTCTGGTGAGCTTGCTGTTGCACTCCAATTATAATTTGAGGCATGTTCCGGAACCATTTCTCTCAGGGTTCTGGATCTATCCAATACTGCTATAACAGGGCTGCCAATATCAGTGGGGAAACTTAGACTGCTTGAGTTCCTTGATTTCAGTTATTGCAGGGAATATATATATATATATACTGCTATAACAGGGCTGCCAATATCAGCGGGGAAACTTAGACTGCTTGAGTTCCTTGATTTGATATGAGTTATTGCAGGGATTATATATATATATTTATATATATATTTTAAATAATATAATTTGTAAAGGTATGTTAAATTTATTATATCAATGGGAGTGTATCATATTATCAAATAATGTGAGGAATGAAGAGGTATTATCTATATATATACTGCTACAACAGGGCTGCCAATATCAGCGGGGAAACTTAGACTGCTTGAGTTCCTTGATTTGATTTGAGTTATTGCAGGGATTATATATATATATATTTTTTAAATAATATAATTTGTAAAGGTATGCCAAATTTATTATATCAATGGGAGTGTATCATATTATCAAATAATGTGAGGAATGAAGAGGTATTATCAAAATTTGAAAAGATAAAAAATATATAATTAATAATCAAGGAATTATTATATGAAAGTGACCCGAATGAAATTATTGTATTTGATTTGATTATATAGAATTCAAAATTTATGGTATAGAATTTATTGTAAAATGATGAGGTTTTTTATTCGTATTATTTGGAGTGTGTTTTTTGTTTTAATTGGATGAGTTTTTTTTCGTAGATTTCTTGATCTTTGTTAAAATGGGTTTTTGATTGCATTTATGAATTCAACATCTTGAAAAACCTGAGACACTCATAAAGTTCTTATATATATGCAAAGTAAAAAGATTTTAAAATTTTCCATTATTACTAATTATACTACCTTTTTTCATTAAATTACAAATTGTAATATGAAATATATATTATTATATATTTGTAATAATTATAAAAATATAATTTATTAAAAATGATATCATTATATTATTGGGATTTTTATTAATAATTATAGTTAATGGTTTGAAACATTGACAAAAAAATATTCACTACTATGAATATAGAAAATGAAATTCAAATCACATAAAGCCCAATTCAAATACAAAATAATCCTATAAATTATAATAATATAATTAATCAATACACTTTATTATTGATATTTTTAATTTGACATTATTATAAAATATAAAAACTATAATAATATTATTATGATGTTTGTGTCAAGATGTGTTCTATGGTGTATAGGGGAGATGTGTAGATGTAATGTAAGAAAGTAAACATTATTTGAATTCAGGCTTCTGTGATCCATAGTAATATCTAGAAATCTTTCGGTTATAATCGCATGAGACATAATTTTTTCGACGCGTTTCGAACCAACCAGTATGGTTCATCTTCAGGAGAAGATGTTAGCTATATTCACATGTCGGCTTATAAGAAAATCAAATTATAACAAAATATTAATTCAATTAAAACTAAAAGATTAAATTGTTGTTGTATCCACTACAATAACACCTAAAATTTTGGGCATATTCAAAATTTTGGCCCCCCCTCTACTTGCCTGGTATTATAAAGGTTATGATCATGTTTTAAGTCGGTGAATCTCCCCATGACCCTTTCCCACTAAACCATTTTTATGCTCACACTCACATTGACACATTTGATCCTCTATCTTCTTTATTTCTCTCGTCGCTTGATCCCATTGAAGCAATAGGGTTTGGAAGACCTCTGCCTTTCTCATACATCCTAAAACCCTAGACTTTCCTGATTAGGAGCAAAGGGCTAAATCACTTTCACTGACATTAACTAGCTCATATCCTATCCATTTTTAATGATGCACTCAACAACATTGGTCATTTCATCATCCCAAAGGGCTAAATCACTTTCTTTGACATTAACCAGCTCATATCCCATCCATTTTTAGCGATGCTCTCAACAACATTGGTCATTTCATCATCCCTTTAGATACTCATATGCGTAAGCATTCAATTTTCCAAAGAGAAATTATGTTTATTCATGTACGACTAAACCCTCAAAATCTCATTAAGTGTGGTATATCTTATGCATCCTAGGCTTTGGCCTCTTTTGATATATATATGAACAATTCTTGGATGATAAAAATTACAAAACCTCCTTTCTATATATAGGAGTCCATGGGGCCATAATGTAATCCTAGTGGGGCCACAATGTAATCCTAGCCGACCTAACAATAATAATTTAAGAGCACAATAATAACAATATGGGGGTTACAAGGGTACAATAATAACAATAAGGGGGTTACACTAACAACAATAAGGGACTATACTAGTAATATAGGGACCTAACATGCCCCTCTCCTTCAAAAAAGTGTTTTCCTCAATGCTTGAGTAGCTCTGGGTGCTTCTGTATAAAATTCTCATCCTCCCATGTAGAATCTTCAGTGGGTAAGTTTTTCCACTTGATGAGATACTCTAAAATTGATCGATTTTGTAGCTGTCGAGTTCTTTTTCCCGTGACCACTTCAGGTTCCAATATGATTTTTCCTTCCTCATAAAGTTCTGGCAATATTGTTTGAACTGGAATATTTTCACCTATAACCTTCTTTAAGCATGAAACATGGAAAACTGGATGCACTCGTGAAGAAGCAGGAAGCTCCAATTTGTATGCCATAGTACCAATCTTTTGCAGCACCTTGTAAGGACCATAGTACTTTGGCGATAATTTATTATCCTTCTTTGCTTGCTTGAGGGACATTTGTTTGTATGGTTGTAGCCGTAAAAATACCCAATCTCCTACATCAAAACTTCTCTTGTTGCGATGTTGATCTGCCTGTTGTTTCATTCGATTTTGTGCCAAATTCAGGTTATCCTTTAAGAGTTGGAGAACTTCTTGCTGATGCTCGATGTGATCTTCCACTGCTTGAACCTTTGAATTTTCCCTTAAAGATGATGTGATGGATGGTGGATGATATCCATAAAGTGCCATAAATGGGGTCATTTTTGCTACAATATGGAAGGAAGTGTTATACCACCATTCAGCGAGAGGTAACCACTTGACCCATTGTGTTTGTTTATCAGATACAAAAAAACGAAGATATCCTTCCAAACATTTATTTACTATCTCAGTTTGACCATTGGGTTGAGGATGATAAGATGAGCTATGAGCTAATTGAGTACCCAAACAAGAAAATAACTCCGTCCAAAAATTTCCAGTAAAAATGGGATCTCTGTCGCTCACAATAACCCTTGAGTTTCCATGTAGCTTTTGAATTGTGTCCATAAATGTAGTAGCAACTGTACTTGCTTTAAATGGATGAGATAATGCACAAAAGTGTGCATACTTGGTAAGTCTATCAACTACCACCATGATGACACTCTTTCCTTCGGACTTAGATAAACCTGTGATAAAATCCATTGAAATCTCCTCCCAACGTTGACTTGGAATGGATAAAGGTTGTAGAAGTCCCGGGGTCTTAATTGTCTCCACTTTATTCTGCTGGCAAACCAAACATTCCGCCACAAACTTTTGAATATCAGATTTAAGACCATCCCAAAAAAATTCTTTCTTCACCCTGTGGTAAGTTTTTAAAAATCCTGAGTGTCCTCCTAAAGGAGAAGTGTGCAATTCCAAAAGAAACTTTTGTTTTAGTTGGGAATTCTTACAAAGATATAAACGATCTTTATACCATAAAGAATAATTTTCCCAACTAAATGTATCAGATGTACTAGGATCTTGCTGCAACTTTTGAATGAGTGTCCATACATCTTTGTCCTTCTTCCACTCATCTCTTGCTTCGGCTATCCAATCTGGTTGGATAATAGAAATGACACAAAACAATGCTTCCACCTCTTCATTCTTTCTTGAGAGTGCATCTGCAACAACATTAAGCTTCCCTTTTTTGTAGATTATTTCAAAGTCATAACCCGACATCTTTGTGACCCATTTTTGCTGCTCTTCTGAAGATAGTTTTTGTTTCAAAAAGTGTTTAAGACTATCATGATCAGTTTTTACCTTGAAGTGTCTTCCCATTAGGCAAGTTTGCCATTTCTTTAGTGCATGCAATATTGCTAACATTTCCTTCTCATAAATAGGTTTCTATAAATACTTTCCTTTGATTGGATGACTTTCAAAAGCAATGGGTCTTCCTTCCTGCATTAAAACAGCACCAATTCCATTTCCTGAGACATCACATTCCACAATAAAGGTTTTTGTGAAGTCTGGCGTAGCTAAGACCGGTGCTAGGCACATTGCCTCTTTAAGATGTTCAAAGGCCTTAGTTACTTCAGGAGTCCATGAAAATGCATCTTTCTTCAATAATGTTGTTAGATGTGCTGCTATTCTCCCATAATTATTAACAAAATTGCGATAATACCCTATTAACCCGAGAAATCCTCGCAACTGCTTTATGGTTGTGGGGACTTTCCATTCGTTAATGGCTTTAATTTTGTTAGAGTCTACTTTAGCACTCTCGTGATATACAATATGACCCAGATATTCCACCTCTTGTACTCCAAAGAAACATTTGGATGTTTTTGCATATAATTGTTTCTCCTGCAGTAGTTTTAGCACCCTATCAACATGTTCAACATGATCCTTCCAAGACCTACTGTAGATTAGTATATCATCAAAAAATACTAGCACAAATTTTCTAAGGAAGGGTTTGAAAATGGAATTCATCAACCCTTAAAATGTAGAAGGTGCATTGGTAAGGCCAAAAGGCATGACCAAAAATTCATAATGACCCTCATGAGTTCGAAATGTTGTTTTTGGAATATCTTCGGTCTTCATTCTAATTTGATGATATCCTGAACGAAGATCCAACTTGGTAAAATAAATTGCTCCATGTAATTCATCCAATAATTCATCAATCATAGGAATGGAAAATTTATCTTTAATGGTGAGCTTATTGAGCTCCCTATAATCCGGACACATGCGCCATGATCCATCCTTCTTGTGTACCAATACTACAGGAGCAGAGAAAGAACTTTGACTAAGTTGAATTATACTCGCATCTAACATTTTTGCAATCATACGTTCAATTTCGCTCTTTTGGACATAAGGATATCTATAAGGCCTGATGTTTGGAGGAACACTTCCTGGAATCAAATAAATAGCATG
Organism: Pinus albicaulis; assembly: GCA_034641835.2. NCBI lineage: Eukaryota > Viridiplantae > Streptophyta > Pinopsida > Pinales > Pinaceae > Pinus > Pinus albicaulis. The sequence goes on from CM076582.1 coordinate 1,553,394,756, forward strand.
ATCATGATCACGAATAGGTGGGAATCCTTTGGGAGTTTCAAACACCTTGGAATGATTGTCCAAGACTTGTTGGAGATCTTCAGAAATAGATGATTTTGATGTTGGAACTTCTAGTGAGCATAATTGTGAAATTACGCCTCGTTTTTCTTTCTTTAGAATCTTTGTCATGACATTAGAGCTTATTATATTTCCTGGCTTCCCTGTAATACCCTGTAATTCGACTTCCTTTCCTTCTGAAAAAAATTTCAAGAAAAGTTCTTGAAAATTAAAAGCTACCGTCCCCAAAAATTGTAACCATTGTACTCCTAGTACAACATCAACACCTCCCATAGGAATGGAAAGCATTGGACTATTCAATACATATTCCCCCATGGTTAGCTTGATATTATGGCATTTTCCAGAGCAATTTATAGTTCCTCCATTTGCAACCATCACTTGACATTCTGGTGCTGGGTATAGGAAACAATTTAATTCCTTGGCTACCTTATAATGAATAAAATTGTGGGTGCTACCTGAATCAATCAACACTATTACCCTTTTCTTCTTTATATGTCCTTCTATCTTGAGAGTTTGAGGAGTGGTAATTCCTGCCAGTGCATTACACGATATGGTCGGATTCATTTCTTCCTCTTCTAGGAGTGGTTCCTGGTGTATATCCTCTTCTTGTTCATTTTCTTCTTCTTCTTCACAATCTATGTAAAATAATTTCTTCTCAGCACACTTATGACCTTTAGTGTATTTGCTATCACAACTGTAGCAAAGCCCTTTTTGCTCTTTTTTCTTCCAATTGTTGTGGTGTCAACCTTGTAGGTTGTGGAAATCTAGGCGTAGCAACACTTCCTTCTTTATAGAATTGAGTGGTGGGCTTCCTTGTCGCCATAATTTTACATTCAACTTTTCTTGCCAACCTGAATGCCTTCTCCAATGAATCAGGTTCCAAAACACGAACTTCATGTTGGATGTTATCCTTTAGAGTACCTAAGAAGAGATCAATCCTGTGTTCCTCTGGAATATTAGTTACCCTTATATTCAATTTTTGGAAGTCCTCAATGTGCTGCCCCACTAAACCCCTTTGTTTGAGATTTATCAATTGGCTAAAGAAGGTGTTGCTCTTTGTATCCTCATAATGTGCTATCATTTCCTCCGTAAAAATTGACCAAGTGACAATTTTTTTACGGGAGCAAAGCCATCGATACCATACAAATGTATTTTGTTCTAAATGCAAAGTTGCAATGCGTACCTTTTGTGTGTTTTGCACATTATGGAGATCGAAATATTGCTCCATCTGTAGTATCCATGTTACAGGATCCTTTCCATCAAACTTCCTCATATCCATTTTTGGAATATGGTGGTTCTTCCCGCCAACATTAGAGTTTATGAAGTCACGATTAACATTTAATTTGTTCTCATCATGAGTTTCCTCTACTATCTTTTCACCATTAGGAAAAATTTATTGTATCAACTTTGTCAAACCTTCCATGTCTGCTTTTAGATCATTCTTCATGTTTTCCATGTTCTCTTTCATTTTCTCATCGATCTTAGCTTCCATGTCATCCATCTTAGATTCCATGCCATCTATCTTAGATTCCACGCCTTTCTTCAAACCATCCATCTTCGCTCCCATGTCTTTCTTCAAAACATCCATTTCATTTTTTGATGCTCTTTGCGAAAGCGAAATTTGGTGCACTTGCTCTTGTAATTTTGATAGATCATGTTGCAATTCTTCATCTTCATGAGTCATAGTAGAGCCTTCTGAAGACTTAATGGGTGCTGAATTATTTTTACAGGGCATTTTTTTTTAACCCAATACTGATATATATTCTACAATATTCCCTTGGAATCAATTCAAATTGATTCTTCAAACAAGACTTATGCAATTCGTAACACACCTTTTTCTTGCTTTTGAGGAGCTCAATATTGAAATTGGATTATATTTGTGATTCCAGCTCTTCAATATCTGAAATTGGGCACTGAGGTAGCCTTTTGAATTATCTTTCGAATTCCACAGGTCTGACTTGATTTGGATTCTCCATGGCAAAGTTATGTCCAATCTCCCACAATGACCTAATTATGGATTGGTTCAGTAGAGCGAACTTGTACGACTTTCCACGTGTCAATGTTTCACCTTTTAGCTCTGAAATTGATATCAAAGAAACTACAGTCCGTGTACTTGCAACCAATTTTGACGGCACTCCAATCCGATGCTCAGAGAGAGAGTTATGAATATTTTCCCACAATCACCTCTTTGAGATGAAATTCAGGAGCCTGAAAAAACACTACATTCCACAGATCATATCTCCGAAAACATTGCGAACCAAGCTCTGAAATTTTGCGACGAGTTTCCTTAGGATTTCAGCTTCGTGCCCTAAAAATTTCAGATTCTGAACCTTCGTAGAAACAAAGTTATAGCGCAAATTGCACGATGACCTATTTAGATTAAATTGAGGAGCCTGCAAAAAGACCTAATTTCCACAGATCATATCTCCGAAAATATTTTGAACCAAGATCTGAAATTTTTTGACAATGTTCCTCAGGATTTCAGCTTTGTACCCTAAAACTTTCAGCGTCTGAAACTTTGTAGAAAAGAAGTTATAGCGAAAATTCCACGATGACCTGTTTGGAGCAGCGAAACCCTAGAATCCAAAGCTCTGATACCAAATGTTGTGAAACCAACTCCAAAAATAGAAGCATAGAGACATCAATGCCTTAGAAATAGGCCACTTCGAGGGGGGCAACCTCCAATACATTACATGAATGAACAATTCTTGGATGATACAAATTATAAAACCTCCTTTCTATATATAGGAGTCCATGGGGCCATAATGTAATCCTAGTGGGGCCACAATGTAATCCTAGCCGACCTAAAAATAATAATTTAAGGGCACAATAATAAAAATATGGGGATTACAGGGGTACAATAATAACAATAAGGGGGTTACACTAACAACAATAAGAGACTATACTAGTAATATAGGGACCTAACATTATTCATATACGGCTAAACCCTCAAAATCTCATTAAGTGTGGTATATCTTGTGCGTCCTAGGCTTTGGCCTCTTTTGATATATATATATATATATATATATATATATATATAACCTATTTCTACATTGTTATGCAAGCCTAGTGGAAGAAACACACTAGACACCATCAAAAGGTCATGTCTGCCATATGTACAATGGATATATTTTAAATGAAAACTATGAGAGAGGACCCTTTAATAATTGATATTAATAATGGCCCATTATAAAAATGCATTGGGGAGCACAAACCAACATTAGCTTTGAAGCCAATTTTTTATTTTTAGATATGCATTCCTTATATAAGCCAACGACCTTGAGAATTTGACGTTATAACCTATGTAAAGGGAAAACACATGTCCATTTGTCAAAGTCGTACTCAAATAGACACCATGATCCAGATATATGTGGGAACAAAATGAAATGCATATTTAAACATAGACACACAGTTATAGTAAAAACTAAAATTTAATTCATTTGTAACAAAATACTAAAAATTGTTTACATGCAGAAAGGAAATAAATGAGCTCGGGCAATGGTATTTATCTCTGAGAAGAGATGTGGCAGCTACATGCCTTATGAAATGTGTTACAATGAGCCCGAGAGGCCTTTTTATTATTGAGAAACAATGGAAAACCCCAAACGTCCAAAAACTTAACCCTAAGAAATGAAGTGCCAAAGACCCTATTGGGGTTAGTTGGAACACCAACTTCCCGGTGTCATATTTCAGGCATATGATCTTCGTTTGGCGCGAGGGATACCTCGTTAGAAATATCTATCTGAGTAAAAATAAATTTGTGGTGAGACCTTATACTTAGGTTGTGACTCAACAAATATTTCAAAAAAACGTCGTCTAGGGCCTCAAAACAGCTCTGGAAGTTCAAAACCCGAAAATATGATAAAAATAGAAAGTTTTGCTAGAATTAAGGAAACTAAAAAGAAACAGTGCAGGGGATCCAAGTGGAACAGGCGGGTGGCCACCAATATCCACTTGGATCACACCACTAGGTTTTATGGTCCACATATGACATAATAGAGTGGACATGCATGAAATGTACACATACACATGTGTTGGAAGGAATACAAAAGGAAACATTGCAAAGGATACAAAGGAAGTATACTGTGATTAATGAAACAAGCGATGAGAGAATGCTTAAAATGATGCTTCAAAAGCCATTGGAATGATGTTTAAAGAGGCGTCAGATACATGGAAGATGTGTTGAAATTCAGGTTCAAGGAACGTTAAGTTCTATTTAAAAAAATGTATTGTGTTGGGTGTCCTTGCAATATATTGGGTGTTCTTTATATTCTAGTACGGTGGATATCACACTTTGGAAAATGCATTGGCCTTAAAGTCGCAAGATGCAACCCCAATTGTAGTGGTTTTACAAAGAATTAAAATTGTGAGTCGCAACCACTTCCTCTTGTCTCTAGTTGCATCGATTTCTTATAGAAAGGATGAAACATCATAGGGTATTTGGTGCTATTATTATAATACATAATAGAAACAAATTTCTTGCATCAGTTGGGATACCACCCATTGCATAATAGATGATGAGGCTAGAGTTGAGTTCTAAATGCGCCTTTCTTGCGACATGTGATGATCTGCTTCTTCTTCCTAAATATTTTGAAGGTGCATTCATTAAGGGAGTCAATTCTCTTTCATGGATGGAAAATAACAAGAAGAAATTGTTTCCTTAAAAAAAAAATTCCTTAGGTTGTGTTGTCACTGCGACAAACAACCTCCAAAATTTTTCCTATACTTGAATTTTGGAGCCTACCGTGGATCTTGCTTTCAAATTTTCCGTAATCACTTCTAGATCTGATTTTTTTTTGGGCTCCCTTTTGGAATGTAAGTGTCCAAGTCACCTGCTCACACATGCTCAGTCTATAATGAATTCATGACCACACTTCTTCACGCAAGCTCAAATAAGCCTAGCACAGTCTATTAAGACAATTCTTGCACTATGTTCAATCCATGTCGATAGTCAATGCACATTGATGTGATAGTTTCTCACTTCTAGCTGCGTTTGTACTTCCACTTTGGTGAGTTTCGAAAATTGTCGCTTTTGTGCACTCTTACTTTTGTGAGTGCCATTTTCATGCTTTCGGTAGTCACTTTTTCTTGATTTCACTTTAATTAGTGTTGGTTTCATGTTATCTTCACTATGGCATGTGTCGCTTTCACTGTCATTCATGTATCGCAAGTATTGTTTGCACTTTTCTTGTCATGTCGCAAGTGTCACCTTTTGGTGTGGGAACTGTCGCTTATCGCGTAAAATGTAGCCTTGGCTTGTTTCAAGGGAAAATCTTTGTGATAATGAGTTTTTATTATCATGTAGATATGTTTCACACTCATTTCCAAAGTTTCAAGCATTGTTGCACAAGTTTCATTGCATTCGTCGCAAGTGTATCTTTCATGTTGCACTTGGTAGGAGCTATTGCAAAGTTGTTGCATTGAGGAAGGTATGTTGTTCATATTTTCTAATTTTCCTTTTTGCATCGTCAAGTGATAAAAGTGTGTGATCATGCTCATAGTCCCTCTCTTGCTCATCTTCATCTCATTGATCCAACACATAGTCCAACTAGGAAAACTCCCTAACCAAGCCACTTAGCCTTATTCTTCCCAACCTAAACTGCGCATCACTATATTTTATATTTTAATGAAATATATATTTTTGGTTATTATTTATTGACCCAACAAAATAGTTTGGATGGTAGTATTTTTTTGAATTTGATAAAAAAAAAATTCAAAAAATAAAATAGTTAAAGTATTTGAATTGTTTTTTAACAATAGAAATAGGGACATTCAAAATCTTGAAATTTGACAATTATAACTTAGATTTTCAAAAATTTATGCAGAATTTATTTATAATCTTACTAAAATTTCTAAATTATTTTGTAGATTTTTCTTAAAGGAATCAATTTATTAATTCCTAATTTCTTAATTAAGTTTGACAGAAGATTGTTTTCTTCAAGTATTATTAATACCTAATTTCTTAATTAATTAGGTTAGACATAAGATTGTTTTATTGAAGTATAAAATAAGATTTAATGTTGCCCCTCGCTTCGCTCATTCTACCACTCTGCCTTTTTTCCTCTCCGACTTTAGAGCCCCAATTTCCTGTCTCCATTCCCTCGTTTTTCATATTCGTAACATGGCAGCCGAGCTTGCCACAGCTGCGGGCGAGAAAATTGCAGGTTCCATTACGAAAGTATTCATCGTCCAATCGTCCAACAGTTCAAGCATATTTATTATATGGAAGATAACCATGAAGTTCTAAATTAAACATAGCGATGCTTGCTCTGAAATTCCTTTTGTAATGTTATAGCTTTGTAGTCTCACGAAGAAAAATGGCAATCGGGGAGTTGCAGTGCGCACTGGGGTAAATGATGTGTGTTTTGGTGACTGCGCATAAACAACTCTACTGGAATAGGTGCTCGGCTCACTCTGAAGAATATGAACCAAATAAGGCTTACAGGTTTAGAAGCTGCCGATGCTTTTCAGAGGACTGGCTAAAAACCTGAAGCTGTGGTGTGAGTTTTCTGAAGTCTAACATTTTTCTGCTCTCTATTTTTTCATCTTGCACATCAAGGTTATTGTTCATCTTGGCTATCTAATCACTACTTTGGCTTTCTAGCGTATTGTCTTCTTTCCATTTTCAGCGGTTTAGAGGTGGGAGAAACTGGTTTGTGTGGGCATAATCTGGTTTCTGTAAACTGGAGGAAAGAATTCGCCAGAGATAGCATTTACAATCCCCGAACATGTGGGCGTTCGCGAATATTGTAGATGGCTGGCATCCTACATAGGTGTTCGCAATAGGTAGTGTTTTTTCAGCAGTTTACAGGTGGGAGAAACTGAATTGTGTGGGTATAATCTGGTTTTTGTAAACTGGAGGAAAGAAAACGCCAGAGATAGCATTTACAATCTCAGAACATGAGGACGTTTCTGAATATCGTAGATGGCTGGGGTGGTGGCTATACTACTTTTCCTTGGACTGGAGTGAGGGGCCGAAGCTTTTTCAGTAATTGCGGGGCTTAGGTGATTGCTCTGGTTTTTCCAACCTGGTTTTTTGACCGGTTTTTCTGTCGGAGTAAGGGGCTGTTTTCCGACGACCTCGTTAGAGCTGGAACAGTTGAAGGACGGAACGACAGTTGAAGTGAGAAGGTGATTGTAGTGGAATTATTAACTTCTCTTGACAAAGGTAGTTATGCTTTCAGTACCTTAGTGGTGAGACTCGAGGCATGCGACCATATTTTGTTTCTACGGAATTCATGTTATGTGCACTCGGTGGCGTTCAGTAGCCGTCTATCATTTAAAGTTCCCTTACCCAGATGTCAGAGGAGTTTGCGCTGATATTGATAGCTTTAATTAGATATCTGCGATGAAGCCAACTGTCGACGGATGATGGAAGTGACGCTCTGGGTGGGATGTTTGAACTGGAGGCTAGTGGGAGGGTGTGCGTAAGGGAAACATTAACTATCTCTGAGAGAGGTTGTTGAGCCAGTGGTACCTTTGTGGTGAGGTTATTGGTTTCCGTTTGTGTGGTGATCGGTAGACGCTCCTGTTTATCTTACTGACAGTGATATTAATTTAGAAGTGACGGCTCGGAAGTATGGATGAATTGGAGGCATTTGTAGCCAAGTGTGATGCAGAGGTGGTAGACGTGTCTTCTTACGTGATATTGGGGTGGTGGAAAGCCAAGGGATCACTCGAAAACCCAGAGAGTCTCTTTCGTCGGTAAGCCACTCCGATTATGCATTAGACCAGCGTGCACCGGGAGCTCTGTCAAAGGAGCAAAATCTGATTACAGAGTTGGTTGAAAACACCTCAGAATTACCATCTCGAAGGGGGAGTAAGAAGCCCATCCTACTGGGCGAGGAAGTGCGTTTGTTAAGATTTGGATGCGATGTGATGTGGGATCGCATTGAGGGGCTATCGAACAGAGCTGTTTTGGGAAGGTGGAAGTTTTAGAACTTCGAGAAAGGAAACTTAATGGCTTCGCTGATGTCGCAATGGGAGAAATTACTGGGATATATACCAAAGATTAGCAGACTGGAATGGGGATGGTATTGTTTCCATTTATTGAAAGACGAGGACGTTGTTGAGGTAATGGGGAGGACTTGGGTGACTGGCAAAAGTTTTTTGGCTCTACACAGATGGGATGCCAACTTTCATCCTCGCCACAATGCACTGGCCAACCACTTGATGTAGGTAAAGTTGGATGCCCTGCCTCTACATTTCTGGAGTCTGAAAATGTTAAACGCTATTGGAGAAAACATAGGTAAACGTAGATACGTGGACCCGAAGTGTTTTGGGGTTTTTGATAAAAGGGCCGCATGGATTCTAGTCGAAGCGCTGTTTACGAGTGGCCTGCTGGCTATGATCGATTTATCTTGGAATGGGGTGGTCTACAGACAAACTATTGACGACTGGAAGATGTCGTTTAGGTGTTTCTTCTGTCATGCATCGGGCCATTTGATTCAAAATTGTGTCAAACACCGGGAGGCTGTCGTAGGGAGGCAGGATGAAAAGCTGGTGCAGAAGTGCTGGACCGGCTCGAAACAACTTGTTGTGGAAACTCTGTGGGACGGTGTGTCAGGGGTTTGTACGGGTAAGTCCACTGTGCTTATCTCTGATAGACTTGTCTCTGAAAAACATGATTCTATCTCTGAAAAAAATGTTGAAAGTCAGATGCCGGGTTCACCTTCTCCGTTGGTCGGGGGTGGGGGGGACTACTATGATGGACTGTCTCCTTATTTTCCCTAGGGGCAGCAATTATACCAGCCCAGGTTGGGGCCAATTCTGTTGGGAGGTGTCTCATGTCCTTTGGTCTCTGAGCCGGAGACCTTTTTATCGGTCCCGAACCATATCCCTCTTGTTCGGCCTTTCGATTCTTGTTTCGAGTCTTCACAACCGGCTAATGAGCCAGAGTCTCCAGCGGTGGGTGACCAAGCCCTGTCATCCCTAAGGAATTCAATCGAGAGTGACCTTGAGCTCCTTCTATCGGGTCAGGACTCTTTATTGGAATCTCTATTAATTGACATTGGTAAGGGGTCGACTTCACCTGTTGTCATTAGTCCCCAGTCTAGATCCAATGTCACCATTAGGTGGGATCGGGGGCGCCCAAAATGGAAAAAGAAACTAAACCTTATCTCTGATGTCCCGGATTTCTCACTAGAAGGAAATTTTCGTGAGGTGCCGGTTTCTTTAGCCATCGGTCGGGTCCTTGGAGCATTGACCCCAAAGCTAGTGTTTCCCTGATGAAGTTAGTCTCTTTAAATATGAGGGTGTTTGGGGGATAGGGGTAAATTCCTGTCTGTGTCGAAATTTTTTTCATTATGCAAGCCTACTTTTATTTTTATTCAGGAGATTATGCAACCTGATGTCTGTGCTATACTTTATTTTCGTAAAATGCTTCCAGATTGGCATTTAACTACTAAAAGTGCTGTGGGTCGCTCTGGAGGCTTAGTGGCCATGTGGGATCCAAGGTGGGCGTCCATAAAAGCTTTTAGCTTTTTTGGTGGCATCCTCTTAACGAGTTTCTGCCGTGGTTTTTCAGAAAGAATACATTTCATAAACATTTATGCTCTTTATCTGGACAGAATTGAGTTTTGGCATAGGTTGGAAGATCGTAGTCTGCTTTCCTTAAGCAACCTCATGATTGCTGGGGATTTTAATTGCGCCTTATGTGATAAAGATGTATGGGGGGTGAAAAGTAGGCGGGATCCTTTATCAAATGATATAAAAGGGATCTTTAATAATGCAGGGCTATGTGACATACAATTTAAGGATTCCTTTTTTACATGGTTAAATGGGCGGATAGGGTTGGAATTTATAGGGAAGAAGATTGACAGGTTTGTCATTTGCAACGGTCTTCGACTTAGAATGTAGAATATTGAGGCAGTGGCAGAGGACCTCATAGTTTCGGATCATATACCGATCGTTCTGAAATGGGATTTTGAGATGCGAAAGGGTGGCATCCCATTTAAATTCAACCAAACGTGGCTCGAGGATTCCTCATTCAATGAGTTGGTTAAAAATTATCTAAAGGAAAACAAGAGACCAGATGGTATGCCATCAACGGTCTACTTAGCAAATTTGCTGAGGAACCTGAAGAAAAAAGTTAAAAGATGGGATTTAGGATAGAAAGCTAAAGTGAAGGATAGGATTAGAAACATAAGGATGGAAATGACTCAGATCTTGAAGGATGTGGAGGAAGGGAGACCTATCCCAGATTACTGGGTGAAGTTAAAGGCATTGGAAGAAGAATACAGGAAATTTCTTCTAATTGAAGAAAAGGGGTGGAGACTAAAAAACATAGTTACGTGGCTTTAGAGCGGGGAAAAAAATACAAAATTCTTTCATAAGGTTGCAAATGGGAGGAGAAGCACAAATGCTATCTGGAATATAGAGGTGGAGGGAAATTTTTTTAACTCCACGGAGGGGATTAAGGGGGCAACAGCGGAGTATTTTGGAAATCTTTACAAAAAACAGGAGCCGATTGATATAGTGGGACAGATGGACCACATAAATGAGTTCCCGGTCATGTTTTCACAGGAGGAATTATTAAATTTGAAGAAGAAGGTTAGCTCGGATGAGGTGAAATCAATGCTGAAATCATTTGCGTTGGATAAGACCCCAGGGCCAGATCGCTGGACCTTGGACTTTTTTCTTCATTTCTTTGATATTTTCTCAAAGGAGCTCACGGACATGGTGGATGAAATAAAGATGTCGGGAAGGATCCACGGGGCCATAAATTCCACTTTTTTAGCCTTGATTCCAAAAAAGAAAGGAAAAATTTCATTTGATGACTATAGATTGATTTCCCTCTATAACACTTTGTATAAGATTAAATCTAAAATCATTGCGGAGCGTATTAAGGGGGCTTTCTCAAAGCATATAACAGTGGAGCAATCGGGGTTTCTTATGGACAAAAGTATTCACAACACTGTTGCTGTCACATAAGAAATAATTCACACAATTCAGACAAAAAAATTGAATGCAGGAGTTATAAAAATTGATTTAAACAAGGCATATGACAGGGTTGATTGGAATTTCATTAGGCTAATATTGTATAAAATAAGCCTGGACAGGGAGATGGTGGAGTGGATCATGGGCTGTGTCACCTAGACTTCAATGGTGATGCCCAAAAATGGATCTGCCTCTGAGTTCTTCAGTCTGGGGAGGGGGTTGAGACAAGGTTGTGCTTTATCCCCTTTGCTTTTTATGCTAACAATGGATGCCTTGAGCCTGAAGATAAAAAAAGCAACGAGGCTGGGCATTTTCAGGGGGATCGACATCTGTAGACGTAAGACTGTGTCACATAGTCTGTTCATGGATGATATCCTGGTTTTTGGGGAAATGATTCAGAATAGCTGGGGGGAGTTTAGAAAAATTTTAAGTGGTTTCCGTAGAGCATCGGGGATTTTGGTAAGTTATGAAAAATCTTGTTTATATCATGGGGAAGGTGAGGAAGGATACTTTCAGGACCTGGGTAGGTTGTTAAATTTCAAGGTTGCTCCTCTTTGTGATGGAATGTCTTACCTGGGTTTTAGACCGAAGCCCACTTTTTATAAGGCTGAGGATTGGAATTGGCTACTAGAGAAAATTCCGAGGAAGATACAAGTCTAGTCGACTAGATGGTTGTCAAAGGTGGGCCGCCTTATCTTGATACAAGCGGTTTTACAACAGTATCCGGTTTACTGGGCCCATCTTTACATCTTACCAAGACAAATGGTGGCAGAGATTAAGAAGCATATTGCTAGATTCATATGGCATGGAGGGAAGGGTCATAAGTCTTTTCATCTGGCCCGACTGAATAATATCACCTTACCAAAAGAAAGAGGAGGATGGGGAATTCTGGAGATTGAATCTTTCGGCAAGGCTCTGATTCTAAAATCTTTGTGGAGAGGCCTAACTAAGACAAGATTGTGGTCAGAGATTATCAAATATAAATATTTGGGACAGAAAGGGGCTGAGGATAGTTTGATAATAGGATGGGATGTAGCCCATCGAAGGTATGAAATTTGGAAGGGTTTTTGCAAGGTTAGGCCTGTTATGGAGGAGCACATCGAATGGAACTTTGGAGATGGAAACAAAATCTTGATTGGAAGTGAACAATTTATGGAACAGGGAAATCCGATTAACCTTAGTAGAGAACTCATTGCAAAGATAAATCAGAGTGGCATTTTCTATATGCGCCAAATGGTTAAAGATTGGGAATTTGACATTCCAATATGGAAATCATGCAAGGAGGTTGGCCTAAATGAGTTTTGGAAAGCAGATTGGGAAAATTATATTCAAACAGTGAAAGGAATGGGGCTAAAAAAGAATGTAAAAGGGGACAGTCTGACATGGGGTGGGACGACAATGAGTGAATAGATCAACAAAAATGAAGCATATAGAGTAATCCTCAAAATACGTTGGGGTGATGAACAAGATTGTTGGTTCAAACACATGTGGAAAGTAAAGGTGTAGATCAAAAGGATAATTCTACTGTGGCTGATATGGAGAAATAAAAATCTGACATGGGGTAACCTACAGAAAAAGAGATGGCAGCGCCCGGCATTTGCATTTTATGTGGGGAAAATGAGGAAGATAATTCACATCTTTTCTATAAGTATATTTTTTCCAAAGAGACATTAAGTCACTTGTGTGCCATTTTAAAATTGCCTCTTCCATGTTACACTTCAACAAAGGATTGTGTTAGATGGTGGTTCGAGAGAGGTAAAATATGGAGAACTATCCCTTTTCTATTTCGTTGGCATATTTGGATCGGTAGGAATAGAAGGATATTTCAAGGTAAAAAGTGCACCTCACAGGAAATTTGTATGAAGATCTACAATTCAGTGGAAATGATGAATTTATTAAAGAAGGAACAGAAGCCCCCTCCTAATGTAAATAAGAGACTTTGGCCATTTCAAATCCATTACCCACCAGGGTTCTTTGATGGGGCCTCTCAAAACCATAACTGTGGCTGCGGAGCATGGTTAATGGTGGCACCGGATTGCCATTACAAAATTTTCTGGAATGGGGGAGAGGCACCAACACTAGGGCATAAAATATTGCATTATGGAGATTGCTTTGGTTTGCTTCAAATCTATACTTGGAAGAGCTGTGGGTTCATGGGGACTCGAAAGTGATCATCGACCATTTGAACAAAGGAACGAATCTGAATCCGGCATATCTAAACCACTGGCTGGAGCAGATATATACTTTAAAGAGCTCTTTTAACCACATCATTTTCAGTCATGTGTATAGGGAGAAGAACCAGGAAGCTGATTGATTATCTAAGAGAGGTTTAAATCGCAGATTTGGTGAAATGGAATATGAGTTTTTTAACTCAAATGGAGCTAGAGCCGTTGGAAAGGTTAATTTCAATTAAATATCTTGAAAAAACTAGCAGAAAAGGCAGGAAAAAGCGTCACTCATTGACATTTTTGTTTTTTTTTGTGTATATGCATTATGGAGAAAACCGATTTCAGGTTTGGACCTAAGCTTTTTGTGGAAGACATGAATATGTGAAGAACACTATCTGAAAAGGATTTACCAAGATATGTAAAAGACTGATAGTTTTATTTACTGTTCAATATGTTTTCGGAATGTTTTTATGAGAATTGTTATGTGCCCCGGTACACTATATACACCAAATGTATTTTTCATGCTAAAAATAAAAATAAAAAAAATCAACAACCATATGGAGACCAAGTTGAGGCATGTGCACACTCGATTACATAATCAACAGAGAGTGCTGTAAGATTATGGATGATGAAGTAAAAAGGGCCAAAGAATTCAACGTTCGCGTCGAGAAACAACGAAGTCGGTGTTTCGATTTCTAGAATCTTTGCTACTCGATGCTCTCTACAGAATGTAGAGAATGTAACACAAAATTCGTTAACCTATTTAAAGAGATTAAGATGAATTTCAATTTCTTTTCAATATCGAGCAAATTTTGCAGGCATAGGCAGTTGTCCTTCGACATGTGAATTTTTTTGGAGGTGGCCAATTGACATTGAATTTGTAGAGATAGACAAGTTCAAAACATAATATATTTTACTCATTTTGTCCATTAAATTATTAAAGTCAAATAGAAATTTAAAGCATTAAATTATTAAAGTCAAATAGAAATTTAAAGCATGATTATTAAAAGAGTGATTAAACATTTAATCCACAAGTATTATTTACTTGACTCAATCTCTGTAAAATTAGAAAGTCATGTTAGCCCATAGTTTTAATTTTACATGTTTGTATAAGTGGACATTTACAAGTTCACTGTGTGTTACTCACCAATCAAATCTGAGTAAGAACAATTGTTATTGTTTTAATGATGAAGTAGCCCTCAACCTCCATATAAATCTGTATGTTGTGTTTTTGAATTATAATCTAAAATTTTGTTAGTTTAGATAAAAGTACTTTAAGTTCTATAGTTTTCTCAATTATTTGATTTTATTTGTTTTTTTTATAGTTGAGATTTTAATCTTAGCCACTATTATAAGTATTTTAATCTCAGCCACTCTATATTAAAAACAACATCTTCTAATTTTGTAACTTTCTTTTCAAAAATTAGCAAATAGAGAGGGCCTACCATATTTACAACCAAAAAAAACATCTTCATAATTTGATTTCAGCAAATATATGGTCTTGATTAAATGACTTCCCCATTTTCCGCATTTCTATGAACGGTGTGTGTTGAAGAAAAGAATTTCCTATGTATTGCAATTTTTAACATGTTGGGTATGTTGGGTATGGGTGGAGTTGGTAAAAGTTCTCTCCTCAAATTGATCCATCCATACTCATTTCAAGGAGGCGAGCGGAAATATAGAAGCTATTGCCAGAGGAAATTGCCAAGGAATGTAAAGGCTTGCCTTTGACTGTAAATGTAGTTGGTGCAGCGATGACTCTCAAAAAGAGTGAACACGACTGGGGTTGTGCTTTAACTCTGATGAGAAATTCCGATCCTAATTTTCCAAAGGTTCACAAGACAATTGATGCACAACTGTACCAACCGTTAAGGTATAGTTATAATGATTTGTCTGACCATAAACTTAAAAAATTGTTTTCTCTACTGTTCTGCTTTTCCGGAGGATGCAGAAATTTATGCGCAGAGACTGGTCACCGAAAATATTTTCCTGACATGGTATAAAAGAGCAAGTTTGTGAATTCCAAAATTTGAAGGTATTAGTGTTGCTTGAATGCAGTGAAGTAAGGGAGCTTCCTATTCGGAGTTTTCCCACGCTGGAGGTGTTACATCTTTTCTTGTTGGAAAAGTTAGAGAGCCTTTCAGGAACATTAAACGTGTGGAATAAAGGATCCATGTCCAAACTCCAAAAGTTGACAATATCTTGTTGCTCAGTGTTGATGAAATTGTCAGATCGGGCTTCAAAGAGTTGGACATTGGAAATAATAATTAAACATACATACCAGTCGTGGCTTCAAAGAGTTGGACATTGGAAAGGGTGATTTTCCAATGTTAAAGGAATGGTCTCTAAAACAATTAAAAGGGGGGTTACAGAGCATCACATCGTCAAATGGTGTGTGGAATGAAGAGGCAATATCACAACTTGAAGGAGTAATAATAAGTAATTGTCCATTGTTAAAAAGAATATCAAAGAGACTGATAAAGCTATTCAAATCCAACAAAATGGATTGGGATCGTCATGTTGCTTGGAAAGATGAGGACAACATTGATAATGATGAGGATGAAAGTATTGTACTTGAATTTTTAGCATGAAGAAGATAGTGAGTATTATTAGTAAATTAACAGTTTACTTTATACTTTGTATAGAATTTAATGTAATAATATATTTTTTGGTAAGTGATAGAGGTTTTATATATATAATTTTTTTTTTTTTTTTTGACAATTTTATATTTTAAATAATATTATTGGTAAATTTATGCCAAATTTATTTTATTAATAGGAGTGTATTATATAATCAAATAATGTGAGAATGAAGAGGTAATATCAAAACTTGAAAAACAGAGAAATATATAAGTAATGATAAAGTTATTCAAATTTAATAGAATGTATAAGAATTACAATATGAAATTGACTAGAATGAAATTATTGTATTTGATTTGATTATATAAAATTCAAAATTTATGGTTTAGAATTTATTGTAAAATGATGAGGCTTTTCATTCATATATATATATATATACAAATTTGTGTTTTCAAATTATATTTATATATGGTTTTGTCTAAATATTATATTTTTTGGAGTGTGTTTTTGTTTTAATTGGATGAGTTTTGTTTTGTTTTGTTTGTTTGTTTGTTTTTGTTTTCCAATTTTTTTTTAATCTTTGTTAAAAAGAGTGTTTTAGTGTATGTATGGATTCAACACCTTGAAAAACCTTTGAAACACTCGAAAAGTTGTTATATATATTATTATATATTTGTAATAATTATTAAAATATAATTAATTAGAAATGATATAATTATATTATTGATATTTTTATTAATAATTATAGTTGATGGTTTGAAACATTGACCCAAAAAAAATGCACTTTGATGAATCTTGAAAATGAAATTCAAATTAACTCAAATCTCAATTGGAAAACAAAATAATACTATAAATTATATTAATATAATGACTTAATACACTTTATTATTGATATTTTTAATTTTACATTATTATAAAATATAAAAAATATAAAAATATTATGATGATATTTGTGTCAAGAGGTGCTATACAGTTCAGTATAGGGGATGTGTGTAGATGTAATGTAAGGAAGTAAAAATTTTCAAATGTCGGCTATATTCACATGTCACCTTATAAGAAGATCAAATTATAAAAATATATTAATTCAATTAAAATTAAAATATTAAATTGCTGTTGTAGCCGCTAGAATAACACCTAAATTTCCAGGCCTATTCAAAATTCTGGGCCCCCCTCTACTTGCCTGTGATGATAAAGGTTATAATCATGTTTTAAATATGTGAATATCCCCATGATCCTCTCCCATTAAACCATTTCAATGCTCATACTTAAATTGGCACATATTATACTCTATCTTCTTTATTTATCTCATTGCTTGATCCCACTGAAGCATTAGGGTTTGGGAGACCACTATCGTGTTCATACATCCTAAAACACTAGACTTTCCTCACTAGGAGCGAAGGGATAAATCATGTTCACTGTCATTACCTAGCTCATATCCCATCCACTTTTAACAATGTTCTCAACAACATTGGTCACTTCATCATCCCTTTAGATACTCATATGCGTAAGCATTCAATATTCCAAAGATAAATTATGTGTATTCATGTAAGGCTAAACCCTCAAAATCTCACTGACTGTGGTACATCTTATGTGTCCTAGGCTTTGGGTTGTTTCGAAATATATATATATATATATATATATATATATATATATATATATATATATATATATATATATATATATATATATATATATATATATATATATATATATATATATATATATATATAAAGTATGAGGGGTTTCTGCAGTGCATTATATTAGATATCGTTTTTGGGATTCAATTGCGTTAATTTAGTCATTCATCTATGACCATTTCCATGAGAGGTAGTCGTAACTGACTAATTTCTCATGATTTTTGAATAGTCCACTTAGCACAATCAAAAGGTCACCTATTTGTATGTTGCGTTATGTAGGCCAAGTGGAAGCAACACACTAGGCACAATCAAAAGGTCATGGTTAGCATATGCATGATGGTTGTATTTTAAATGCAAACTATGAGAGAGGGCCCTTTAATAATTGATATTAATAATGACCCATTGTAAAAATGCCTTGGGGAGCACAAACCAACATTAGCTTTGAAGCCAATTTTTTATTTTTAGATATACATTCCTTATATAAGCCAACGACCTTGAGAATTTGATGTTATAACCTATGTAAAATGGAAAACACATGTTCATTTGCTGAAGCCACACTCAAATAGACATCACGATCCAGATTTATGCATGAAAGAAATGGAATTCATATTTAAACATAAACTCATAGCTATAGTAAAAAATAAAATTTAATTCGTTAATAACAAAATACTGAAAATCGTTTACATGCAGAAAGACAATAAACGAGCTCAGACAATGGTAACTATCTTTGAGAAGAGATGTAGAGGCTACATGCCTTCTGAACTATGTTACAATGAGGCTCAGAGGTATTTTTATTATTTAGAAACAATGGAAATCCCCAAACATCCAAAAAATTAACCCTAGGAGATAAAGTGCAAAAGGCCCTATTGGGTTTAGATGGAACACCAACTTCTTGGTGTCATATTTTGGGCATATGATATTTTTTTGGCACACATGATTCCTCGTTAGAAAGATCTATCCGAGTAAAAACACAAATTCTGGTGGGACCTTGTCCTTCGACTGCAACTCAATATATTTTTCCAAAAAACATTGTTTAGGGCCTCAAAATGGCTCTGGAAGTTCACGACCTGAAAATCTGCTAAAAATATGAATTTGTGCTAGAATTAAGGAAATTGAAAAGAAATAATGCAGGGGGTCCAAGTGGAATAGGTAGGTGGCCACCAATATCCACTTGGATCACACCACCATGTTTTATGGTAAATAGATGACACGATAGAGCAAGCATGCATGAAATGTACACATACACATGCGTTGGAAGGAATACAAAAGGAAATGTTGCAAAGGATACAAAGGAAATATATTGTAATTAATGAAACAAGAAGTGAGAGCATGCTGAAAATGATGCTTCAAAATCCATTTGAATGATGTATAAAGAGGCTTCAAACACATGGAATATGTGTTGAAAGTCAGGTTCAATGAACAATAAGTTTTATTTAAATAAAAAGTATTTTTTTTGGTGTTCTTGCCATACATTGGGCATTCTTTATATTCTAGTACAGTGGATATCACACTTTGGAAAATTCATTGGCCTCCAAGTTGCAATATACAACTCCGATTGTAGTGGTTTTACTAAGCATTAACATTGTGAGTCGTGGCCACTGCCTCTAGTCTCTTTGCATCGATTTCTTATAGAAAGGATGAAACATCATGTGGTATTTGATGCTATTGTTATAATACATAATAAAAAAAACTTGCATGCATCAGCTGGGATGCCACCCATTTCCACCCCATTGCACTATAGATGATGAGTCTATAGTTGAGTTCTAAATGGGCCTTTCTTGCGACATTTGATGATCCTCTTCTTCTTCCTAAAGATTTTGAAGGTGCATTCATTAAGGGAGTTAATTCTCTTTCATGGATGGAAAACAACAAAAAGAAATTGTTTCCTTCAAAAAAATAAATAAAGTTCTTAGGTTGTGTTTTCATTATGATAAACCCCCTCCAAAATTTTTCCTATACTTGAATTATGGAGCCTACTGTGGATCTTGCGATTGAATTTTCCTTAATCACTTCTAGCTATGATTAATCTTTGAGCTCCCTTTTGGAATGTAAGTGTCCAAGTCACCTGCTCACACATGCTCAGTCTATAATGAATTCATGAGCACACTTCTTCACACAAGCTCGAATAAGCCTAGCATAGTCTATCAATACTGTGCTTGCGCTATGTTCAATCAATGTCGACAGTCAGTGCACACTGACGTGACAATTTCTCACTTCTAGCTGTGTTTGTACTTCCATTTTGGTGAGTTTTGCAAACTAAATCACTTTTGTGAATTCTTACTTTTGTGAGTGTCGTTTTCATGCTTTCGATTGTCTCTTTTGCTTTCTTTCGCTTTAATTAGTGTGAGTTTCATGTTATCTTCACAATGGCATGTTTTGCTTTCACTGTCGTTCGTGTATCACAAGTATCGTTCATACTTTTCTTGTCATGTCGCAAGTGTCACCTTTTGGTGTGGGAAATGTCGCTTATCGCGTAAAATACATCTTTGGCTTGTTTCAAGGGGAAATAATTGTGATAATTAGTTTTTCTTATCATGTAGACAAGTTTCACACTCATTTCCAAAGTTCAAGCATTGTTGCACAAGTGTCACCTTTTGGTGTGGGAATTGTCGCTTATCGTGTAAAATGTAGCTTTGACTTGTTTGAAGGGGAAATATTTGTGATAATGAGTTGTTATTATCATGTAGACATGTTTCACACTCATTTCCAAAGTTTCGAGCATTGTTTCATGTTTCATTTCTTTCATCGCAAGTGTATCTTTTGTGTCGCACTTAGTAGGGGTTGTCGCAAAGTTGTTGCATTGAGGAAGGCATGTTGTTCATATTTTCTGATGTTCCTTTTTGCATCGTTGAGTGATATAAGTGTGTGATCATACTTAGATTCCCTCTTT
This sequence comes from Pinus albicaulis, assembly GCA_034641835.2. Lineage (NCBI taxonomy): Eukaryota > Viridiplantae > Streptophyta > Pinopsida > Pinales > Pinaceae > Pinus > Pinus albicaulis. The sequence continues at coordinate 1,553,415,025 of CM076582.1, forward strand.
TTCTCATCTTCATCTCACTGATCCAACACATAGTCCAACTGGGAAAACTCCCCAACCGGGCCACTCAGCATCAAACTGCCCAGCTTGATCTACGCATTGTGTAGTATCAGCCCTCAAGAAACACCCTTGTCCTTGGCATTATGAAATCACAATGATCAATCCCAACCTCTGGCCTCAAAAAATACACAATTTATCTCTCCTTTCGAGTCAGTATTATGCATTGGGCAGTATCAAGGCTCAAGCCTCAACCTTGAACTCTTGAACTATGTAATTGTGCAATCATCTAGGATCCTCTTCCTTCCAGAGCTGTGTAGTGGGAAAAATTAGTGCTCAAGCCGTAAGCTTGGCTCCCTAATCTCCCTAACTACGCAATATTTTTGCTCAGTCTAAGTCTGAACTGCACATTGCGTAGTCTCAAGGCTCAAGCCTAACCCTTGAATGCCTTAGCTACATAATTTTGTAGTCACTGAGCTTCTCCCTTAGTCCACCACTTGGTTCCGGATTAGTCAATAGACAATCATGAAAAATATTAGACTAGGGGTTTATCGGACTGATGTCACCTTGTCATGAGTGAATTGCAGATGCGGGTGCTATGTCATGCCATGGAAATATGAGGATGAAGGAGATGGAAAAGGAGACCATGCTAGAAGACACTTCATTAGATGCAAAGACAATTTGATCAATCAAGAGAAAGCAAAGGGACATCAAATTGATACAGTAGTTGGATATCAAGTTCCACTAAAGACTCCTCATCTCTAAGCCATTTGGAGGACAAAGAAGATCACGATCTATCTTTTATAAGACAAAAAGAAAGAAAAAATAAAGTATCCTTGACATTTCCATGTCGTCATGTAAGCCATGTCATCATTGTCATGTCATGTCATGTCATGAGTCATCATGTGCCACATCATTTTGTGGAATATATAATTCAATATTGAAGAAATATAATGTAAAGTGGAAGTCCAAGAGTTGTTTATGTAATGTGAAAAGTCATGTAGAAAGTCAAAAGGTAATAGAGAAGTCGAATACTCATGAGGGTAGCCCAAAAGTCACAAGGGAGGTGAAGGATCACCCCATTTGTTATATATACACCCTCATGGTACAAAAAAAGGGATTTTCACCTTGGATTCTCCCATAAGGCATCAAAGAGATAGAGTTAGTACTTTTGGGGAGCAAGTCGTGGCTCCAATGATCCACTATTGGAGCTAGTGATGCTGGTTGTATTCATGTATCTTGGGACTTTACTTAATACTTGAATTGTGATGGTCGAAAAATTTTCATGCATGGATTGTGAGTATTTGCAAGATTGTTGAATGAAAGTTTATGATTCATGTTTTCTTTCAATTGTACTAGAGTAGTTGAACTATTTCAATTATTTTAGTGCTTATCTTGTTGAAAATTTGTTGTAATGGTTGTAACAATCATCGCATCCATGTGGCCTATTTTTCTTGATGCTAGGTGGTTATCCATTTTCTCGTGTGCGCTTCTAATAGTGTGCTACTAATATCTCTCTCTTAGACGATCACCTTTCCTCCTTATGCAGTAGAAGAACCTTGATACACCTGCAACCGAACATTCACCAGACACACTTACTTGCTTTTTGCAAAGGCACATACATGCTTCTCTCTCTCTCTTGATGACAGCTAAAGCCAAGGAAAATCTATAAGAATATATGGCAACTAGGCTGATAGAGTCCAAATGAGGCTCCTATTCTAAATGGTGTGATATCTAATTGGAACTTCACATCGGGGAGACCCCCTTGGTTGACGGATTTTCAACACCCGTCAATAAATGGCGCTAGAAGGAGGGCCAGATGACGAATTGTGCCTGTTGATTATGTTTTTAATCTCTGATCTTAAATGGCTCATTCTAAAATTAGACTCCTAGGGTTTTCTTCTAACCTGTCCCCTGTGAACTTTCAATCCCTAATGAGCCTCTTAATCACTTGTCCCAATTGAAGTTTGATGGTGACGATGGAATGCTCGTAACCAAACACATTTATTATTTTCTTAAATTTTGTGAATATTACGAAACTAATAGTGAATATATGGCTTTTATTATCTTCTACCTCACCCTTGAGGGTCAAGTTAAACGATGGTGTCATACCTTACCATCTGCTTCCATCCATGATTTTCATCATTTCCTCCAGGAGCTTCACCAATATTTTGATAGATATGATTACTGGGACTTTATTAAAATAATTAATAAAGTTAATAATGAGGACTAATGAATCAATCGAATATTTTTCTGATCGATTCCTTCACCTTTGTTGCGAATTTCCTGAAGAAGATACACATTGGAATTTATTGAAACAAAAGTTTCAAAATTTGGTTCATATCTCTTTCCACAATGAGCCTGATCCCACTGATGTTTCTACTTCCCCAAATCTTGTGAATCATGAGACACCTCTAAGTTTAGAGGAGGAATTCACTACTTCTTTTTTTCCTTGTCCTCCTCATTTTCTAGTTCCAATGAGGGTGCCTTCATGCGATGATAAAAAATTTGGGAAATCTACATATTAGATTCCTAATCCATCTTCTCATACTTCTTTCATTTTTCATGATCCATATCCAATGGAGGAAACCCTAGAACGGTTCATGAATCCTATGGCGAAAAGTATATTTTTCATTCCTCATTCTGGTTCTACGAAAAGTGCAACTTCTTCAAGGGACATGTGTCATCCTCCATCACCTACATGTAATGACTCTGTGTGTCATGATATGCTTGATCAATATGCTCCACAAACTATGTCTTCATGCTCTCTTGATTTTCGAGTTGCTGGCTCAAATAGTGATAAGATACAAGGCAGTCACATCATGAAATTTCTTCGATTCATATATCTTAAAATTTGTGATCATAAGAATATTTTAACTTGAGTAATCTGGTTGTTGAAATTGAAAAGTCCAATAAAATCAATGACAAAGATGGCTTCCATCTGATGAGTAGTGGTCTTTGTTGAAAAGTCAACAAGAAATGCGTGTCTAATTTAATTTTCTATTAATTAAATTGGACAATAAAATGTAATCTTATCTCATAATCACTTGTAATAGTTAACTGAGTGTGATAAACTCAGTTAGCTCATGAATTTCGAGTTAAGGGTGGTTGGTGAGGCATGCAGATTGATTCTATTAGTTCTTGAGTCCAAGTTGCAGTTAATGCATTAGTTTAATGCATGAGAAATCAGCTAACTCAATTAATTGAGTTAAAATCAGTTTAACTAGTTGTAACTGATTGTTGCACTAGTGAGAGGTCAAGTGAATTAAAGCAGATTTAATTCACATGCAATGATATGTCATGTAACTGATGATTTAATATTAATAGCTGCATGCATGTTAGTTCTAGTGGAGACCCAGTTGATACAAAGGTTAAAGGGATGTTAAATATCAGTTGTATTATTAGTAGGATGTCTGTATGCAATAAAAAACACATAGGATTTCCCATGAGCATTGCGTAATTTTGGAAGGCTGAATTTCCTAAAGAATATGGATTTCATTCCACGTGAATTGCGCAAGCAAGGCAGGCTGAGTAGAGGCTAAAAATTGGCTATGTGTTGGTTGATTTTGTCCATATCAGTGTGAGATAGTTGAGAGTGTAGGAGACTCTTATGAGAAGAGTGCATTGTAATTGTTTCATGATTCCTTGGTGAATATAAAAAGAAGATAGAGGGTTTTTAAGCAGTAATCTCTCCCCAGGAAAATATCTGTGTTTTGGTTTAATTTTCTTCTTTCTTTACTTGTTGTGATTGGAAATCGTGTTTATTTTCCGCAATTAATTTTTAGAAGGATTCAGTATATTGATTTAGCATATCACATGATTAGATTGAATCCATTGATATACATATTGTTTGTATAATTTCTACATGGTATCAAAGCACAGGAAATCACCATAGTGGAAAAGAAATTGAGTTTGTGCTGAATAACATTCGAATTTGCAAAAATATTCTTTGGTACGACAGGTGGATCAGGATCAAGATGGATTTCAATGGCTTGAGATTGGAATATGCACTCGAGGGTAGTTCTAATTATATTGCATGGAAAGAAAATATGGAGTCATTTCTATAGGACAATGGGTTGAAATAATTCATTTATAATGACATTCACAAACCCGCAGTAGCAGATGCCACTCTTCTTGATACTTGGAAAAATAAGGTTGTAAAGGCGAGGAGGATCTTATTGGAGGGAGTAAGATACCACATTGTCTCAAGTATCCATGGAAAAGCGACTCCATATGCAATGTGGAAGGCTTTGAAAGATCCGTTTTAGAGTAGCAGTGACCACGGAAAATTGGCACTTAAGGAAAAGCTCAAGAAAATCAAAATGGAGAAAGGCGACACTATTCTAAAATATTTAACCAAGTTTGTCCAATGTCGAGATGAGCCTGGGAGTGTCAAAATTACTGTAGCGAATGATGCTTGGTAAGCCTAGCTCTTCTAGGCCTTCCTAAGAGTTGGCATAGTTATCAGGACTCTGTCAATGGGAGGGCGGAACTGCCAGATTAGGAGTGAATTTGGTCGGATTTGTTGCAAGAAGAATTCAGGCAGAATACCAAGAATGGATCCTCATCCAAGATGGATGATGAGGAAAATTGTGCCTTGGATGGTAAGGTAAAGAAGGGGAAGGTAAAAAAATGCAATTCCAAATATGATACCAACAAATAAGGCAAGAAGCGTGACATGTCCATAGTGAAGTGTCTTCACTTTCATGAGCATGGACATTATGCCATTAATTGTCCATAGAAAAAGAAGAACAAGAAGGCTTCGGGATCTGTAGCTGGTGAGGCTTTGGCCTCGCAATTTGAGTTGGAATTCTCACTCATCGCATGCATGGTGTCTAGTGTGATGGGATCAGTATGGAACTTGGATATTGGTGCAACTTTCCACATGACGGGAGAAAAATAACTTTTCAGTAGCTTGGAGGAGAAGGATCTCTAGATGAATATTGAAATGGGTGATGAAGGGAGGTATTGTGCTACCGGGATTGGTTACATTCTAGATACAGTAAGGTAAACCATTCTTATTAAAATATTTCATGCATGTACCGAGCTTGAAAAAGAATTTAGTTTTAGTTTCTATGTTGGAGGATAGAGGTTATGATGTGGTTTTCAGTGAAGCGAAAGAATTCCTTCGTCACATAGCCAAAAGACAAGCCAAGAAGATTGGGATTCGTGTGAAGAATCTCTACAAATGTGATGTAGATGGTTGCGCAACATTGATGGGTAAGGCATGAAAAGTGGTGAGCTGGGATGAGGGTAAGTAATGGCACAAAAGATTGGGCCATCTACACCATAGAGCCTTGAAGGTCATGCAACAGATTTCTATTGGACTTCCCAAGGGTACTCTTTGGATAGACACATGCAAGGGATGTACCACTGGGAAGTATGCAAAGGCCACTTTTCATGAGAAGGAGAACCAAGCAGCGGGAATCCTTGAGAGAGTTTACTTAGACGTGTGTGGACCATTCTCTACAACTTTGACAACAAAGCACATGTATTATGTGATCTTTGTTGATGATATTTATAGAAAGTCACTTCAAGGAAAATACCCTCTAGCGGAGGTTATAAAGGAGGTTTTTAGTGTTATAAAATTGGCCAAAATTGTCAAAAAACATTTTCTACAACATCCGTTTATGGTTACGGAGGTTTTGGCAGAGCTTTTAACATAAATTCAACACAACTAAAAAAACTGGGCGGCTGGAGGTTATTACGGATGTTTTTTTTCATTGGTGCGCTATTAAGCTTTAAACACACCTGTGCATGTCATCTAGACGGTGGCCCCGGCGTGGTTTAAGGTTCCTGCACCGGGCCCTCAAGGTATAAAACTGTACCGGGCAGAGTGTTGGTGATACAATGCACTGGGCCGTACTAATTGGTCTTGGGATTTGTGCGGTGCCCATAGGTCGTCATAACGCACCAGTACGTAGACGTATAGAAACGCAACGGTGCACCGTATTAGACAAACGCACTTATACTTATAATTGGTATTGGTATTTGTGCGGTGCCCATACATCGCAAAAATTCATCGGTGCGTAGTCTCACATAAAAGCACCAGTGCGCAGTATCACACAAACGCACTGAGATTTTTAATTGGTTTTGGTATTTATGCGGTGCCCATAGGTCGTAGAAACACACTGGTGCGCTGCAACATACAAAAGCACCGGTGTACAGTAACTGGCACACATCAGTGTTTATTTTGTATTTTGTAGAAACATCGACCTATGAAAGTGCAATTATTGTGATTTTTCTAAATTCATTATTCATCAAAAGTTGACACATCTTATAAAAAATATTCATATTAATTAAATTTTTATTAATTCTTTTGAATGTGATGTTCGGATTAATTTGTTATATCATATCATAATTATTGTGGTTTTTTAAAATTCATTATTCATTAAAATTCGACACATATATATCTTATAACAATATTCATATAAATTAAATTTTTATTAGTGCATTTGAGAATGACAATGGAGAACGCAATAGCGACAATAGAGAATGCAAAACAATAAATTAAAACACACACACACACACACACACACACACACATATAAGATAGTCTTTGTCATACAAAATGGGACAATTATTGGTATCCCTTTGTCTTTCAATTGGGACACTATGTCCATTACATTAAACAAAATGTCTGATTTCACAGACAAATATTTCAAAAAATACAACGCCTTGCTTTGATATCCAAACATAGTGATCATCATTCTTCACTTGAACTTTTGTCACTGCTAGAGCTACTTCCATGACTTGGGTTATTTTTAGGAATGTTTTGTTCACGGTGTTGATTGTTTTCTTCTTTTTCACCTTCCTTCTACAAACATAAAAATAAACTGAAATGAGTGTATATACATTGGTGAAAATAATGAAAATTGCAATATTAAATAATATACGTCAATGTAAATCAAAAATAAAAATGACGTACCATAGCAACAATTGACTCATAAACTACACACATTCTTCCAAAACCACGTACCATGCCATCTTTCAAAATTTCATCTGTTGGCGCAGTCCCATACTTTGTTTCCTGCAAGTCTTATACCCTATAACAAATCATATATTTAATATAAAATATTTGTTTGTTATATTAATTATAGACAAAGCTAGTAAATCAAGATCGATAGATGCTTACAAATTCCACAATTAATTTCTGATATGCCAACATATACTCACAACCCTTATTTAACCCAATTTCAATCAATTCTTCTGATGGTTCTTCTTTGTATGTTAGCACCTGTTTGAAGACATTCAATGGTGATTTTTGTAAAACAAATTAAAAAATACAAAAATGAGATCTAGTTAAGTTTTCATAAGGAAGTAACAATTACTCACAAACTTAGATATCAAGCCTTTTCTTCCTTGTCGTCCTATTTTATGTGCTGAATGGGTTCCATTTTCTTTTCTTTTCTGCAAGAAAATTCTTTAAAATTAATATTTAATGCTAAATTTTTTATTTATGGTACCTAATGATAAAAAACTTCAATGATTACATATTACATTTGAAGCACGTTGTTGTTGAGATGGCTCCTCCTGTGATGCAATTTTGTCCATTTCTTCGAACATCTCCTTGTACACCTTTTTTGACATTCCTAATGGCATATTTCTGATATCAATTCGTTCATCTTTTGAGATTTTCATAATATTCCTGAAAATGTAACATTAAAATAAACTATTTAATATTTATATTGATATATGAAAAGTAAATATAGCAAAATAGATATTTATAAATAATTCTAGACAAAAATTTAAAGGAATATTAATTTTTCATTACTTCTTTTTTGTTGTTGTACGTTTTTGCTATTGAAAGTTTGACATGTCTCATTGACCAATTCTCTGGAAACTCTTCCTGTATTTTAGATAAAATTTGGTTCTTGGAATTATTGGATTGGTTTTTGTATTGTAAGTGGAAAGAACATTTATACATTCGTTCCACTAGATCCCTCAAAATTTTGTAAAAGTTTTTCCCCCTTTCATTAACCTCCAACACCACTCCAGATGAGCTAAGGAGCAATTCATTTTCATTTGCCTGTTCTATTTTTTTTCTTTTCTTAGAACAACATTCATTTTCTGAGTTGTTGGTCTCTGTAGAACATTAAATAGATGTGAATTAATAGACTCTTTGACACACGTTTGACACATGTTATCTAATAATTTTAAGTATATTATTAATGAAAATTAGAAAAAGAAACTCATATTGGATCGATAGTATTTTTTCATTCACCTAATTCATCATTTTGCATTTTTTCCATCAATATTTTACGCTCTTCTAGTCCTAGATCAGAAATAATCTTATTGAGCTTCATCATTTTGTGGCTCTGCATGATACATAGCAAAAAATACATATTAGTTAAATGTACATATAGTTCAAAAATAATATTTTTTGTAAATAATTTACAAAGAACTTGCTTTTTTTCTTTTTTTGATGTGTTATCAGTATTTTTGTTACTTGAGTTCTTGTCAGTCATTTCTTTATCAATCTAAAACCTGTACCATATCATTCATTAATATATTTATAAATAAATTGTCAACTTTTTAGGTCAAAAATAAATCTCAAGAAACTGGTGCGCCTTTCATGATGTACGCACCGACGTCGGTGCATGGGAGATTATAAACGCACTGCAAAAATAGTATAATAGACCGTACGGTGTGTGGGGGTATTATAAACGCACCTCAAAAACAGTGTAATAGACTGTACGGTGTTATCCTCGTAACATAGAGCACCGGTGCCCTATTTTAGATATGGCACACTGATTTAAAAAAAATTGTTTTTAAAATTTTTATTACACAGTACTTGCGCGGTGCGCTGTATAACACAGTGCACCGGTGCACTCGGTTACGCAGGGCACATCGATAAAAAAAATCCATTTTTTTCAAAATTCACGCAAGGGCCGAATGGATTGGGATCCGACTATGCAAGTCATCCCGTGGGTTGGATGTCAATATAAAATGAAAATCCCTAATTCTAAAATCACAGAAATAGGGAGAAGAAAGGGCAGAAATGAAAAAAATGAAGGGTTTAGGGTAAAAATGGATAAAACTGTAGAAAAACTAAAAAAAATCAAATTGAATCATGAGATGGTTTTAAATTCTATGATTCAGGGTTTGAATCACCAGAGGTTTGGTTTCTGATTGTATGAATACTTCTGTTGGAATGTATTTCGCTGCTCCATAGTGCTCTCGTGCTCTCTTGCTCCGGTATGTCTCCTGCAAATCTCTAGTTGAAAATTTTAGCAAAAATAGTGAAATAATGAAAAGTGTTTAGTATTTAAAGAATTATTTTATGAAATTAGATTTTCGCAAATATTTTTCTGCCTATTTTTCAATTTCCCGTTTTTTTCACTTAAAGAAAATAGAGTTGTACTTTTTTTATTTGCATTTATTCGTCACCGGTGCGTCACTTAATAGCACTGCACTGGTGCGTCCATTTGTAACACAACACCGGTGAGTAGTAACTAAAACACACCGGTGCGGTTATATGTATAGTAGCACCGATTTGCGGTTAAGGCACCAAAATTACTTTTAGGTGTTTACACAAAAATTTAGTGAACTCCAACCATAGAAATTGATAATTATAATTTTGTTTATTCTTGAGAATTAGAATTAGAATTAGAATTGGATAAATTCTTGATGGAAATAACTATTCTTCCAATGCATTTTGTTTATTGCAGGAGGTCCTCACTGATTATGTGGAGAGAATGCAATGTGGGGCGTGTGAAGATGCAGTACTACAGGGCCCAAGTAGGCAATTGTGGCATGTGAACCTGTGCTATGCTAAGATGTGGGAAATTTTCAAAAATGGTTGGGAAAGTTTTGTTTCTGAGCATTTTATTAAAGTTGGAGATATTTTAGTTTTTAGACATGTTGGAAATGTACATTTTGCTGTGAAAATATTTGGGCCATTTGTTTTCAAAATTACACCTCTTCTTCTTTCAAAAAAATAAACTTGAACCTTTCCATAACCTGCAACAAGAAAAGGTGTCCCATGATCTGCTTGTTGACCCATGATCTTCTTGCTCATTTGTAAGTTCCTCATCCATCTTGGCATCCAATTTCCTCTTTTCTCCTTTGTGATTTCTATATTGATCTTAACAAAATTTATACAATCTATGTTTTACGAGAAACTGACCTTGAATGTTCTGGGAGCAATGAAAACGAGTCCTTCATTCTGCATTTGTTAGCAGAAGAAGACCGATTTTCGACTAGACGATGCAATTATTACAAGTGGAGGTAATGGTTTCCCGTAGAAAATGAGTATAGGGTTGAGCAGAGGAAAGACATTGTAGAATGGGCTATTACATTATCTTTTCCAATGGGAAACTAATTTGCAGGTGGAAATATGGTAGCTACAAGTATCTATGCTTTTCTTCCCACAAAAAAGGTCACTGGATTTCCATTTATAATACAAGCAGAATTTTTACTGGTTTCATCCACAGGACCACAACTCCAACAAGTTAGAGATGCCATTCAGGTTCAATTGAAAGTCGGAGATGTGATTTTATGCGACCTTAGCTTTGCCGGTAAAAGTTTATGTAAGCCAACCGAAGCTCAGACAATACTCCCAGCTTCTTTTAAATGCATTCTAGAGAATATTTCCCTTCATGGGACCTAACAGCTCGATTAACAACGTCAATTGATATTTCTCTACTGTCCTTAAGGGAGTGAGAATCCTTCCCTTCATGGTGCCTCTTGGCTTTATCGACTTCCCCGATTGATCTTTCTCTACTATCTAATATTTCCCTGCCATCCTTGTAAGAATGAGAATCACTACCTTCATGTGATCTCTTAGCCTGTTCAAGAGACTCAATTGATATCTCTATGACATCCCTCAGCGAATAGGACTCCTTACTTTCGAAGGACAGTTTCACCTTGCTAGTCGCCAAAGCGTCGACAGGTATTTCTCTACCATCAACGCTGCTCTCCCTTTATCCATCATGGGATGTCTTAACCCTATCGCCGGCCTCAACTGAATGCTCTTTGGTGGTCTCAACATGTACTCCTTTTCTCCTTTTGTACTCTGTTGAGCTTTGTAGCCATCTGCATTCATGTAAGGGTCTTTGTCCGTATTTCTATTTGAATCACTCATTTTCTTTGCTATAAACTTCTCAGCCAAAATTTGAACTCTCGTCTTTTCAAACCTTCATCTCCTCACAAAAATTCTTGCCCACGATTCGAACCCTTCGCTGCTCCAATACTGCACTTTACATAATAACCTTGTTCCGGCGTGCGAGGTCTTATAGGTGCACCGATGCAATTTTGTAAGATCGAGGTTTATGTTTTTGCATGATGTTTTATGACGCACTGGTGCAGAAGAGTTGTGAAACATCGGTGCGTCTTAGTACTAGGATGCACCGGTGCGTGTTAGGATGATAAGCGCACTGGACGAAAAACCAGTAATCTCCGCTAGAAATGGCGTACTGTATAAAGTTGTTTTTTTTTGGTATGTAAGATCATAATAAAATAATGATAATTCTAAAGTACATGAATTTATTTGATTTATTTTCTAAACTTTCTTATGTTACAAAAATTCGTATTATTCTAGATTTATTATTTTACAATTATTTACAAATTTGCAAATTTAAATATTTTAATAAAATCATTTCACATTAATACAATTAAAATTTTACAAATATTTTACATACAATTACAATTAAAATTAGAATTAGAGTTAGAATTAGAATTAGAATTAGAATTTTAATTTTACATACAATTACATTTACAATTACAATTACAATTTTACAAATATTTTACATAGAATTACAATTAAAATTACAATGACAAATACAAATACAATTTTAGAATTTTACATATAATTAGAATTAGAATTACAATTTTACAATTTGTCATATTTAAAAATACAATTACAATCATTTCACAATAAATTAAATATTACAATTACAATTAAAATTTTACATTAAAAATTTTACATACAATTACAGTAAAAATTACAATTACAAATACAAATACAATTTTACAATTTTACATACAATTAAAAGTAAAATTTCAATTACAATCACGACATAATATTTAATAAATATCATGGTCATTTAATATTAAATTAATTAATAAACATCATGATCATGCTAACCATCGTACAAACATCATATTCGACTAAAAAACACATTCAAATTCGCTAACATCATCGTGATCATGATCATCTAACAAAACACAATTAGCATTGTATAACATCATCACAACACAAACATCAAATATACATCTCATGTCAAATAAATCATGCTATCACATACATATCTATCTGCAAGATACACATTAAATGAACATATCTAACATGACCTAACAATATACACATCATGATGATCACCAACATGTAAATTAAGTACACTTACAACATGAACATAAAATACATGGACCATATATATATATATATATATATATATATATATATATATAACTGAATAATGTTAAAAATATACAATTGTAATATAAATGTCATGGATCATCTGGTGGTAGTACAACATCAATAAACGATTACTGGATTGCAGAGCTTACTCGATTCGATGGTGCGGCCTCGTTGGTGATGGTCCAGCTTGCTCATGATCATGAAATGCGATGAATCTTTTAAGATGCTGATTGGAAAACCATTCGATGGTCCAGCCCCATCTCCATGATGACTGCTGCTAGATGCTAGTGGAGGCTCATGCTCATGTGGCGCAGTGCAAGGTGAACGATCATGAGATGATGAGTCAATTCTTGTGGACTATCCATCACGTGCTGCGACTTGACCACGCCTATAATGTGCAAAAATCCTCTTCAGTCACGTAACCGTTGTCGCAGCTCCTACGACATGCCAAATCAAGTTGTACATGTCACTCGACATGCCTCTACACATCTGTAATAGCTTATCATCGTCTTGTATGTCTCGATAACGAGTGGGCCTGATGCCCGCCTCAACAATCAATGCACTGAGTTGGTCACCCAACTCCATTCTGTATCTAGCATCAAGTCGACAGTGCCTAGAAAAAGGCGCTACTGGCGCACCAGCAAGAGCAGGTCTCTCTGCACTGGCCTCCTGATGATCCTCGACATCTGGCATGCCCTGATCTTCATCAAGATCCACACCTGGATCATGTGGTGGTGCTGACATGTCCTCGCCATCAAAAGAGCCAATGTATGCAAAATATATACAAGTACACAACAATAATTAGACAATTTCAATACACAATTTAATAAAAAAAAAGTTAAATAACATGTTAGAATAAAATTTAAATAAAAAAACGGTAATATTACCTCTATCATCGCGGCTCATCATCGTGAAGAGGATGTTGGCACACACCATGCCCCGATCAAATCCGACATAAAGTAGGGATCATAATGAAGGGATGTAGGCCCAGAGTGCTCAGCTGGCTTTCTAGTGCTAAAATGTGATATCCTCGCGAAATACTCAGTCTTGCCCCTCTTGGGCATCATCTGTCCCCACATGTGCATCCGTGCCTCCAACATCGGCCTACGAGGCTATCGAACAAAAGTAGGCCTCATCTTTGGAAACCTCTCAAAAAATAAACAAAAAATATCTGAAGCAAAAGGGAAGTTTACCCTCCCTTGTGCATGAGCACGACATCTATCTAAGGCTGTACAGAACTGCCGCAAAAAAATGGCAAACCACCTAACAAGTCGTGGCTCCTGTACTAAAGAATCAACATAATATAGAAGCGAGAAACTAATGTGTTTCCCATCATTGGTGTTGTGTGAAATGGCCAAAGCTCTCAAGTGAGAGGCAACACATATCCTCATACCAATCTCCTCATACCAAATGCACCAATAATAACTAACCTCCATTGACCTAAAAATGCGGGAAAGGAGACACTACGTTTTCAATGTATCTCTTGGAGGTAAACTAACTGAATCCATGCTACAAAACCATCTGAGACCTTTGGGAATAGAGGAAAATCCACCCCACTCCTCGATAGCCCTGTAATGAAATATATATCCTCCTCACTGGGTGTGTACCACTGGTTAGGACCAACCTAGAAAGCATGTCGGTGGGAATTTTACCTGCGGATAAGATGTCTCAAAAACACACCATGGGCCTTTAGGGAAGTAGCCTCCTCATAGAACTTGAGGAGGCCTACTTGCCTTAGGATCCCTTGGGTAGCTGCTGTAATAGGGTGAGGGTACGTATCTCTTTCCCTCTCTCGTGCCTCCCACAGGTGAACCATGTAATACTACTCTGCCTGTTGTTGATGTTGTTCCCCCTCTTCTCTCTGAATCATTAACATATTAAATAATTGTTTTTTATTAAATGAGACATGTATTTAGGAATATAAATATATAAATTTTTTTGAAAAAAAAAATAGACCAGTCGGTGCGCCACAAAAAACAGTCATCCACCAGTTCCAGTGCATTGTTTGTTTGTCGCACACTGAGGGCAGTGCCCTAGATGTCATTCAATGCATCGTATGTGGTGCACCTGAAATTTTTTAAAGCACCGTTGACTATGTATGGTGTTAGAAGAGCAGTGCGCTGACTAAAATATATGCCCCTATGCGTATAGTTGTGTCAGCGCACCGACTTGCTGACTAATTACATAGTCAATGGTGCGGTCTTTTACCAGGCTACACCATTGACCCTATCGAAATGCTGAATGCGATGCACTGATAGACATCGGGGTAGATATTTTTGTCAATGTACTGTGTTGCTGCTATTCCACATGGTCAACGGTGCGGCAGGCTAAATGACCACACCACACTTTTTTTAAAATTTTAAAATAACACGGTGCGCCTTTCGATACCGCCTTGGAAACGGTGCGGATACCATTAACACTGGTTGTGGTGCGGCCTATAAATTTTATAGGCAGAGACACTTACCGGTGCGAGCCGAATGGCTCGTGCACACCGCACGACAAATTTTTTTTTTTTCTTTTAAATGGTTAATTTTAAGGTTATTTGAAATTCTAATCCGCTAAAAATCTTAATTATGGAAAAACAAGAAAAATACTTGTACTTTTCGCCGTTGAGGAGGCATATTGGCTGTATAATTTGCAAAAAGAAAAATTCCCACCATTTTGCAAAATGCAAGCTGGAGATTGGTAGACAATGCATAGCAGCAGTGCGTGCAAGGGGTGCAACGGGAGAACCGATGTCAGTGCGGCTCAGAGAAGGATAAATTGCACTAGGGCTTGAGAGTTCTGGAGCATTGAGAAAAGTTAAAAATTAGTTTTTTTGGCCCTAATTTTTTTTTATTTAACCCTGTTCCGTTGCGCGGGGTTTTATAGGTGCACCAGTGCTATTTCTTACGAACGCACCAGTTGGTTTCTGTTTTAAAGTAATGTTTTATGATGCAACAGTGCAGTTTCTTAATAGTGCACCAGGCGGTTTCTATTTTGATGCGGTGTTTTATGATGCATCGGCGCTGAAGAGTTGTGAAGCACTAGTTCTCTATAGTAATACGATGCACTAGGTGGGTGTGTATGGAGTGCACAATGTTTGGTGTGCCAATGTTTTGTGTGCACTGGTGCTTTCTCTTGTAGAGCGCACCGGTGCGATTTTGGATGATAAGCGCACCGAGCGGAAAACATCCACAAAACCCTCCGCCCGCCAACCTCTAGTAACCTCCGCTAGAAACAGATGTATGAAGTATTTTTATAAGGGGTTCCTCAAAAACATATGATAGAGGGTCTTTTCCTTGTAGTGAGTGTTGGATCTACTTCATGTAGAAGAAATATAAGACGTTGTCAAAATTTTGTGAGTTCAAAGCACTGGTGGAGAAAGATATGGGGAAGCATGTGAAGGCTCTGAGGAGCGACAATGGTGGTGATTACATCTCTAATTAATTCAATAACTTCTATATTAAAGAAGGAATTCAGAGAGAGTTGATTGCGCCTCATAACCCATAATAGAATGGGGTCGCAGAAAGAAAGAACATAAAAATTGTGGGTGCGGTACGAGTGATGTTGCATGATCAGGGTCTACCATTGCATCTAAGGGCGGAAGTATGAAACACACCGGTATTTGTTCAAAACTGTAGTCCTCATCGGATACTTGGCATGAGTACACTAGAGGAGGCTTTTTCTGGTAAGAAACATGATGTTTTATATTTTAAAATTTGGGCTCATCTGTCTATTTCCATGCGACCAAAGATTCTAGAAGGAAGCTAGAACCAAAATCTGAGATTGGGATATTTTTGGGGTACACTGATACTCTCCACAACTATTCGGTGTATTTTCCAAATAGCAGGATGACTGTTGAGAGGTGGGATATAAAATTTGAAGAGGAGAAAGCCATGCGATTGTCCCTTGAGAGGGAGCTTGATTTGCATACAAATGAGGAAATGTTGGTTCCAAAGGATGAACCTCAAGATGTGGAGTAGCCACATGCGGAGGATCATGGAGTGGCAGAAAGCACTCATGCAGAGCCATCCACGAGACATGGCAGAAGGCGTACCACATAAGCTGATATATTGAGACTTGATGCGGTAGAACATGTAGGAGCACCTACTTCGCTAAGTAGATAGAGAAAACCTCCAGATAGGTTTACTAGATACATGAATCTTATGAGCAAGTGTATTGTGACAGAACCATCCTCCTTTGAGGAAGCTGTACAACAACCAATTTGGGTTGACAACATGATTGAGTAGTATGACTCCATCATCAAGAACAGTGCATGGGAAGTTGTCCCAAGACAAGTCGGAAAATTAGTGGTTGGATTTAGATGGATCTATAAGGCAAAGTAAGCAACAGATAGGAGTGTGGAGAATTACAAGGCTAGATTTGTAGCCCTAGGATTCTCACAAGTTTAGGGGATTTACTATGAGAAGACTTTTTCACCGGTAGAAGATACATCAGATGGATGTGAAAAATACGTTTCTCAATGGAGTTATTGGGGAAGAAGTGTACATAGAGGAGCCAAAAGGTTTTGAGATATTTTAAAATGAGTCACATGTGTGCAGACTCAAGAGAGCACTGAATGGGCTGAAGAAAGAACCTCGTGCTTGGTACACTAGAATTGACATCTATTTCACCGTGTTGGGCTTCACAAAGAGTGAAGCAGATGCCAACCTGTACCAGATTGTGGTTGCTGGTAAGCTCTTGATTATCATACTTTATGTTTATGATATAATTTTGACAGGTGATGAGAAACTCATAACTTCTTGCAAAGAGGATCTTGCAAGAGAGTTTGAGATGAAGGAAATGGGACTCCACTATTTCCTTGGTTTGGAAATATGGTAGTGGGATGGTGAGCTATTTGTTTCTCAAGACAAGTATGCCAAATATATTCTAAGTAAGTTTCACATGGAGAGTTGTAAACCCATGGAGACCGCTCTTCCAGGAAAATAGATGAAGGAGGATGCTACTTCAGGTGAGGTAGTGGACGATACTATTTACAGGCATCTTTTGGGTTCACTGATGTACTTGATGAACACTAGACCATACATTTACTACGTAGTTAACTAGCTGAGTCATGCTATCATTAAGCCGACCAAGCTTTTTTGGAAGGCAGGGAAGCATGTCTTGAGATATCTCAAGGGCACTACAAAGTATGAATTATGGCACATAGGGACAGAGGTAGTGAAGCTTCAAGGTTTCATTGATGTATATTAGGTAGGAAGTCACTCAGACATAAAGAGCACATCAGGAGGGATCTGCAGCATAGGATCGACAATAGTTTCTTTGTACAACACGAAGTAGAGGTCTGTGGCACTTAGTTCAGCCGAGGTAGAGTACATGGTAGCAAGTCAGGCTGCATGCGAGGCCATATGGATGAGAAATATTCTAGTCTATTTGTTTTATCATTAGATGGATCCGACGGTGATACATTGTGATAACCAAAGTTGCATTAAACTCTCAATTAATTCGGTATTCCATGATATGTCCAAGCATATAGACATCTGGTACCACCATCTTAGAGATTGTGTTCAGAGGCGCATTATGTTACTTTAGTACATTCCCACGGAAGATCAGGATGCATATATTCTGATCAAGGTGCTTGCCAGGAGAAAATTTAAATACCATAGAGGTAGGATCAGGGTAGCTAATAATCCCTTTCTTGTTGAGAGGGAGTGTTGAAAAGTCAACAAGAAATGTTTTTCTAATTTAATTTTTCCTCAATTAAATTGGACAATAAAATGTAATATTATCTCATAATCACTTGTAATAGTTAACTGAGTGTGATAAACTCAGTTAGCTCATGAATTTTGACTTGAGGGTGGTTGGTGAGGCTTGAGAGCGATTCTATTAGTTATTGAGTCCAAGTTGTAGTTAGTGAAATATTTTAATGCATGAGAAATTAGTTAACTCAATTAATTGAGTTAAAATTAGTTTAACTAGTTCTAAGTGATTGTTGCACTAGTGAGAGGTCAAGTGAATTAAATTAGATTTAATTCACATGCATTGATCTGTCATGTAACTGATGATTTACTATTAATAGTTGCATGCATGCCAGTTCTAGTGGAGACCTAGTTGAGACAAAGGTTAAAGGGATGTTAAATATCAGTTGTATTATTAGTAGGCTGCCCACTGTTGGAAATGTTGTCATTGATGGCAAAGGAGATGGCAAAGGTAAAGACAGGAGAAACACCTAAACTATTCACAAGGCATGAGACATGAAGAAGAGGCAATTTTAGAGGAGCTTCAGGAGCAAGGAGCATCATCAGACAAGGAAAAGAGGATTATTGTGAATCTATCGAGTTAAACCCTGTGTGAACATATGAGTTCTGGATGAATGATAGTTGTTTTCTGTACAACCAAGTTTATAGTGATTCTGCATGGGATTGGAATAAATTGATGTCAGTGAAATTATTTAGTATGCCTAGCCATACTTGTAGAAGCAATTAGAGGGATTATTATTTATTGGGATAAGACTGTGAAACTATATTTACCTTGGCGCCACAGCACACGCTTTTTTATATCTAGTAAATATTTAATGGTCGTGCAAGGAAAGACCAACCATATTAGAATTCCGTTCGAATGTTGGTATGAATCCTTGTGAGGGATTATGAAGGTTCGTTGAAAATTGGAGGAGTTCTCTGCTCAGACGTAGTGAAAGTTGAGTTCACATCCAGGGTTAACATGTTTATGGTGATTATCGAGGCGCAAAAAGGCTAAAAAGGAATCCCATTCCTAGATCAACCACGGTGGTGAGAGCCGAACTGGAGGCTGGTGATTCTGGGTGACAGAACCTTGCGAGCACAAAGAAATAGAACTGTGCGTTATACATATGGTAGAATCGTGTTGAAACGTCAGGGAACAGGGGCCACTTATAAAAGAGCAGAGCCCTTTTAAATAAGAAAGGCGGACGGAACCCTGAGGGAGGAAGTGACGGAACCTTGCGAAGGAACAGTAACGACGGGTTAGAACTGAATAGTGGGTTTCATCGCACCACCTATCGTCGGTAAGTAGTATTTGAGGAGGGGGGAGCGATTCCATAGATTAATCGACACGTGTCCCTGAGCGAAATAACAAAACCGCCTTCCACTGCGCCCCATCGCGCATTAACTCTCGACCAAAGAATCGGTGCGATATTGATACATACCGTCGATCTGGAGGCTTGATATCTAATGGTGATTGTATTCGGAAAATGCAAGAAGGTTAACAAAGGTACGTTGCGTTGTTGTGGATGAATAGATGAGTGGGCCCGGATGCTGTTCCGATTGGAAAGCGTTGAGCATTGTATTAGTATGTTGAACCATTGCAAAGATTATTTAGTCAATGTTTATGTATTAAAGGGGTAGGCCATTTAAATATGGTTGTGATTTATGCGGCGATCGGTTGTCTATTTTATTGATATATATATATGGAGGTGCGTATGTATGTACAATGGGATTGTCGAATTAATATCTCAATACCCTGAATTGAGATACTAACATAATCTAGAATGTATTAAAGATGTTTATTTAAGGTTCGCTGGGTTATTAAAATAAGATGAGAAGATTAAGGTTGAAAGGTGGTGCATTCATACTGCAGCCACTTTGTACCACGGGGAATACATTTGAATTTCTAAAGTTGTGGAATTTATTTAATTATCAAACATAAAGAATTGCGGGTCCCGATATATATAGTCCCGTATGAAATATTGCAAAGATTGAAATATGAATGAATTTATATGTATGGTTTTATAACTATGGAAAAATGAAATATCCACATCAATTCAAATTTTCCCAGATTTAATATCAGCAATTATATATACAACAGGTGCACAAAATCAAAGTGAATAGGTGAATAATCACAGAGATAAAAGCATGGGTCTGACAGAGGTAAAAAGAGATTACAGGTTTGACAGGAATACATACACAGGTGCACACAATTACAGTTAACCAAAGTATACAGAATGGCTCAACAACATCAGAAAAGAAAAATCCAGTAAATCCAAAATCCAGAAAAGGAGCTGAGTGGAATTGAGATGTATAACTGAAAAATGTAAATGTAAATATTTTTTATTGTTTGTGATGCAAAGGCAAGTATCCTAAGGAAAAGAAAAATCCCACTGTATCATGGAATTTTGTACATATTATTATAATTTTAAATTGAGTTGGATAAAGGAATAAGAAGATAGAAGTCAAAAGGTCAGGACTATTCACTTCAAATTCCCTGAGGAATGTAAAGAGTCATGTGATGAACTATATATATACTATGACATTGATATGCAAAAGTGATTAGAGATTAGAGAGAGAAAATATTGTGAAGGCAGAGTATAGAAGTGTAAGGTAGAGAAGATTAAGAAAAGAAGAGCAGAAAGAGAAGCTACAGAACAAAGCTGATATCTGAGGTAAATCAGCAAACATTCAGTTTGATAAGCGTAGGTAGACTTCCCTGCTCAGTTGACGATAGGCGTCGGTTATGGCGGCGAGGTTGGAGCCTCCACAATAGGTTGGTTCTACTTGAAGAATTGAGTTGGTGCTTCCTTGCAAGTTGTAACTACGAGTGGGATAGGAACCTCTGTGGAGTCTGGAGTTGGTGCTATGAGAACTAAATAATTAGTGAGAGGTTGGATAGCTTGCCTTTGCATCACAACAATAATAAGATGTGGTTTTCTCCCTTTATGGGTTTCCACTTATATCCGGTGTCTCTGTGCATGATGTTTATGTGTTGATCTGATTTATATCATCTGCTTAATACCTACTGCTCTCATATCAAGTCTAATGTTATATCATATTAATACTTGTTGCTCACATTCTAAGATTACTCATATTTTAAGTTGGACATGAAATGAAAGTGTAAATAAGTTTTAATGAAAAGTTGTAAAAGTTCATGAATATGTTAAACTGATTCACCCCCCCCCTCTCAGTTTAACTAAGGTTTCAACAATTGGTATCAGAGCCAGGTTCCTTTGTACAAGTCTAACAACTAAAAGGAGATCCTAGGTTCCCATGATGGCTAGTAAAGAAGGATGCTCAACCAATAAAGCCCCTTTCTTCACTGGTGAAAATTATGCTTTCTGGAAAATCAGAATGAGGACATACATAATGTCTCTAGGAATAGAAGTATGGGCTGTTGCGGAATTAGGATATGCCCCAAAGGAAACTGATACAGAGAAAGAAAAAAAACAAGATTTTGTGGCTAACGCAAAAGCCATGAATGCCATCCTGAATGGATTGTGTGAAGCAGAGTTTATCAAAGTAATGCACAAAGACACTGCCAAAGAAATATGGGATACTCTTGAAAACATACATGAGGGAGACAAGAAAGTAAAGACTGCCAAACTTCAAGTCTATAGAGCCCAGTTTTAAAACTTAAAAATGAATGATGATGAAGACATTGCCAGTTTCTTCCTAAAAGCTGCAGAAATTATTAACAATATGAAAGCTCTTGGATAAAAAATGCCAGAAAGTATAATTGTGCAAAAGATTCTAAGATCTCTTCCATCCAGGTTTAATCCAAAGGTGTCTGCAATAGAAGAAACAATTGATTGGGATACCTTGACCATGAACTAGCTACTTGGAAATCTAATAGCCTATGAAAAGAGGCTCCCACAGAAGAAGCCAAGTACAAGGGAAGCAACCTTTAAAACAGAAAAGAAGAAAGAAGAAGAGGGAGACATATTCTCCTGCTCGGATGAAGAAGAGGCAAAGTTTGTCAAGAAATTGGATAGAGGCTCAGGTAAATACAAAGGTAAAATCCCCTTCAAATGCTTTAACTGTGGAAGAGTGGGACACTATGCTGCTAAGTGTCCTCACAAGAAAGTAAGGAATCAGGCTCAAGAGTCAGAGAAAAATAAATCAAAGAACTGGCAGAAAGGAAAGAAGTTCAGCAGAAAATCCTTCTATGCTCAACAAGACAGCAATACATCTGAAGATTCAGATGAATCCTCAAGTGAAGAAGGAACCTTTGAATTCTTATTGATGGCCATATAAGAACTTGAAGGTCTCCTGCTAGAAGATGAAGAAGAAGAAGGTGAAGTCGACCTTGAGGGGGAGCTAAGAAGTGCTCTAGCAGAGATTGGTAGACTCAAACTGAAATGCAGAAAACAAAAGGACATTCTTCTCAAATATGTACGAGAAGAACATAATTCATAAGTCCTTAAGCAACTAAAAATAGAGCTTGAAGAATCCAAGAAGATAGAGGACATGTTACTTAAGCAAATCAAAGAAAAAACTCAAGAACAAGAAAAGTTGGAAGAAGAAGTAGTATGTCTCAGAAATAAATTAGAAAATGCTCAAAGGAAAGTGGTTATAAACTCTTCCCAAACAACAAGCTCTAGTAAGTTGAATGAAATTTTGGTTGCTCAAAGATCCCCTATGATAAAGACTGGAATAGGATATGAAGGAGAATCAAGTAAAGGAAAAGAAAAGGTTGACAGAGAGATTATTTTTGTAAAAGAAAAGAAGAATGATGAAGCAGCTCAAACAATTCCTACAAAAGAAGAAACCTGTAATAAGGAAGACAGAGATCAGAAGAAACCACTAGTAGCAAAGAATATAATAAATACTAAGACCCCTGAGTATGTAAAATTTGGAAACCATCAAAGGAAATTCTTCCCTCCAATGAAGAATGCCACCTGTTATGTCTGCCACAAGCTGGGACACATTGCTGCATATTGTCATGCAAGGAGGAGTAATTCAAACCAGCAAAAGATGCAAACATTGAAGAGACTGCCTCAAGCAAACAAATGGAAGAGACAACCTTACATCAGGTATGAAAATAGCTTCTATGGTTACTGCTTTTATTGTAAGGAATATGGTCATAAAATCATTGAGTGTAGAAAGTATGGACGAAGATTGATGTTTAACACCTCAAGAAGGTTTATGAATCAAAGAAATTATGTTCATACTCATAATTCTACAAAAAATATGATCAAATGTTGTGTATGCAATCAAGTTGGACATATACCTTCCAAATGTCCTCTAAGAAGATGGAGGTCATCACCTCACAAAAGATACAAAACAAAAGGGTGCCTCCAGTGGATAAAGAAGGTGAATAAGTGTGACCTGGCTCTAACTGCTCAAGATCTAAAAAGTCAATGGTATTTGGACAGTGGCTACTCTAAACACATGACAGGAGACAAAAGTAAGTTTATAACTCTTGATGAAAAGAAATCTAGCAATGTTACTTTTGGCAATGATAAGTCAGGAAAGATCAAAGGAAAGGGCTCAGTCAGCATAGACAATGGCAGAGGAAAGGCCCAAGATGTACTATTTGTAGATGGGCTGAAAGCAAATTTACTGAGTGTCAGTGAGATGTGCGACAAAGGTTGCGAAGTTATATTTAGAGCACAAGACTGTGAAGTCAAATCAAGCACCACAGGTAAGACTCTACTCAAAGGTGTTCGAACAGAGAGCAATGTTTACATTGTGAAAGAGGAATATGAAGCATGACATCTTAGCAAACTTGAGGAGTCATGGTTATGGCATAAAATATTGGGACATATCAGCTTCGATCATATCATCAGACTGAGCAAGAATAAAGCTGTCAGAGATATGCCAGAAATAAAAAGGCCTTCAAATACCATATGCAAATCGTGTCAATTGGGAAAACAGACCCGAACATCCTTTAAATCTAAAGATAAGTTATCAACAAGAAGACCACTCCAGCTTGTGCACATGGACTTGTGTGGACCTGCTAGAACTAAGACACCAAGTGGAGAATCCTACTTCATGCTGATAATAGATTATTTCTCCAGAATGACATGGGTTGATTTTCTCAAGAACAAATCAGAAGCGCTGGAAAACTTTAAAATATTCAAATCATTAGCAGAAAATAAAACTGGATGCAAGCTAAAATGTATCAGATCAGATAGAGGAGGTGAATTTATAGATTATGACTTTGCTGACCTATGCAATGAACATGGGATAAAGCAACAATTTACTATTGCAGGAACACCTCAGCAGAATGGAGTAGCAGAAAGACAAAATAGATCTGTTCAACAAATTTCCAGAGCCATGATGCAAGAGATTAATATTGCTCAAACCTTCTGGGCATAAGCAGTGCACACAACAGTACATATCCTTAATAAAGCTCACCTAAGGCCAAGCAGTGACAAGACTCCCTACGAACTATGGCATGGAAAGCCAGCTTCAATCAAACATTTTAGAATCTTTGGTAGCAAGTGTTACATAAAGAATAATGATGAAAATCTTGGAAAATTTGATGCAAGATCAGATGAAGGAATATTTCTAGGATATGCATCCAAAAGCAAAGGATATAGGTGCTACAACAAGACTCTTCGGAAAATAGTAGAAAGCATTGATGTAAGATTTGATGAAGAACTTCAAAACAATACAAGAGATACTGACTGCTGCAGTCCATCAGATAACCATGAAGAAGAAGACCAGAATGATGATGAAACAAGCAAGACTACAGAAAATGAAGAACTGAGCTCGAAAGCCCCCTCAAGATACACTCAGAAGAATCATCCCGAAGATCAAATCATAGGAGATAAGAAAGAAGGGGTCTAGACAAGAAGGTAACTAACAGAAAAAATTGACGAAGTAGACATAGCCATGCTGTCACAAATAGAGCCAAATAAATTTGAAGAAGCCAGCAAGGACAAGTCTTGGGTAAAAGCAATGAATGAGGAATTGGACCAAATTGAAAAGAACAATACCTGGGGACTAGTTCCTAGACCAATTGAGAAAAATATCAATGGTTCAAAATGGGTATTCAAAAACAAAATGAATGAACAAGGACAAGTAATTAGGAATAAATCCAGGCTGGTCTGCAGAGGATACTCACAAATTGAAATTGTTGAAACATTAGTTAAACTGAGGGGGGGGTGGGGGTGAATCAGTTTAACATGTTCATGAACTTTTACAAATTTTCATTAAAACTTATTTACATTTTCATTTCATGTCCAACTTAAAATATGAGTAATCTTAGAATGTCAGTAGCAAGCATTAATATGATATAATAGTAGACTTAATATGAGAGCAGCAGGTATTAAGCAGATGATATAAATCAGATCAACACATAAACATCATCCACAGAGACACCAGATATAAGTGGAAACCCATAAAGGGAGAAAACCACATATTATTATTGTTGTGATGCAAAGGCAAGCTCCAACTCCCTCTCACCACTTTTTTTCTGTAGGCACCAACCTACAGGAGGCTCCTACCTCAATTATGCAAGCTACAACTTGCAAGGAAGCACCAACTCCCTTCAATTTTTTGCAGGAACCAACCTACAGGAGGCTCCAACCTCAGTCAGCTACAACTGACAGCTATCAAGCTGCAACTTGATAGGGAAGCTCCAACTTCCTCAGTTTATCAAACTGAATGTTTGCTGATTTACCTCAGATATCAGCTCTGTTCTGTAGCTTCTCTTTCTGCTCTTCTTTTCTTAATCTTCTCTGCCTTACACTTCTATACTCTGCCTTCACAATATTTGCTCTCTCTAATCTCTAATCACTTTTGCATATCAATGTCATAGTGTATATATAGTTCATCACATGACTCTTTACATTCCTCAGGGAATTTGAAGTGAATAGTCCTGACCTTTTGACTTCTATCTTCTCATTCCTTTATCCAACTCAATTTAAAATTATAATAATATGTACAAAATTCCATGCTACAGTGGGATTTTTCTTTTCCTTAGGATACTTGCCTTTGCATCACAAACAATAAAAAATATTTACATTTACATTTTTCAGTTATACATCTCAATTCCACTCAGCTCCTTTTCTGGATTTTGGATTTACTGGATTTGTCTTTTCTGCTGTTGTTGAGTGACCGTTCTGTATACTTTGGTTCACTGTAATTGTGTGCACCTGTGTATGTATTCCTGTCAGACCTGTAATCTCTGTTTACCTCTGTCAGACCCATGCTTTTATCTTTGTGATTATTCACCTGTTCATTGTGATTTTGTGCACCTGCTGTATATATAATTGCTGATATTAAATCTGGTAAAAATTGAATTGATGTGGATATTTCATTTTTCCATGGTTATAAAACCATACATATAAATTCATTCATATTTCAATCTTTGCAATATATCATACAGGACTATATATATCGGGACCCACAATTCTTTACGTTTGATAATTAAATAAATTCCACAACTTTAGAAATTCAAATGTATTCCCCACGGTACAAATTGGCTGCAGTACGAATGCACCACCTTTCAACCTTAATCTTCTCATCTTATTTTAATAACCCAGCGAACCTTAAATAAACATCTTTAATACATTCTGGATTATGTTAGTATCTCAATTCAGGGTATTGAGATATTAATTCAACAATCCCATTGTACATACATACGCACCTCCATATATATATATATATCAAGAAAATAGACAACTGATCGTCGCATAAATCACAACCATATTTAAATGGCCTACCCATTTAATACATAAACATTGACTAAATAATCTTTGCAATGGTTCAACATACTAATACAATGCTCAACGCTTTCCAATCGAAACAACATCTGGGCCCACTCATCTATTCATCCACAAAAAACGCAACGTACCTTTGTTAAACTACTCACATTTTCCGAATATGATCACCGTTAGATATTAAGCCTCCAGATCGACGGTATGTATCAATATCACACCGAGTCTTTGGTCGAGAGTTAATGCGCGATGGCGCGCAGTGGAAGGTGGTTTTGTTATTTCGCTTGGGGACATGCATCGATTAATCTATGGAATCGCTCCCCCCTCCTCAAATACCACTTGCTGACGATAGGTGGTGCGATGAAACCCACTGTTCGGTTCTAACCCGCCGTTACTGTTCCTTCGCAAGGTTCCGTCGCTTCCTCCCTCAGGGTTCCGTCTGCCTTTCTTATTTAAAAGGGTTATGCTCTTTTATAAGTGGCCCCTGTTCCCTAACGTTTCAACATGGCTCTACCATATGTATAATGCACAGTTCTATTTCTCTGTGCTCGCAAGGTTCTGTCACCCAGAATCACCAGCCTCCAGTTCGACTCTCACCACCGTGGTTGATATAGGAATGGGATTCCTTTTCGGCCTTTCTGCGCCTCGATAATCACCATAAACACGTTAACCCTGGATGTGAACTCAAATTTCACTACGTTTGAGAAGAGAACTCCTCCAATTTTCAACGGACCTTCATAATCCCTCACGAGGATTCATACCAACATTCGAACGAAATTCTGATATGGTCGGTCTTTCCTTGCACGACCATTAAATATTTACTAGTTATACAAAAGCGTGTGCTGTGGCGCCAAGGTAAATATAGTTTCATAGTCTTATCCCAATAAATAATAATCCCTCTAATTGCTTCTACAGGTATGGCTAGGCATACTAAATAATTTCACCGACATCAATTTATTCCAATCCCATGTAGAATCACTATAAACTTGGTTGTACAGAAATCAACTATCATTCATCCAGAACTCATATGTTCACACAGGGTTTAACTCGATAGATCCACAATAATCCTCTTTTCCTTGTCTGATGCTGCTCCTTGCTCCTGAAGCTCCTATAAAATGGCCTCTTCTTCATGTCTCATGCCTTGTGAATAGTTTAGGTGCTGCTCCTGTCTTTACCTTTGCCATCTCCTTTGCCATCAATGACAACATTTCCAACAGTCTCCCCCTTTGGCAATGATGGAAATACACTTCCTCTACTTTCCTTTTAAGGCCCTTTCTTCTGTTGCTAGCTCTTCCTCCCCCTTTGACATCAATGACAAGGGGTTATGTATTTCTTTAGTGTAGATTGTATCCTTTGTTATTTACCCTTTTTCAATATTTATTGCCTTTTCTCTCTCTGAGATCTTCTGACTTTGTAGCCTGCTGCTCCAAACTTTGAATGAAATTTAACATTCTGACCCTTTAGCCTTTTCATTGACTCTTTTGTGCTGGATGTATTCTTCCCATAATTCCTTGACCTTGAGGACCTGTTTCATGCTTTCCTTGTTGGCTGATCTCCCCCCTAGAATGATATTTTCGTTTCTGTTCTCCCCCTGAAACTGTGCTTTCTCTTTATATCAGAGAGTAGAATCTATAGATACTACCCCTAGTCTATATTTCAAATATTCAAATGGTTCTCTAGCAAGAGGTTTGGTAAATATATCAGCTGTTTGTTCTTTTGTTGGTACATATTCCAGCTTTACTATCTTCTGAGCCACTTGTTCTTGGAGAAAATGATACTTGATTGGGATATGCTTAGTTTTTGAGTGAAGTACAGGATTTTTAGATATACTTATAGCACTTGTATTATCACATTTGATTGAGATAGGTTCATCAAGGCTTACCTTCATGTCTTGGAGGGTTTTCTTCATCCACATGACTTGTGTACAACATGCTGCTGCTGCTATATATTCTGCTTCTGCTGTAGACAGGGAGATAGATGTTTGTTTCTTGCTTAACCATGCCACCAGACTTTCTCCTAGATAGAAAGCACCTCCACTTGTACTCTTCCTTTCATCGACACAGCTGGCCCAATCTGCATCTGTGTATGCTGTCAAAGTGAAATTTTTGCTTTTTGGATACCAAAGTCCATACACTGCTGTTCCTTGTAGATATCTGAATATTCTTTTTACTGCCAGAAGATGATTTTTTTTAGGTGTTGCTTGATATCTAGCCACTAGTCCTACTGCTAGCATAATGTCTGGTCTTGATGCAGTCAGATACAATAGAATTCCTATCATAAATCTATAGAGTTTTTGATCTATATCAGCGGACCCATCATCAGCACACAGCTTGCATCCTGTGATCATGGGAGTTGACACAGGCTTGCAGTCCTCCATTTTGAACTTTTTCAGCATTTCCTTTAAGTATTTTTCTTGTGAGATGAATGTACCTTTGTTCTTTTGCTGAATTTGAAGTCCTAAATAGAAAGTGAGTTCTCCAATCATAGACATCTCAAACTCCATTTTCATCTCATGAGCAAACCATTTTGATAGTTCTTCTCTGTTGCTTCCAAACATAATGTCATCAACATATACTACAACAATCAGGAGTTCATTTTCATGGGCTTTTATGTATAGATTGTTGTCTACTCCACCTCTTTTAAAGCCTTGTTTTTGCAAATACTTATCCAATCTTTAGTACCAATCACGAGGATCCTGTTTCAGTCCATATAGGGCCTTCTTCAGTCTACACACATAGTCTCCTTTGTCTGTCAATGAGAAGCCTTTTGGTTGTTCCATGTAGACTTCTTCTTCTAAGTCTCCATTCAGAAATGCATATTTTACAACCATTTGATATACTTTGAAGTTTTGGTAGCATGCAAATGCCAGGAACATTCTGATAGCTTCCATTCTGGCTACAGGGGAAAATGTTTCATTGTATGCAGTAACACACGCATAGCATTTCCCATGAGCATTGCGCAGTTTTGGAAGGCTGAATTTCCTAAAGAATAGGGATTGCATTTTGTTGAACCTCAAAATTGTTCTTTCTCTGACATCCTTTCTCATCACTTTTCCCTACATTTTCATAAATCCATAACTCCAATCAATGATAAATGACATATTTCTTCTCAGAGAATTCATTTGAATGATATCTATTTTATATTTTGATGTTTCTTTTTATTTGAATGAATTTTGTAACTCAGCTACAGAACGCATGTTATTCTGTAGTTAATTGTTTTTTTCATAGTTACTTTAATGGTTTGACAAGTTCTGAGGAGCGAATGAAGGAATAGGTCACATAGGCATCTTTAGAATGATCCACACATGGATATCATCCTATCCACATATTTTAATTGGATAGAAAAATGTGCCTATGCTCGTGGTCAAAGTTCGGTCAAAGGATGTGATTCGAGAATGAAAGACTCTCAATTTTGTCTGACATAGCAAATCGAAGGTTAAATACTTAGATTTTTCTTCTATGTTTAAGTTGTAATTTCCATCTATAGGAAAAAATACCTCAATACAGTTACATTGAATTTGTTTAAATACCGGTCGTTTGAAACCCGAAAACAATCTTAATTTTGTGAACGCTATGTATGCTTTGAGATTCTTTTCTTTCATAATACGAAGACCATGTTCATTGGTTCTAGTTCCTTCTTGATGTGCACATAGTCTGATAGGATTTCAACTGGTTCAGCTGCAGAGGGCCCCTGCACAGAAAGGAGGTTTTATTAGTTGTTTTCAGTTTAATTTCATTAGCTCTGTTTTGTCAATTCACAGTTAAATTTACATTGCTTTGTAGCTAATCCTTAGATTAAATTGTTTATTGTTTCATAGATTAGATTTATGAATACTTTCTCAGAATTAGCTTTAGAATAACTGTGTAATATTTTTCTTGCCAAAAGCATATCAAGAAAATATTTCCTCTATTTTCCAAAATTGGATTATGTTTGAAGCATTAGAGCATACAGTTATCTTAGTTTCTTTACATGTTTTTATACTTCTTTCCTATATTAAATTCTCAATTAAATGTAAATTAAATGCTTGTTAAAATCATATCAAGAAGGTGACTTTATCATTCTTCCAAAATTGGATGATTGAGTATTTATTCATACAATAATTGAGTTTCCATGTTTTTGTGACTGCTTTCCTAGATTAAATTCTTAATTAAATGTATAACTAAATGCTTGTTAAAATCATATCAAGAAAATGACTTTGTCATTCTTCCAAAATTGGATGATTGATTATTTAGTCATACAGTAGTTGAGTTTCGATGTTTCTATACTTCTTTCCTAGATTAAATTCTCAATTAAACATATAATTAAATTCTTGTTAAAATCATATCAAGAAGATGACTTTTTCATTCTTCCTAAATTGGATGATTGGGTATTTAGTCATATAGTAGTTGAGTTACCTTTACATGATTTTTAATTTCTTTCTTAGAATAAATCTTTAAATTAAAAGTATAATCAATTACTTTTTAAATCATATCAAGAAGATGACTTTGTCATTCTTCCAAAATTGGATGGTTAAGTATTTGGTCACAGTAGTTGCTTTTCAATTTCTTTGAATTTGCTTTCCATTTAGATTAGCATTTTCATTTCAATTCTTAATCATATGATTTATGCTTTCAATACATGGAGTAGAATTAGAATAATTCATATTAGAATTAGCTTTAATTCTAAAATATCAAAGTCATTAGAATAAATACTTTGTTTTTAGATCAAAGTCTAACCATTTAAAGTTTGATTCATTTTTATGAAAATTAGAATAGTTAAATAACATTTCCTTTTCTTCCTTCTTTCAAAACTAGTTTTTAACATTAAACTCCATTAGATTTAGTTGATTCATTTCATAGTTATCATTTCTTAATATTAACTCCTTTAGACCTAAAGAAACAAAACCCCCCAAAACAATATAAAAACATACACAACAAAGTAAGAAGAAGGTTAACTACACATATATAGTGCATCACACTTCATCAGATTACTAACCTCGATTGATGATTTTTGATAAGAAATTTAAGACATTAAATTGGCTAAACATTTTGGCGCCGTTACCGGGGAAGTGTAATTAGGTAACCTTATTTCTTACATCTAAAAAAATGATATGCGTAGAGAAAGAGATTCTAGGGTAGATTCATAGCTAGAGGCAGGAGTTTAATTCCAACAACACCACTCACCCCACCTAGACCATGTAGTGCTACACCACCATCCCAAAATCATATTCCATACTTCACTAGACATAGAATTATTGAAGTCTTAAGGTCAGAAATCCAATTAGGAGGATCTCCTACTTCATCCACTGAGACAGTCTTAAAGGAAGAAGATCCTAGATCTCCAACAGAAGGAGTAACATTTTTCACCTCTATAGGAGAACACATTCTAGCTGAAGAATTATAAATTCCTAGTGAGGAAGAAGAAGAAGAAGAAACTTTCTTCAATATCTCATTGATAGAAGAACCAAAGGAAGATCAATTAACTTTACAGTTAAAACCTTATATTAGCTCTAAGGAATCTACAATGGCAGGAGAAGGAGAAGGAGAAGGAGAAATTATAAATGGAGAAAATTTACTATTTGGAGGAGGAAGAAGTGGAGAATGAGGTAGAAGAAACAGAGTAGGAGGTGAAGGAAATAGAATAAATAGGGAAAATGATAATTCTTTTGGATTTCCTGTAACTGATGAGGATACAAATGCCACAATGAAAAATATTTCACCTTCCATTCTTCCAAATTTCCATTGATTAAAGAGTCAAGATATTGAAACCTTTTTGTTTGAATTTGAAGTTTTGTGTAGGTCTTATGACTACTTACAAGACTCTAAAAAACTAAAGCTATTTCCTGTAGCACTTAAAGGAGTAGCTTTAAAATGGTTCATGGGTTTATTCACGCAAAATATTAGAACATGGAATGATATGAAAAGAGACTTTTTAGAAATATATTTGGATTATTGCATACATATTAATCGGAAGGATGAAGTATTCAAGATGATGCAAAGAGAGGATGAGAACATGGATGATCTAATTGAAAGATTCAATTACAACATAAAAAGAGCTAGAACGAAAAACTTAGATCAAGATACTTTAAAAGCTCTCTTGTTAAAAGCCATTAGAGATGAATGGATAGAAATTCTCAACATGATGGGGAGGGGAGACATCTATTAACTCACATTACCTAAAATTGGTGAATTATGTATTCATCGGTCAAGGGGAAAATCAAGAACTAGGAAAAATGCAAGAGATCATGTTCTCTCTATAGTGAATAAATCTACAACTGGAACAGTAAGTAGGGAAAAAATTGGAAATATGCTTGATGAATTTAAAACAAATATCTTAGGGAGTCTTAGTAAACAGATAGACACCCTTAAATTACAAAACAAGAAGAAACCTGAAACCGATGTCTTAGTTGTTTTTTGTCCTAAATCCAGTAGAACCTCTTTTCTTTGTCTCTAGAAGACCATGGCAGGGGCCACAAACTCAAGGTTTTAAAAACCAAATGTATATTCAACCCCCACCAAATAATTGGAATTCTTGGCAGTAACCTTGGTCCCAACCTCAACCTTGGGCACAAGGAATGAAAAATCCCTATGGTAGATATTCTCAATACTACCAATATCCTCCATCCTATCCAAACTATCCTCCCCAACAATTTCCACAACAAAATCAACAACCCCAACTCCAAAACCAAAACCCACAACTTTCATTGCCATTTCCACAAATACCAAACCAACTACCTACCCAGCCATTGCCAAACCCAAATAATAAAAATTCTCAAAATGCTTACACTATAGAAGGACAACAATTTTCAACTTACATTATTACTCCACTAGACCTTAATGATGTTCAAATTAGATATGGTAGAATATTAGAAAGGAAAAATCCTTATGTTTTTAGTCAAGAACAAGATAATTTTGATGAAGAAATTTCTCTATAACAAAAAAAAAGTTATGAAGAAGGAACATCTCTTCAACAGAACCATAATTATGAAAATGAAAAACAAGAAAAACCAATAAAATCAAATCCTATCATAGAGAAACCATCAATATCTATTTCTAACCCTCCTTTTCCTGAAATATTACAAGTTGATAGAGGGGTAGAAAAACAAATAATGTTGCCCAATTATGGTTTTCTAGATGAATTAAAAAATGTCTGTATCAAAATTCTTTTGCTACAAGCCATTAAAGAGATTCCAATTCTAGCCAAAACAATAAGAGAGTTGAGCATGAAGAAACCAAGAAAAAAAACAAAAGAAATAAAAAGAATTCAATTTGTAGGAAAAATTGCAGACATTATGATGGGAAAAATTTCCATACAAAAATATTTAGATCCAGGAATTCTAGTTGTAAAAAAAAATATCAATGGTATTGAAATTCCAAATAAATTGATTGATTTAGAAGAAACCATAAAAAACATGAGCAAACAAACCATGGAACAACTCAACCTTCCAAATCTTCAGTATACACCTACATTACTGCAATTAGCAGAGAGATCAATAATCAAGCGAGATGGTGTATTAGAAGATATTTCAGTATCCTTAGAATCTTGGGAGTATCTAGCCGATTTTATGATTCTAACCCCAAAAAACAATCTAGGAGGACATCCACTAATATTAGGAAGACCTTGGTTGCCTACAATAGATGCTTTCATTAGTTGTATATCTGGTGACATGTATATTTCTGATGGTAATTCAATAAAGAAATTCACTTTATATCCTCCAGAAAAAACAATCACAGAAATAAAAGATGAAGAATAGATTGATGATTACAATGATATACAACCTCTCTTTAATATTTCTTGTATTATTGAAGATATTCAAATCTTAAATTCGATATAAAAATTTGAATCATCTTCAGAATATGAACATGATCATTTTCAAGAACAATGCAATATTGAATACTTGTCATATAGGCAAATGTCTCTATATTCTATGGAAGAATTTGGTTACTCTACAGTTGAAATCTTTCAGGGAAAATATTTGAACATAAACAAAAACTTGGAAGGATTACAACAAGAAAAGTTAATTGAAACATTACAACAACTTTATTCTGCATATGCATGGGAATACAATCACATGAAAGGAATTAGTCCTAAGACCTGTATATTTCATATCTACATTGAGGAAAATTATAAGCCTATCAGACAACCTCAAAGAAGGATGAATCCAAATATTAGGGAAATTGTGAAAGAAGAATTAGGATTGAATGTAAACTTCATTTACCCAATTTCAGACAGTCAGTGGGTTTATCTCTTGGTGATTGTACCTAAAAATAATTGTAAGTGGAGGGTATGCATTGACTATCAAGAGTTGAATAAAGCTAATCTAAAAGATCATTTTCCATTACCTTTCATAGATAAAGTATTGGATACATTAGCAGGAAAGAGGTATCTCTCATTCTTGGATGGTTTTAATGGTTACAATAAGATTCAGGTAGCGCTTGAAGACTAAGATAAAACCACATTCACTTGTCCATGGGGAACCTATGCATACCGAGTACTTCCTTTTGGTTTTTGCAATGCACCTGCAATATTCCAAAGGGCAGTATTAGGAATTTTTTTTGATCTAATACATGATTGTGTGGAGGTATATTTGTATGATTTTACAATTTATGGGAATTCATTTGAAGAAGCTTTAGAAAATTTGGAAAAGGTTATTAAAAGATTTAAAGAAGAAAATATTTCATTAAGTCATAAAAAATGTTTTATGATGTTTATTGAAGGAATTGTTTTAGGACATCACATTTTGGGATATGGAATTAAATTTGATTCATCTAAAGTTGAAGTCATTTATAAATTATCAATTCCAAGTTGTCAAAAGGATGTTAGAAGTTTTCTAGGGTTCACAGGATATTATAGAAGATTATGAATTCAGTTGGAATCCTGATTTCCAATTGGCATTTGAAACTTTAAAAACAATTTTTTTTGAAGAAACCATCTTAAGAGGTCCTAATTGGAAAATATATTTTCACATTTCAACAAATGCTTCAGATACAACTATGGGAGCTGTGTTAGGACAAAAATATTTAATCTCTTATGCCATCTACTACACAAGCAAAAATTTGAATCTTGGTGAGTTAAATTACATTTCAACTAAAAAATATTTTCTAGTTGTTGTTCATGCTATTAACAAATTTAGACATTATATCACTGGATATGAAACCTTTATTCATACATATAATTCTGAAATTAGATATTTAATGAATAAATATATTACTAATGGCATAATTACAAGATGGTTATTGCTCCTGCAAGAATTCAATATCACCATTGTAGACCGACCTAGAAAGAAAAACACAGTTGTTGATTTCTTGTTTAGAATTCAAAATGTTAAAAATGATACTCCAGTAGAAGATAATTTTCCCGATGAATATATTTTTGCAATATCTAC
Organism: Pinus albicaulis; assembly: GCA_034641835.2. Lineage (NCBI taxonomy): Eukaryota > Viridiplantae > Streptophyta > Pinopsida > Pinales > Pinaceae > Pinus > Pinus albicaulis. Next base: position 1,553,451,103 of record CM076582.1, read on the forward strand.
TAAATCTCCTTGGTTTTTAGATATTTATAATTACTTAGCCAAGGGAAAATTATCTTCATACTTGATTCCTAGAGAGAAAATAAAAATTATTCAAACAAGTGCATTGTATTCATGGGTTAATTATGAATTGTATAAAACAGGTCCAAATCTTATGATCAGAAGGTGTGTTTGAGAAAATGAAATGCCTGAGATTATCATGGCATGCCACGATGAACCCTGTGGTGGACACTTTGTTGATAAGAGGACTGCCTATAAAATACTTCAATTAGGATATTATTGGCCATCCATATTTAAAGATACTAGGGAGTATGTCAAAATGTGTGACAGTTTTCAAAGAATGGGGAAACTTGTTCCTTTAGATGAAATGCAATTACAACCTCAGGTACTCATCGAATCATTTGAAAAATGGGCCCTGGATTTTGTTGGACCAATCAATCCATCATCTCATCAAAAGAAATATATTCTGGTATGTACTGATTATGTCACTAAATGGGTAGAGGCTAAAGAAATTTCTTTAGCTAATGAAAATGTTGTAGTTAGTTTTCTCTTTGAGGATATTTTCACTCGTTTTGGTGTCCCAAGAGAAACTGTGATAGATCAGGGAACCTAATTTACATCCAAGTTGGTACAAAAGCTTGTGGAGAATTACAAGATCAAACATAGAAAATCCACTCCATATCATCCACAAGAAAATGGTCAAGTGGAGTCTACCAACAAGTTGATTGAATGAATTCTGACTAAGACTATATATCTACGTAGGAAATATTGGGCAGATAGGCTTCCTGAAGCCTTATGGGCCTACCAAACTACATGGAGGAATACAAGAGGACATACTCCCTATGAACTTGTTTATGGGAAGTAAGTCCTATTTCCTATAGAATTTCAGATCCCAACCTTCAAGATGGTAGTCCAATTGGGGCTTGACTTATCAGAAGCCCAGAAGCATAGATTGGAGCAACTTAATGAGCTTGATGAAATCAGGCAAGATGCAGTTCAAAGAACCAGTCTAGTGAAATAGAAAGTTGTAAATGACATGATAAATATATAAAGGAGAAAAAGTTTCAAGTAGGGGATTGGGCACTTTTGTTCGATCCAAATTTCAAATACTTTCCAGGAAGGTTTCAGACTCATTGGCTTGGACCTTATGAGATTATTTTACAATGGAGCAGTCAGGATAAGGACAATTGATGAAGAAAATGTACCTCTTCTTGTGAATGGATATTGATTAAAAGTATATCATAAGCCAATTACAAAGGAGGAGTTTATCAAAATTTTCCAAGATAATACTAATATGAAGTTAGTGAAGAAGAATCCTTCTTCTTCCCCAACTTAGTCTTCTTTTTATTTTTCATATATAATAAATAAATAAATAAATATATATATATATATATATATATATATATATATATATATATATATATATATATATTCAAATAATAATAACAATAATAATAATAATTGTATAAGTATGAAAACCAATCAATAATTGGCATCCTTATACAAAAAATATGGGATGAAAATAAGAGTTCTGACATCTTATATTTTCTATTCCATTCTAAAAATCCAAAAAAATCTTTGTTCCCTTTATTTTTCTAAAGAAATAAAAGAAGTAGTACAGAACTACTTCCATTCTGTAGCCGTCATTCCATTCTGCAGTTGATACCACATTCTGTAGCTCTGTTGCATTTTTCTTACAACCTACTAAAGCAAGAATATTGAGCACAAGAAATTGAGAACTCCATTTTGAAGATCATCATGCTGAAGGATACCTGAAGAATCAAAATTAAGGAAATAACAAGAAAAGGTTAGATCTAAAGGCATGTTACATAAATTTGTTTAAATAACAAGATAAAAAACATTAGTATATATAACGTAGATGATCACGTGTTGCCTCAATATGTGATCATTTGATTTTATTTGGACCTACATCATGTCATAAATCGACCACATCATTCACATCATATCTCATAACGATCCATAACGAATTTCCCCATTTATGATTAAATGGTCATATCCTACTTTCGTAACCTATTCATCTACATTTCTTAAAACCCCATCAAGTATTCATTTCACTCATATTTCCCTACAAACCCTTGACGTCCTTAACCAGATCTGCAACCCAATTCATTTCACATAGAGAAGAACAATTCTAAAGGCTAGGACTCTTCACAACAAAATACATGGGTTTGATAGTCAGTACTGAATGAGTAGGGGGTAAATACATGGAGGGTTATCCTTAGATCAAAGAGATGTTGCAGAAGGTTAAGTGGCTCAGGTTTATAGAAAAATTTGACAGATTTCACAAGGATATCACTAAGTTTTTGCGAGGTATTTCGACGGAACATATGTCGAAATAGGAGACATAAAATTTTCAGTAACCGAGGCCTTCAAATATGAACCTACAGAGCTCCCAAGAGTTGGCGAGAGATGGTTTACAAACAAATAATTTCACAGTGAAGCATGGAAATTTTTCCTCAAGAATCCAGGTATGGATACTTCTGTTTACAAAAGGGTATTCCTAGCTCAGCACTCAAGAACAAATGGAGAAATATGATTTTAATTTTACAAAATTTTATCACTTGTGAAGGCATATTTGGCTGCATGTTTGTTTATCATACTCAATTGTTGATGAAATTTTTTGAGGATGGAGAAATAAACCTCCCTTTCTTTCTAATGAATAGTTTAAAAATAATGTCCACAAATGTACATAAGAGAATTCATTATATAAACAACAATATGCACAATCATGGGTTGGTAAAAATACTTCTTGAATTTCATTTGAAAAGTATAGAATACTCTTGGGATAATTTCTTAATCAGAAACCATGTCCAAGATGAGCCAAAGCAGCCTAAGGAAGACAAGACTAGAAAGAGTAGAAGAAGGAATATTGATACAAGCATTGAGGATAGACCTTCACCTCCACTACAACAAGATGAAGAGGAAATTACCCTTGTGGAGTTGATGAAAAATAAGAAACATGGTGGATTTAAGATAAGAGGTAAAACATAAAAGAAGAGAGAGGTCACAAGTGAAGAATACTTAAACCTTCAATAGCCAAGGTTTGAATTTACTAAACCCTAGGTATTGAAGGTTTGAATTTACAAACCCTAGACTCCGAAAATCCATGAAGAAAACACCATCACAAGAAATAGGGTTTGTAAATTTAGAGGAGGAACCTCAAGTGCCATCACCCATCAATGTCTCTCCTCCACATAGTCCTACAAATTCTCCTGTACATAATTTTGAAGGTAGTCCAAGTACAATGTCTCTAGGCATTAACCCAACATAACAAGAGCTATATGACTATATTGAGTCGTTGGACAAAAGAAATGCAACAACAAATCCATGTATGCAAGAACAACCTATTAGTCCACAAGAACCTTTGGTTAACACACTCAAGAAAGAAATCTATGATCTAGAGTTACTGAATAGGCACATTAAAGAATAAAATGAAGCTTTAAAGCAGAATAACCAATTGGAGAAAGTCATCAGTGATAACACCATCCTACGTTTGGGACTATGGTACAAAAAGAACAGAAAGCTGAAAAGAAAGACCAAATCTATAAATAGGACAGTCATCAATCACAAGTACAAGGTCCTTATGAGGAAGCCCAGGATGGTAATTACTTCAAGGAAAATCAAGAAGAGAAAACTGGATGTATTGATAGAAGTGTCTGAACAAATGAAATAGGAGAAGAAATTTCACATTTTTGATAATTGCATGAGGACATGCAATGGATTCTTAGTGGGGGTGTGTTGAACCTCAAAATTGTTCTTTCTCGGACATCCTTTCTCATCACTTTTCCCTACCTTTTCATAAATCCATAACTCCAATCAATGATAAATGAAATATTTATTCTTATAGAATACATTTGAATGATCTCTATTTTATATTTTGATGTTTCTTGTTATTTGAATGAATTTTATAACTCAAATACAAAACGCATCCTATTCTGTAGCTAATTGTTGTTTCTGCAACTACTATAATGGTTTGATAGGTTCTGAGGAGCGAATGAAAGAATGAGTCACATGGGCATCTTTATAATGATCCACACATGGATCTCATCCTATCCACCTGTTTGAATTGGATAGAAAAATGTGCTTATGCTTGTGGTCAAAGTTCAATCAAAGGACATGATCCGAGAACGAAAGACTCTCGATTTTCTCTGACGTAGCAAATCGAGAGTTAAATACTTAGATTTTTCTTCTATATTTTAATTTTAATTTCCATATGTAGGCAAAAATAACTCAAGACAATTACATTGAATTTGTTTAAATACCGGTCATTTTGAAACCGAAAAATAATGTTAATTTTGTGAACGCTGTGTATGATTTGAGACTTTGTTCTTTCATAATACGAAGACCATGTTCATTGGTTCCATTTCCTTTTTGATGTGCGTATAGTCTTCTAGGATTTCAACTGGTTCTGTTGCAGAGAGTCCCTGCACAGAAAGGATGTTTCATAAGCCATTTTTATTTTAGTTTCATTAGCTCTGTTTTGTCAATTCATAGTAAAATTTACATTACTTTGTAGATGATCCTTAGATTAAATTGTTTATTGTTTCATAGATTATATTTATGAATACTTCCTTAGAATTAGCTTTAGAATAAGTGCGTAATATTTTTCTTACCAAAATCATCTCAAGAAAGTAGTTCTTCTATTTTCCAAAATTGGATTATGTTTGAAGCATTAGAGCATACAATTATCTTAATTTCTTTACATGTTTTTATACTGCTTTCCTAGATTAAATTCTCAATTAAATGTATAATTAAATGCTTGTTAAAATCATATCAAGAAGATTACTTTGTCATTCTTCCAAAGTTGTATGATTGAGTATTTAGTCATACAGTAGTTGAGTTTCCATGTTTCTATACTACTTTCCTAGATTAAATTCTCAATTAAACGTATAATTAAATGATTTTTAAAATCATATCAAAAAGATGACTTTGTCATTCTTCCAAAATTGGATGATTGAGTATTTAGTCATACAGTAGTTGAGTTTCTATGTTTCTATACTGATTTCCTAGATTGAATTCTCAATTAAATGTATAATTAAATGCTTGTTAAAATCATATCAAGAAGATGACTTTGTCATTCTTCCGAAATTGGATGATTGAGTATTTAGTCATACAATAGTTGAGTTACCTTTACATGCTTTTTAATTGATTTCTTAGACTAAATATTTAAATTAAAAGTATAGTCAATTACTTGTTAAATCATATAAAGAAGATGACTTTTTCATTCTTCCAAAATTGGATGGTTGAGTATTTGGTCATACAGTAGTTGCTTTTCAATTTCTTTGAATTTGCTTTCCATTTAGGTTAGCATTTTCATTTCAATTCTTAATCATAGGATTTATGCTTTCAATCCATGGAGTAGAATTAGAATAACACATATTAGAATTAGCTTTAATTCTAAAAGATCAAAGTCATTAGAATAAATACTTTGTTTTTAGATTATATTCTAACCATTTAAAGTTTGATTCATTTTTATGCAAATTAGAATATTTAAAGAACATTTCCTTTTCTTCCTTCTTTTAAAACTAATCTTTAAAATTAAACTTCATTAGATTTAGTTGATTCATTTCATAGTTCTCATTTTTTAAGATTAAATCCTTTAGACATAAAGAAACAAAACCCCCAAAAAAAATATAAAAACATACACAACTAAGTAAGAAGAAGGTTAACTAAGAATATATTGTGCACCACACTTCATTAGATTACCAACCTCGGTTGATGATTTATGATAAGAAATTTAAGACATTAAATTGGCTAAACAGATTCCACATGAATTGTGCAAGCAAGGCAGGTTGAGTAGAGGTTGAAAATTCGCTAAGTGTTGGTTGATTTTGTCCTTATTAGTGTGAGACAGTTGTGAGAGTGTAGGAGACTCTTGTGAGAAGAGGGCATTGTAATTGTTTCATGAATACTTTGTGTATATATAATAGAATATAGAGGGGTTTTCAGTAGTAAGCTTTCCCCGGGAAAATATCTATGTTGCGGTTTGATTTACTTGTTTCTTTACTTGTTTTGAGGGAAATTGTGTTTATTTTCTGCAATAAATTTGTAGAAGGATTCAATATTTTTCTTTAGCATATCGCATGATTGGATTGAATCCATTGATATACATATTATTTGTATAATTTATACATTGTATCAGAGCGCAGGAAATCACTATAGTGGAGAAGAAATTGAGTTTGTGTTGAATAGCATTCGAATTTGCAAAAATATTATTTGGTGCGACAAGTGGATCTATATCAAGATGGATTTTAATTTCTTGAGATTGGAATATGAAATTGAGGGCAGTTCTAATTATATTGCATGGAAAGACAAGATGGAGGTAGTTCTGGAGGAAAATAGGTTGAAACAATTCATTGATAATGACATTCCCAAACACGCAACAACATATGTTGTTCTTCTTAATGCTTGGAAAAAGAAGGTTGCAAATGTGAGGAGGATCTTATTGGAGGGAGTACGAGACCATATTGTCACAAGTCTCCATGGAAAAGAGACTCCATATGTAATGTGGAAGGCTTTGAAAGATCTGTTTTAGAATAGTAGTGACCACATAAAATTGGCACTGAAGGAAAATCTCAGGAAAATCAAAATGGAGAAAGGTGACACTATTCTAAAATATTTAACCAAGTTTTTCCAATTTCGAGATGAACTTGGGAGTGTCAGAATTACTGTAGCAGATGATGACTTGGTGAGCCTAGCTCTTATAGGCCTTCCAAATAGTTGGCATAATTATCAGGACTCTATCAATGGGAGGGAGAAGTTGACAGATTGGGAGCGACTTTGGTTAGATTTTTTAGAAGAAGAATTCAGGCGGAATACCAGGGATGGATCCTCATCTAAGACGGATGATGAGGAAAATTTCACCTTGGCTGGTAAGGAAAAGAATGGGAAGGGAAAGAAATCCTATTCCAAATCATAGACCGAAAAAGAAGGAAAGAAGCGCGACATGTCAAGAGTGAAGTGTTTTCATTGTCATGAGCATTGACATTATGCCACTAATTGTCCACAGAAGAAGAAGAAAAATAAGGCTTTAGGATCTGCAGCTGGTGAGGCTTTGGCCTCACAATTTGAATTAGAATTATTTCTCATCGCATGCATGGTGTCTAGTGTGATGGGATCAGTGTGGTACTTGGATAGCGGTGCAACTTTCCACATGGCGACAGAAAAAGAAATTTTTAGTAGCTTGGAGGAGAAGGATCTCTAGATGCATATCAAAATGGGTGATAAAGGGAGGTAAAATCATATTAGGATTGGTACAATTACTTTCCAGATACATTCAGGTAGAACCTTCTTATTAAAAGATGTCATGCATGTACCAGGCTTTAAAAATAATTTAGTTTCAGTTGTTATGTTGGAGGATAGAGGTTATGATGTGGTTTTCAGTGAAGGGAAAACATTCCTTCATTACATAGTCACAAGAAAAGCCAACAAGATTGGGATTCGTGTGAAGAATCTCTACAAAATTGATGTAGATGGCTGCGCAGCATTGATGGGTAAGGCAAGAAAAGTGGTGAGCCAAGATGAGGGTGAGTTATGGCACAGGAGATTGGGCCATCTACACCACGGAGCCTTGAAGGTAATGTAGCAGATTTCTACGAGACTTACCAAGGGTACCCTTGCGCAGATAGACACATGGAAGGGATGTACCATGGGGAAGTATGCAAATGCCACTTTTCATGAAATGTGTGTCTAATTTAATTTTCCCTTAATTAAATTGGACAATAAAATGTAATGTTATCTCACAATCACTTGTAATAGTTAACTGAGTGTGATAAACTCAATTAGCTCATGAATTTCGAGTTGAGGGTGATTGGTGAGGCATGCAGAGTGATTTTGTTAGTTATTGATTCCAAGTTGCATTTAGTTCATTATTTTAATGCATGAGAAATCAGTTAACTCAATTAATTGAGTTAAAATGAGTTTAACTAGTTGTAACTGGTTGTTGCACTAGTGAGAGGTCAAGTGCATTAAATAAGATTTAATTCACATGTAGTGATCTGTCATGTAACTGGTGATTTACTACTAATAGCTGCATGCATGTCAGTTCCAGTGGAGACCTAGTTGAGACAAAGGTTAAAGGGATGTTAACTATGAATTGTATTATTAGTAGGCTACCCGCATCTAGTAAAACACACATAGGATTTCCCATGAGCATTGCGTAGTTTTGGAAGGCTGAATTCCTAAATAATAGGGATTTCATTCCACATGAATTGCGCAAGAAAGGCAGCTTGAGTAGAGGCTGAAAATTGTCTAAGTGTTGGTCGATTTTTTCTGGATTAGTGTGAGACAATTGTGAGAGTGCAATATACTTGTGAGAAGAGTACATTGTAATCGTTTCATGATTCCTTGGTGAATATACAATAGAAGATAGAAGGGTTTTGAGCAGTAATATTTCCCCAGGAAAATATCCGTGTTGTGGTTTGATTTACTTCTTTCTTTACTTGTTGTGATTGGCGATCGTTTTTATTTTCCACAATTAATTTGTAGAAGGATTAAATATCTTTCTTTAGAATATCGCATGATAACATTGAATCCATTGATGTACACATTTTTTGTATAATTCCTACATGGTATGAGAGTGTAAGAAATAACTATAGTGGAGAAAAAATTGAGTTTGTCCTGAATAGAATTCAAATTTGCAAAAATATTCTTTGGTGTGACAGGCGGATCAGGATCAAGATGGGTTTCAATGGCTTGAGATTGGAATATGAAATTGAGGGAAGTTCTAATTATATTTCATGGAAAGAAAAGATGGAGGCAGTTTTGAAGGACAATGGGTTGAAAGAATTCATTGATAAGGACATTCCCAAACCCGCAACAACAGATTCCGCTCTTCTTGATTCTTGAAAAAAGAAGTTTGCAAAGGCGAGGATGATCTTATTGGAGGGAGTACGAGACCACACTGTATCAAGTATCAATGTCAAAGCAACTCCATATGCAATGTGGAAGGCTTGGACATATTTGATTCAGAGTAACAGTGACCAAAGAAAATTGGCACTGAAGGATAAGCTCAGGAAAATAAAAATAGAGAAAGGTGACATTATTCCAAAATATTTAACCAAGTTTTTCCAATGTCAAGATGAGCTTGGGAATTTCAGAATTACTGTAGTGGATGATGACTTGGTGAGCCTAGATCTTCTAGGCCTTCCTAAGTGTTGGAATAGTTATCAAGACTCTGTCAATGGGAGGGAGAAGCTGCCAGATTGGGAGCGACGTTGGCCAGATTTGTTGTAAGAAGAATTTATGCAGAATATTGGGGATGGATCCTCATCCAAGATGGATGATGAGGAAAATTTCACCTTGGCTAGTAAGGCAAAGAAGGGGAAGGGAAAGAAGTCCTATTCCAAATCTGAGACAAGGAAAGAAGGAAAGAAGTGTGACATGTGCATAGTGAAGTGTTTTTAGTGTCACGAGCATGGACATTATGCCACTAATTGTCCACAAAATAAGAAGAACAAGAAGGCTTCAAGGTCTGTAGCTGGTGAGGCTTTGGCCTCGCAATTTGAGTTGGACTTCTCGCTCATCGCATGCATTGTGTTTAGTGCGATGGGATCAGTGTGGTACCTGGATAATGGTGCATCTTTCCACATAACATGAGACAAAGAAATTTTTAGTAGCTTGGAGGAGAAGTATCTCCAGATACATATTGAAATGGGTGATGAAGGGAGGTACAATTCTACTGGGATTGGTACAGTTACTTTCCAGATATAGTCAGGTAAACCCTTCTTATTAAAATATGTCATGCATGTACCAGGCTTGAAAAATAATTTAGTTTCAGTTGCTATGTTGGAGGATAGAGGTTATTATGTGGCTTTTAGTGAAGGGAAAGATTTCCTTCGTCACATAGCCACAAGAGAATCCAAGAAGATTGGGATTCCTGTGAAGAATCTCTACAAAAATTATGTAGATGGCTGCGCAACATTTATGGGTAAGGCACACAAAGTGGTGAGTTTGGATGAGGGTGAGTTATGGCACAAGAGTTTGGGCCATATACACCATGGAGCCTTGAAGGTCATGCAACATATTTCTATGAGACTTCCCAAGGGCGCTCTTTTGCAGATAGACACATGCAAGGGATGTACCACGGGGAAGTATGCAAAGGCCAATTTTCACGAGAAGGAGAACTGAGTAGTGGGAATCCTTGAGAGAGTTCACTTAGATGTGCGTGGACCATTATCTACATATTCTACAACAAAGCACAAGTATTATGTGATATTTGTTGATGGTTTTTCTAGAAAGTGTTGGATCTACTTGATGCAGAAGAAAGATCATACATTCTCAAAATTTTGTGAGTTAAAAGCACTGGTGGAGAAAGATATGGGGAAGCATGTGAACGCTCTGAGGAGCGACAATGGTAGTGAGTAAATCTCCAATGAATTCAAGAACTTTTGTAGGAAAGAAGGAATCCAGAGAGAACTGATTGCGCCTCATAACCCACAACAGAATGGGGTTGCAGAAAGAAAGAACAAAATAATTGTCGGTGTGGCACGAGCGATGTTGCATGATCAGGGCCTACCATTGCATCTATGGTTGGAAGCATGAAACGCATGATATTTTTGAAAAAATGTAGTCCTCATCGGATACTTGGCATGAGTACACTAGAGAAGTATTTTTCTAGTAAGAAAGTTGATGTTTCATATTTTAAAAATTTTGGCTCATTTGTCTATTGCCATGTGACCAAAGATTCCAGAAAGAAGCTAGAACCAAAAACTGAGATTGGGATTTTTTGGGGTACACTGATACTCCCCATAACTATCGGGTGTATTTTCCAAACAACTAGATGACTGTTGTGAGAAGGGATACAAAATTTGACGAGGTGAAAGCCATGTAATTGTCCCTTGAGAGGGAGCTTTATTTGCATGCATATGAGGAACTCTTGGTTCCAAAGGATGAACCTCAAGATGGGGAGAAACCACATTCAGAGGATCATGGAGTGGCAAAAAACACTCATGTAGAGCCATCCACCAGACATGGTAGAAGGCACACCATAGAAGCAAATAGATTGAGACTTGATGCGGAAGAACATGTAGGAGCACCTACTTCTCTACGCAGATAGAGACAATATCTAGACATGTTTACTGGATACATGGCTCTTATGAGAAAGTGTATTGTGACAGAACCATCCTCCTTTGAGGAAGCGGTGCAAGAACCAATTTGGGTTGATGCCATGGTTGAGGAGTATGACTCCATCGTCAAGAGTAGTGCATGGGAAGTTGTCCCAAGACCAGTCAGAAAATCAATGGTTGGATCTAGATGGATCTATAAGGTGAAGCAAGTAGCAGATGGGAGTGTGGAGAAGTACAAGGCTAGATTTGTAGCCTGGGGATTCTCACAAGTTGAGGGAATTGACTATGAGGATACTTTCACACCAGTTGGGAGATACTCATCAATTAGATATATCCTTTCACTCTCAGTGTAGATGGGGTGGAAGATACAATATATGGATGTGGAAACTGCGTTTTTCAATGGATTTATTGAGGAAGAAGTGTGCATAGAGCAGCCAAAAGGTTTTGAGATATTTGACAGTGAGTCACATGTGTGTAGAGTCAAGAGAGCATTGTATGGGCTGACGCAAGCACCTTGTGCTTGGTACACTAGAATTGACAGATATTTCACTAGGTTGGGCTTCACAAAGAGTGAAGTAGATGTGAACATGTACCATATTGTGGTTGATGTTAAGATCTTGATTATCATACTTTATGTTGATGATCTAAATTTGACAGGTGATGAGCAGCTCATAACTTCTTGCAAAGAGGATCTTGCAAGAGAGTTTGAGATGAAGGACCTAGGACTCCTTCACTATTTCCTTGGTTTGGAAATATGGCAGCAGGATGGTGAGCTATTTGTTTCTCAGGGCAAGTATTCCAAACAAATTTTGAGTAAGTTTCACATGGAGAGTTGTAAACCCTTGGAGACCCATCTTCCAAGAAATTGGAGAAAGTAGGATGCTACTTCAGGTGAGGTAGTGGACACTACTGTTTACAGGTAGCTTGTGGGTTCACTGATGTACTTGGTGAACACTAGACCAGATATTTTCTACACAGTTAACCAGCTGAGTCAAGCGATGGTTAAGCTCACCAAGCTCTTTTGGAAGGTGGGGAAGCATGTATTGAGATATCTCAGGGGCACTAAAAGGTATGGATTATGGTACAGATGGACAGAGGGAGTGAAGCTTCAAGGCTTCACCTATGCAGATTGGGTAGGCAGTCCATCAGACAGAAAGAGAAAATCAGTTGGGATCTTCAGCATAGGATCGACAACAATTTCTCGGTACAGGATGAAGTAGAGATCTGTGGCACTCAGTTTAGCCAAGGCGGAGTACATGATAGCTAGTCACGCTGCATATGAGGCCATCTAGATGAGGAAGATTCTGGTTGGTTTGTTTCGTCATCATATGGATCCGATGGTGATACATTGTGATAACCAGAGTTGCATTAAACTCTCAATTAATCTAGTATTCCATTATAGGTCCAAGCATATAGACATCCGGTACCACCATCTGAGATATTGTGTTAAGAGGCACATTATGTTACTTCAGTACATTCCCATGAAAGATCAAGATGTAGATATTATGATGAAGGAAATAACCAGGAGAAAATTCGAATACCATAGAGGCAGGATCAGGTTAGCTGATAATCCCTTTCTTGTTGAGAGGGAGTGTTGAAAAGTCAACAAGAAATGTGTGCCTAATTTAATTTTCCTTTAATTAAATTGGACAATAAAATTAAACCTTATCTGATAATCACTTGTAATAGTTAAATGAGTGTGATAAACTCAATTAGCTCTTGAATTTCGAGTTGAGGGTGATTGGGGAGGCATGAAGAGTGATTCTATTAGTTATTGAGTCAAAGTTGCATTTTGTGTATTAGTTTAATGCATGAAAAACCAGTTAACTCAATTAATTGAGTTAAAATCAGTTTAACTAGTTGTAACTAATTGTTGCACCAGTGAGAGGTCAAATGAATTATATCAGATTTAATTCATAGGAAATGATCTGTCATGTAACTGATGATTTACTATTAATATTTGCATGCATGTCAGTTCCAGTGGAGACCCAGTTGAGACAAAGGTTAAAGGGATGCTAACTATCAATTGTATTATTATTAGGCTATCTGCATGCAGTAAAACAAACATAAGATTGCCCATGAGCATTGTGCAGTTTTGGAAGGCTGAATTTTCTAAAGAATAGGGATTGCATTCCACATGAATTGCACAAGCAAGGCAGGCCAATCAAAGGCTGAAAATTGGCTAAGTGTTGGTCAATTTTGTTCGAATCAGTGTGAGACAGTTGTGAGAGTGCAAAAGACTCTTGTGAGAAGAGTTCATTGTAAATGTTTCATGGTTCCTTGGTGAATATACAATAGATGATAGAGGGGTTTTGAGCAGTAAGCTTTCCCCAAGAAAATATATGTGTTGTGGTTTGATTTTCCTCTTTCTTTACTTGTTGTGATTGGCGATCGTGTTTATTTTCTGCAATTAATTTGCAGAAGGATTCAATATCTTTCTTTAGTATATCACATGATTAGATTGAATCCATTGATATACATATTGTTTGTATCCATTGATATCCCAAACCCACAACAACAGATGTCGCTCTTCTTGATGGTTGGAAAAATAATTTTGCAAAGGAGAGGATGATATTATTAGAGGGAGTATGAGACCACATTGTCTCAAGTTTCCATGGTTTTCTATTCCATATCCAATGTGGAAGGCTTTGATAGATCTGTTTCAGAGTAGTAGGGACCAAAGAAAATTGGCATTGAAGGACAAGCTCAGGAAAATCAAAATGGAGAAAGGCGACACTATTTCGAAATATTTAACCAAGTTTGTCCAATGTCGAGATGAGCTTGGGAGTGTCGTAATTATTGTAGCAGATGATGACTTGGTGAGCCTATATATTCTAGGCCTTCCCAAGAGTTGGCATAGTTATCAGGACTCTATCAATGGAAGGGAGAAGCTGCCAGATTGGGAGCAAATTTGGTCGGATTTGTTGCAAGAATAACTTAGGCGGAATACTAGGGATGGATCCTCATCCAAGACAGATGATGAGGAAAATTGCACCTTGGCTGGTAAGGAAAATAAGGGGATGGGAAAGAAATCCTATTCCAAATTTGAGACTGAGAAAGAACACAAGAAGCGTGACATGTATAGAGTGAAGTGTTTTCACTGTCACGAGCATGGACATTATGCCACTAATTTTCCACATGAGAAGAAGAACAAGAAGGCTTCAAGATCTGTAGTTGGTGAGGCTTTGGCCTCGTAATTTGAGTTGGACTTCTCGCTCATCACATGCATGGTGTCTAGTGCGATGGGATCAGTGTGGTACTTGGATAGTGGTGCATCTTTCCACATGACGGGAGACAAAGAAGTTTTCAGTAGCTTGGAGGAGAAGGATCTCCAAATACATATCAAAATTGGTGATGATGGGAGGTACAATCCTACCGAAATTGGTATAGTTACTTTCCAGAGACAGTCGTGTAAACCCTTCTTATTAAAATATGTCATGCATGTACGAGGCTTGAAAAATAATTTAGTTTCAGTTGTTACGTTGGAGGATAGAGGCTATTATGTGGTTTTTAGTGAAGGGAAAGCATTCCTTCATCACATAGCCATAGAACAAGCTAATAATATTGGGATTCGTGTGAAAAATCTCTACAAACTTGATGTAGATGGCTGCGCAACATTGATGGGTAAGGAAGAAAATGTGGTTAGCCAAGATGAGGGTCAGTTATGGTACATGAGACTGGGCCATCTACACCACGGAGCCTTGAAGGTCATGCAACATATTTCTACGGGAGTTCCCAAGGGTAATCTTGTGCAGATAGACACATGCAAGGGATGTACCATGGGGAAGTATGCAAAGGCGATTTTTCACGAGAAGGAGAACCGAGCAGCGGGAATCCTTGAGAGAGTTCGCTTAGACGTGTGTGGACCATTAGCTACAGCTTCGACAAAAAAGCACAGGTACCATGTAATCTTTGTTGATGATTTTTATAGAAAGCATTGGATCTAATTCATGTAGAAGAAAGATCAGATGTTCTCAAAATTTTGTGAGTTCAAAGCACAAGCAGAGAAAGATACAGGGAAGCATGTGAAGTCTCTGAGTAGCGAAAATGGTGGTGAGTACATCTCCAATGAATTCAAGAACTTCTGTATTAAAGAAGGAATTCAGGGAGATTTGATTGCGCCTCATAACCCACAATAGAATGGGGTTGCAGAAAGAAATAACAGAAAAATTGTGGGTGTGGCACGAGCGATGTTGCATGATCAGGGCCTACCATTGCATCTGAGAGCAGAAGCATGCAACACACCAGTATATGTGCAAAATCGTAGTCCTCATCGAATAGTTGGCATGAGTACACCAGAGGAGGATTTTTCTGATAAGAATCCTGATGTTTCATATTTTAAATTTTTTGATAATATGTCTATTTCCACGTGACCAAAGATTCCAAAAAGAATCTAGAACCAAAAGCTGAGATTGGGATATTTGTGGGGTAAAATGATACTCCCCACAACTATTGGATGTATTTTCCAAATAGCAGGATGATTGTTGTCAGACATGATATAAAATTTGATGAGGAGAAAGCCATGCGATTGTCCCTTGGAAGGGAGCTTGATTTGCATGAATATGAGGAACTCTTGGTTCCAAAGGATAAGCCTCAAGATGTGGAGTAGCCACATGTAGAGGATAATGGAGTGGTAGAAAACACTCATGCAAAGCCATCCACCAGACATGGTAGAAGGCACACCATAGAAGCTGATAGATCGAGACTTGATGCAGCATAACATGTAGGAGAACCTACTTCACTGCGTAGACATAGATAGTCTCCATGCAGTTTTGCTAGATACATGGATCTTATGAGCAAGTGTATTGTGACAAAACCATACTTCTTTGAGGAATCAGTGCAACAAACAATTTGGGTTGACGACATGGTTGAGGAGTATGACTCCATCGTCAAGAACAATGGATGGGAAGTTGTCCCAAGACCAGTGAAAAAATCAGTGGTTGGATCTAGATGGATCTATAAGGTGAAGAAAGCAGTAGACAGGAGTGTGGAGAAGTACAAGGCTAGAATTGTAGCCTGGGAATTTTCACAAGTTGAGGGGATTGACTATGAGGAGACTTTCGCACCAGTTGCGAGATACTCATCGATTATATCTATCCTTTCACTCTCAGCGCAGATGGGGTGGGCAATACATCATATGGATGTGAAAACTACGTTTCCTAATGGATTTATTGAGGAATAAGTGTACATATAGTATCCAGAAGGTTTTGAGATCTTTGACAGTGATTTGCATGTGTGCACACTCAAGAAAGTACTATATGGGCTAAAGCAAGCACCTCGTGCTTGGTACACTAGAATTGACAACTATTTCATTAGGTTTGACTTCACAAAGAGTGAAGCGGATGTGAACCTATACCAGATTGTGGTTAATGGTAAGCTCTTGATTATCTTACTTTATGTTGATGATCTAATTGTGATAGGTGATGAGCAGCTCATAACTTTTTGCAAAGAGGATCTTGCAAGAGATTTTGAGATGAAGGACATGGACTTGTTCACTATTTCCTTGTTTTGGAAATATGGCAGCGGGATGGTGAGCTATTTATTTCTCAAGGCAAGTATGCCAAAGATATTCTAAGTAAGTTTCACATGGAGAGCTGTAAACCCATGGAGACCCATCTTCCAAGAAATTGGAGGAAGGAGGATGCTACTTCAAGTGAGGTAGTGGATGCTACTGTTTACAGGCAGCTTGTGGGTTCACTGATGTACTTGGTGAACACCAGACCAGGCATTTGCTATGCATTTAAGCAGCTGAGTCAAGCTATGGTTAAGCCAACCAAGCTCTTTTGGAAGGTGGGGAAGCATGTGTTGAGATATATCAGGGGCACTACAGGGTATGGATTATGGTACAGAGGAATAGAAGGAGTGAAGCTTCAAGGCTTCACCTATGCAGATTGGGTAGGCAGTCCATCAGACAGAAAGAGAAAATTAGGAGGGATCTTCAGTATATATAGGATCGACAACAGTTTATCGGTACAGGATGAAATAGAGATCTGTGGCACTCAGCTTAGTCGAGGCAGAGTACATGGCATCTAGTCAGGCTGCATGTGAGGCCATCTGGATGAGGAATATTCTGGTTGGTTTGTTTGGTCATCAGATGGATCCAATGGTGATACATTGTGATAACTAGATTTGCATTAAACTCTTGTTTAATCCAATATTCCATTATAGGTTCAAGCATATAGACATCTGGTGCCACCATCTGAGAGATTGTGTTTAGATGTGCATTATGTTACTTCAGTGCATTCCCACGGAAGATCAGGATGCATATATTCTAACGAAGGCACTCGCGAGGAGAAAATTCGAATACCATAGAGGCAGAATCGGGGTAGCTAATAATACCTTTCTTGTTGAGAGGGAGTGATGAAAAGTCAACAGGAAATGTGTGTCTAATTTAATTTTCCCTTAATTAAATTTGATAATAAAATGTAATATTATCTCATAATCACTTGTAATACTTAATTGAGTGTGATAAACTCAGTTAGCTCATGAATTTCGAGTTGAGGGTGGTTGGTGAGTCATGCAGAGTGATTCTATTAGTTATTGAGCCCAAGTTGCAGTTAGTGCATTAGTTTAATGCATGAGAAATCAATTAACTCAATTAATTGAATTAAAATCTGTTGAACTAGTTGTAACTGATTGTTTCACTATTGAGAGGTCAAGTGAATTAAATCAAATTTAATTCACATGCAATGATTTGTCATCTAACTGATGATTTACTATTAATTGCTGCGTGCATTTCAGTTCCATTGGAGACCCAGTTGAGAAAAAGGTTAAAGGGATGTTAACTATCAATCGTATTATTAGTAGGTTGCCCGCATGCAATAAAACACACATAGGATTTCCCATGAGAATTGCGCATTTTTGGAAGGTTGAATTTCCTAAATAATAGCGATTGAATTCCACATGAATTTCGCAAGAAAGGCAGGCTGAGCAGAGGCTGAAAATTGGCTAAGTGTTGGTCAATTTTGTCCGGATTAGTGTGAGACAGTTGTGAGAGTGTATGAGAATCTTATGAGAAGAGTGAATTGTAATTATTTCATGATTCCTTGGTGAATATACAATAGAAGGTAGAGGGTTTTTGAGCAGTAAGCTTTCCCTAGGAAAATATATGTGTTGTGGTTTGATTTGATTCTTTCTTTACCTATTGTGATTGGCAATCGTGTTTATTTTCTGAAATTAATTTGTAGAAGGATTCAATATCTTTCTTTAGCATATCCCATGATTATATTGAATCCATTGATATACATATAGTTTGTATAATTTCTACAGTCTTATTGAAACTAGTGGTAGCAACTATCCTCACACCATGCACTATCTGGTTGAATATTCAAAATGTGATTTTACAATCTTTAAAAGTTCCAGGACTTGTCAGCAAGTTGAGGCACTCCAACTTCTTTTGATGGTTATGAAAATATCTCGCAACTCTGGTAAGCCCCCCAAACTATGTCAGATTTGGTTTCTCTCGCACAATTCTTCTCTTTGTATGGTTTCACTCTATGTACATTTCTTTTTGAAATATGTTTGGTATTTCAGATGTATTTTTCAAATTTTGAAGATTTTACTTCTGATTGGATTCAAGAATCTCCTTTAATTGATTCATCTTCATGGAAATATCTTGCATTTTGATTGGGTTTGCAATATTCTTCTCTCCTAGAGTCATGGAATTGCTAAGTTGATCATTTCAAAGAATATCTTTGGCTAAAGGAATCATGCCTATCAGATTCATTTTTTAATAGTCAAATATTGGTTTTTCTTGCGAATGTCATATCAAAAATCTTGTTCTTCATCACACCTCAAATCCTCTTGAGTGCGAACGAATGAATGACTTATTGCAAAAATAAAATTATTCTTCATTCACTATATCCTGATTGGTCTCATTTGTTGATGTACCGACATTCCTTTTCACTTCTTTCGATGATTATGATGCTAGTGCAGCGTGCTATCAGCTACAAAAAAATAGTTTGTTACATTCATCATGTGCAGAAGAAGATTCTATTATTCAGGGCATTTGAGAATATGTTTAAACTAATCTATCTTTCGTGTTTTCTCACCAATAATTTCATGCCAAAAATATTCCATCTAATCATGATATTAACAGTCGATTTTTTATCATTTTCCCACCATTATTTCCAATGAAAATTGTTTCATCCTTTGATATTCATGGTAAAACATCTCACTATTTAGATACTTGTCAAGAATTCGAGGCACTTCAACCTTTGCTTATGGTTATTTCATGTCCTCACTGTCTTGGCATGCCTTTTGAATATAATCAGTTCCATTTTACCTCATAAGATTCTCATCCTAACCCAACGCTTTTAATTTCAAATTCATTGTTTCAAAGTTTTCAAGGTTTTCAAGAGGATTGTTTCGAATTTCATGATCCAATCGTCGAATGGTTGGAGAAATATTACTTGTAAATATCCATTGCAAATAACAATTTTTAGAATTTTCTCATTCTTGCTAAGTAGGATGACACAAAAGAAGGTTAATTCACAAGAAGTATTTGAGGTTTGTCTAATTATGGATTTCGTTGAAAAGGTAAGAATGAAAATTGGTTAGAAGTAGTGGCTATGAAATATATTTCTTCCCATAGGAAATACCTTATTTCTGTTTTGAAAGTTAGTCATGCTCTTATATTTTCTCTTGAAAATTACTTTATTCAGTTTTAATCGATTTGTTCTTTGTGATTTCAGGTCAAGAACAACTACGATGGCTTCATTGGAAATTTTATTACACATAACCCTAACCTTCTAGCTATTAGGATAGGTGTAGCATTAGCTAAATTTGAGTTTCCCCTCTCCTTCACTCATCCCACACTTGTTCTATTTAGTCTTTCTTGTATTTTCTTACTCTTTTCTTGCATTATGTTTGGTTTAGACTCATTTTTCTTGTGCTTTGTTTTTTCTTCCTTATTGTGTCATTTATTTTCCTTTTTGTTCTATCGATAAGACTTTGCATGAAGGGTGTCCTATTTGGGCTTGAAAGAAAATGTGGAAAAATAGAAATAGACTTTGTGACACTGCAACATTTGGCTAACTCCTTGTCCTTCTTCCTTATCTTGGTTACACCTTTTGGTCGATGACGTTCTAATGGAAAATATGATCCTTGCGTTAGGAAAGCCTTATGTAAAACCATGATCTCCATGTCTTCTGAAACATCATGCCTACACTCGAGTATTTATTTTTCAGTGTTTTCAAGATGATCCAATCAAGTAGAGAAGGACAAGGGGAAAATATAAATGAGAAAACCAATATTAGAGGTCCTATATACATTTATTTGAAGGGAAAAACTGTTTATCTCTTGATAAGTTAGGATCCCTCTTACACCCATAAAATGATTAAGTGCATATACATAGTCCTATTGAAATATATAAATAAAGGTGAAAGAAGAGAAAGGCTTCCTATGCAGAGAGGTGAAGCAAGAAAATTCGTCGGGGTACTCACTAGGCTCGTTGGAAGCGGAGCAATGTTTTTGTTTCTATATTGACTCCGCCGTGGTACTGTTCAGGCCTACTGGTAGTGGAGCATAGGGGATTTACTGAATGAACCTCTGAAATATCACGTGTGTTTATGGAATATTAAACAATAGCCTTAATTTGACTACATAATGGAAAAAACCTCTAAAAATCACATTATTTAACCCCCTACAAATACGAACCCAATACACCTTCCCAATTTAAAAATACCCTAATTTCACTTGATATTGTAGGTATCTATTTTTTTCCTTAACATTTTATATACTCCTTTATATTTTTTCATTAACTTTGAGCTCTATTATTTATTCGTGCCAATATAAAAACCATTTACCCCCTATATATCCCCAAACATATTATGTCATTTTTTCCTCAATATATATCCCCCAATGTGAATGCACGTGGTATGGTATTTATCCCCTAGTGAAGCCCCCATGCAACGGAGCAACACCAAATTTAAAAAACACACTCTAAAAATATAAAGCTCGTGAACTTCATTAACCTATCCTGATTCGAAACAATGTCTTGTCAATGATTTTATTTTTTTGTTTAACCGAGTAAATGAATGAAGGGGACTATGTTTATGCACCGGGTAAGTGGGGAAACCATGGTAATTTGAGCGATGAATCAATACTCCCTAAAGAAATATACCTTGCATGAAATAATTGACCATTGCAGAGAAGCTATAATTCTACGAGTCTGTCACCAAGTGTTGTTGATGTGGCAAACACCCTCAAAAGGTTTTCATGTACTTCAATTTTGGAGCCTGCCATGGATCTTGCAGTCGAATTTTCCATAGTCACTTCTAAACCTTATTATTCTTTGAGCTCCATTTTGGATTGTTGTTACATGTCATTTTTTAACCATGAAAACTAATCGTTAAAACGGATCTTTCAATATCCATCAATGTGTTCCAAATAAATTCCTTGCAATTAAACAACTTAAAGACCTCGAATAAGATGATAATTCAGGGTAATAATGTCCAAAAACCTACTTTTGGTTACCTACGCACTTTCCTAGCGTGTTCCTGCACATTCACAGTTCTTACCATTGATGCCGGCGTAGAATTATGCTCTGTCTTCCACTATAGACTGCACACATGACTCAACCAAAAGTAAAAATAAAAAGTGAAATCTAGAAGCTTTGTTGGAGAAGATATCCCAACCAAAATCTTCGAGGTCATGTTTATTCAAGCCTGACCCCTCTGATCATGGAGCTAATTCCCATCCTTCAAGGAACCCTAATCCAACCTTTAGTGGATCTCATCCTTGAGATAAGACTCTGAAACTTCCTCCTCTTGGCCTATAAATCAACCACATGCTAGAGGGTTTGGAGAGGTTACTAAAGGTAGAATTATGCTGTTCAAATTAGGTTGGAAAGCTTATCATCCAAGGAGAGGGTTTTAGATCATTGGGAGGAACTTCACTTCGTCAAGAAAAAGGTTGTGTAACTCTTCTATATTTATGAGATTAATACAAATGAGCTCTTTTTCCCACTGCATTTTTTAATGGAATTGGTGAATAGTTTATGTTATTTCTATTTATCCATTGAAATGATGTTAGTTACTAGTCTCCTTGATCACTATTTTGAGTTATTGAATCATTTATGTTGCATATATGTTTGATCCTTTGAATTTTATATGGTTATAGTCCTTTTTCAAGCATTGAGGAGTTGCATCAAAGCATAGAAAGGATATTCATCAAGCATGTCGTGAAATGTATGGATTTCATTTCTCTCCTTTCTAGTTAATGATTTAAATAAAGATAGACTCAGAGAAAGATCATCTTGATTGTCTACTTGCTACTAGGTTTTGTTGGACATCTAGGGAGATTTCATTTTTTTGTATTAGCAATTAGTATGATATAAAATATTGGTGACTCCATTGGGAAACGTCATTTTCTCTTCCATATCCTTGTTTTTTTATTTTTGATTGTTTTTGATAAGTTTACTGAGTTTTTACAAGATAGTGACATTTAGATTTTGTGATTTGTTTGCCTGAATTTTTATTTTTCTTAACTTTTCTCGACCTACGCGGTTACTGTTTAGCAACATAGAGCATATCTATGTTGTTTTTCTTTAGAAACAATGCATATACGCACTAAACTCTATTGTTTACCTACGCATGTGCTGGGAACTTTTGAAAAAATAGGTTTGCCTTTGATCAAAGTCTGAAATTTTGGTTTTAAAAACTTCATTGTACTTGTTTTTACCTTCAAGTAGTCTCTGTGAGTTTGATTGGGTGTCATGAAGAAATCTTCTGGAGAATTACTAATATTCACAAATTTGGGTAGGGTTTCGTTTGGTTGCTTATGGATCTATCAAAAAAGAGATTGGTTGTTGTTGGTATATTTTCTTACTACCCTTTTTCTTTCAAACATACTATGTTTAGTTATTATCTTGCTTATTTGTGAAAAATATTTTGGTTTAATGAAAAGTAGGGTTTCTCAAGGATAAGTGTTTTTATGATATTTTCTTCATTTTTTGAATTCAAAATGAAAAACATTTCTTTTTCAATGATAAAGTTTTTCATAGTTACACTTTAGACATCATCGATTTCGTAGCATTCATTAGAAAAAATTCATTTTGAAGTTTTTATTGGTTTCTCAATGCATTTTGAAAATTTTGAGTGATTTCTTGTAAAAGGACAATTTCATGGTTTTTTAATTTGTTGACAGAATAGAAATCTTAGTTTAATTTCTACATTTGGATTATCTCAACGTGAAAATTGGCATTTTATGGAAACAAATATTGTGGAATTCTGAGTTTTTTCATTTTAAAAATAAAAAATACTCTTACTTTGTCGTAATTAGGAATTCATTGAACGAAAAGGTTACAATTTCATATTCGATTGCATTAGAGTTTTTGGATTAGGTCCTAATAACTTTAGTTTCACATCCATTTACCTACTGATTAAATAAAAACTTGATAACACAACGATAATAAAATCAATTAGAATTTTTACTTTTTTAGGGCTCGTTCCACCTACATTAGATCAGGTTGTAGGGATTTGGAAAAGGGAAATGTTGTAGTCACTACAACCCCCTCCAAAATTTTAGCCTATACCAAATTTCAAAGCCTTCCTTGGTCTTGTTTATGGATGTCACAAACTTTGAAGTTCATTTTATTTTTTTCTTAAAGTTCTTTGATTCATTTCGCAAGATAGGAAAACTGATGCCTTTTGGTATGTTGGCTATCACAGTGAATGTATGAGATTTTTTCAGTGATTCCAAGATATCATCTTTGCATAAATGAGTTTTTCTAACCATGTAAGTATTGATCGCACCCATTTCCAAAGTTATGAGCACCATCACATAAGTGTCGTCATGGTTGTTGTAAAGTGTATCGTTGATGCCGCACTTGTCATAACTAGTGGTAAAGATATCACATGGAGGATAATGTTTTTTTTGTTTATGTCAGATGATCTATGTTGTTTAAGTTGTAAAATATGCTAAGTGTGTGATCATAGTCAAAGTCCATCAATGTTCACATCAATCTCACCGGACACTATCATTTTCTTGAAAACTTCCCAATCGAGCAACTCAGATTTTGTAGGCCTTCCCTGAGATGTGCGCTGCATAGTCTTAGCCCTCTAACTGTGACCTTGCTACTTGGCACTACACAATGTGTAATATTGTCTTCCCAAGAAAACTTCATTACGCAATGTTTGTGACCATGACCCGACTTTGACATCCGAAATTACGCTGTTAAGGCCTCCAATCCGAATTGAATTGCGAAATTCAAAAATTCAAGATGGATGCTCATCTCTTGAGCCTTATAACTGTGTCCTCTGCAATCACCCATGCCTCCTTGACCTCCTAAACTTCGTAGTTGGTTTTCCTAGCTTTCATCCCTATTTCCTGTCGACATTGACTCCAGAAACTCTGCAGTCATGTCCCTCATCCTATATTGAACTATGCAATGTGCAGTCACAATGACCAAGGCTACCCCCATCCTTCCTAAATTGTGCAACGGCATAGTCATTGAGCCTCCTTTCTCAACCTGTCACCTGTCCCGGGCTCATTTTATCGATCAGAATGCATCATCTTAGGTTAGGGGTTTTCGATTTGATGTCATCCCATCATGAGTGAATTGTAGGAACGGGTACTATATCAAGTCACGGTGAGATGATATAGAAGGAGAAGAAGGAGGAAAGCATTCTCAAAGAGACTCTAGCAACTGAACTTACAAGATGATTGATCAAGAGAAAGCAAAATGACACTAGTTTATGACAACTATCCAAGACTTGAAATCATTGAAGACTCCATATCACCAAGGAATGCAGAGGAGTAAAGCATATATCTTTCATGAAGACACTTAGCTCTTGGTAGCAACAATGGCTTGAAATTTCCATTTAATCAAGCATTCCATGTTAGCAATGTCATGTCATGTAATGTCATGGCTAGTCATGTTTCCACATCAATATTGTATGTCATGTCCATTGTAATCAAATGTATTGTAAAGTGGAAGTCCAAAGGACACACATGAATGTAAAGAGTCATGTAAGTGGAAGATTCATGGGAGGTCAAAAAATCATAAGGGTAGCCAAAGAGTCAACCTTGGTTATATATACTCCCTCATTGTATGAGCAAATGACTTTTCACCTTGGCCCCACCATCAAAGAAATAGAGAGAATATATAGTTATCTTGTGGAGAAAGGAGTGGTTCCATTAGGGGATTTTTAAGTTTTAAAATGGGCCTCCTAAGAAAATTATAAAATAATAGTGGAAATAATAAAATAATATTAGATTACATCATCGAATTTTAGAGGGAAAAAATAAAAAAATATTTTTCCAACTCGTATTTTCAACTTATGTCCTTATGGGTTTACTCAAATTCGAGCAGAAACACTCATTGGATGCAAATTTTGATTCCTCATCCAAGGAGTAAAAATGTTGAATACTTTTGATAGACCATTGTACATGAAAAAATTAGAAATACAAGAAAATTGTTATTGCAATCATATTTTCTCATGTATTTCTCATTTTTCGTGTAGCAGGGTCCATCGAAAGTATGCAACATGGGTACTCCTTGAATGAGGAATTAAAATTTTCATCCAATGAGTACTTTCACTCGAAATTTGAGTAAAAAATTAGGGAGATAAGTTGAAAATACAAGTTGAAAAAGTAGTTTTATTATTTTATTATTTTTTAACCTTTTTACTTTTTTACTCAAAAAATGGTGAATGAACCTCCATGGTTGACATCATGATCTTGAATCCTATTGGTTCTTATAAAGTTTATTTTGGTTGTACATTTTTCTTAGAAGGCACATTTTAGACCTCAAAATTCCCCTAATGCAATGCTCCAATATTCGAGTTAGTGATGTTCATTACATATATGTGTCTCAGAAATTTTACTTAATAACATACGCCTAGCAAGGCCAATGCATTATTCATGCATGACTTATGAATGTTTGTAAGTCTATTATGCATACATTTATACTTCATGTTATTGTTCACATGTACTAATATTGTTGAACTATTTCAGTTATTTTAGTGTGTATCTTGTTGAGAATGTGACGTAATGGCCATTGATATTGTCCCATGTTTTTGGACTATTCAATGGGATATTAAACATATATTTTTTTTATTTTTTTTCACGTAATTGTTTTCCCATCCTTGTGGAATATTCCACAGGATATTAAACAAACCTTTCTTAAGTTGTTGTGTGTAATGACTGTCACATACCTTGTGGCCTATTCTGCTGGATGTTAGAAGAAATCCTTCGGTTCACATGTGTCTCTTCGTGGGTGGTGTTAGCCACCTATAATATTTTGTTATACCAAAAGGTGGCTAAATTTTTTTGGAGCCTCCAAGGAACAAATTTTATTGCTAAAAATTGTTGGCTCTTGAAGACTCTTGAGAGGCCTCATGCCTCTGTCCCAAATCCTCATTTTCTGTCCCCATTTTATACTCAGAAATTCTGCTGATTCCAAATGAAAGACTGCTGCAAAATCATCATTTTTCCCCTTCCCCTCTTTCAAAACTAACCTTCATTTTCTTCCCCTTTCCACTTCATAAAAACCCTTGATAAGGTCCTAATACCCCTTCTTAGCCTTATCGGAATCCTCAAATTCCTTCAAAAAATCCTTGAAAAACCATTAAAATACATACTTTCTATGTATTGGACTTAAGCCCCCTTAGGCTAAGTATTTAACCCTCTTTCTTTAATATACCCACACCCTAGAGCCAAGCGCTAACCCGTTTGGCACTTATAGCATCACAATATGAGGAGCGCAAGTCTTTGTGCCAATTATAAAGTTGCGATGCGATCGTGTGATCGCACTGCAAATCTCGATCACATCGCAAATCCGCTCGATCGCAATATCGCAATCACATGTTGTGTTTTAAATGTTTGAAATACCCATCGCAATCGTAATCCTCCAATCTTCCTGATCGCATAATTATTTTATATATATATACCGTGGCGCCCCCCCCTTCCATACTTAAACCTTGTAATTATCATTCCCGATCGATCTTTTTCTTTGTAAAAACCCAAACCAACTTTTCTAAAGTTTTGGTCTAAAAACCAAAATCACGTGTTAAATATTTAAATGGGTTGATTGAAAAGCCCCTCCACCATTGATATGATCTGCATATCGACGGTGCGGATTCCGTCTCCCGGTGGTCCCCGCTTTCCACTTAAACCGTTCAAAAACAACGTTGTATCTATCGCACCGCCTTTGGGAAAAGGCGGTTTTTCCCTGATTGCCAGCGAATCCATACATCGCTCAACAAGTGGCTTCGCCACTGTTCAAAAAACCGCTGCCCATCGCGCGTTAACGTTTAGACGTGGACGCACATCGATATTCACGTCCACCGTCCGATCTGGAATGGGCCATCCAACGGTTATCACTCACCTATGATACTCGTTGTTTAACAGGATAAGATGCGGCATTAAAACATTTTCCACCATCAATCTGATCTGCAGATTGACGGTCCACAATTCACCACCCTATTCTCTCCGTTTGACTTTCAACTCCACTCCCGACCATCGATCTCTACGCGATCAACGACTCAGATTCAATCTTCTTCGGCCCATTATCCGATTAATCCTGACCGTTGAATGATGCCATCCAACGGCCACGCTTCCTCCACTCATCCTTTGAAGCAGTCAACCTATAAAAGCAGGATTTTATAACATTTTTTGTATTTTGCAGGGTTTTAAGCGATTTTCCGCTATAACTCAAGAAATTCAAAGGGTGAGGGTGACGATCCTCCCACCTTCGGTTTACTAATAGAAAATCAACTGCAGGGTTTTATTTTCACATTTCATTGTGCTTTATCGAGCACAGATGCCTTATGAACCCTGCGCAGCCCTGCACAACATCAAGAAGACCAAGAATAGGGCACAGTAAAATAGTATCAGTGCCGAAGACCAAAATGGACCAGAACAGAGGATTGAAGACAGATTTACGGGGATCACGGCTAAGAATGTTCATCAAAATACTAATCCCCGATTAAAACATAGTTCAAGGAAAACCTAAAGTGTTTTATCAACAGGAAACCCTCCATCGCCACAAATTGAGGCGAATTTATTCCTCAGCTACCATAAATGCCACTTGTGCCTCAAAGCATTCAACACAGAGGTCGAAGTTATTACTCAGGATCAGATATCTGCCTCGCAACCGCCGTAGAGTTACTTCTGCAAGGAAAACCTAGTGCAAAAATATCTGCAGAGTTACTCCAAACATTACACAGAGCCTCAAAGTCAAATAAAGCTCCCACCGAGCTTAATTCATAAATGTAAAACAGTTAATACAGTGTTCCACCTGTAAACTTCTCCATCGAGCCCCTCAAAAGGTCGAGAAGTCTTGAATCTGTATTAATTGACCTAAGAGATCTTTTGTTAGGTCTCACCTCCTCATTCTTCTATAAATACTTCAGTAGAAGATGAGAAACTGTTGGTTGTAGAACTTTGATATACACTTGAGCTTAAACTTCTGATTGTACATAGTATTCACTAGCTCTTGGAGCTCTGCTAGTGATAGATAGGTTAGGATGAGATTGTAGATGGTTGCTAACCTAAAGCACTGGACTTAAAGCTGTAACTGGTTTGGAGCATCAATACAAGCTGATTTATGGGATCTTGGTCTATGTTGACGGTGATGTTTTTCTAATTGTAACTTGTTATTTTGTTTTTGTTTGCATCTGTGTTTCATATTCTATTGTAAAGAACAACATGCATGGAGTTAGGACCTACTGTATATCAGTAACCTTATCTAACTGAAAATATTTATTTGAATGTTTTCTTCCAGTCTGTGTTATTTAGGAATGATTTAATTCAGTTTAAGCATAGGAATGCTGGCGTTCCCTCATCTTATTGCCTTAGCTGAATATATTTCTTGAATGTTATGTTCCGTATTAGTTAAGTAGAGATGAACTATGGAAGATATGGTGTGCTCTGGTCCTAGTTTTATCCCCAAAGACTGTCAGAACGTTTCCCTTTGAATGTGTTAAAATCTGGCTAGTTTCAAAGTACTTACTAGATCTTAGGCCATTATGTTGTTATCTTTGTATTTGTCTTGAAAGTAACCAAGTAAAGCAGATCTAGGAGAGGATTTGTGGTGAGCCCGACCCGCTAGTTTCTACTCCAAAAGTTGCCTTCAAGTTTCCCTTTGTTTTAAGATGTTTTCTATTAAAAGTGTATCAAAGGCTGGCTAGTTTCAAAGTACTTACCAGATCCTAGTTTACTTTTATGTTTTTCCTGAGTCCATGTCAAAGGCTGACTAGTTTAAAAGTACTTATCAGATCCTGGGCTGCTCTTGTTTCTGCATTTGTTTATTTCTCCTTCTTATTGTATCATTCCAATCCATAAATCAATCTTCAAAGAGATCCTTAGACATAGATGACTTGCCCCATGGACCACTCTTGCATCTTGTTGTTCCAATTAAACCCTATTATGACTCCATATCCCAATGGACTAAAACTTGCAATTATCTACCGTTTTGGCCGAAGCTTACTCTGTTGGCCTGCAACTTCTCACCTTTGAAACTTTTTGCACTTGGAACTTTCCACCTTGAACAGTCATCATGCTCAACCATCCAAAAAAAAAAAAAACCCTTGGCCTTCATAACTAGCCTAATATCATAACCCCAAACTTCAAAGACAAATCCATCTTTGTACATATTAGAGAGATCCCTCTCCGGATTCAGGAGCGCTAGATCCTAGAATCCCAAAGTTGGTTGAAATGATGTTGCTTCTGCAGTTTTAGTCTTACCAATCTGCTAAAATTATAGATTCCTAACATCTCTGGCGACTCCGCTGGGGAGTTAAGTGCATTCTATCTTACACACCTTTAGGCACTCAAAAGACCCAAGATCTCTAGTTAGATTGGTATTCAATAAACATGGTGGTGGACCATAAAACATTTTACCTCTGAAAAGAGCTAAAAACTTCCACTTGGCGACTCCACAATCCTGAACATACATTAAAACTCCACTGGGAAGAACCCTTATCATTATAATATCAGTCAAACTCAGTTAGAGGATTGTAGGATTTAAATTTGTAAAATAGACTAGTTAACCTCTCAAAGATTGTCATACCTAGTTGAACTTGTCTTGTTTATTTGGATCTGAAAAACATATCATAGTGGCTCCTAGAAAGATTCACACTAGAGCCCATCTTGACCCTGATCCACCTGAAGTAGTTGATAACTCATAAGGTATCCTTAGGAAGTTTCCTAAGACAAAATTATCAATTGTTTTCAGATCACCCTTGAGAGCTAATTCAGTTCCTAAAAACCTTGTAGCTCTACAAGAAACACATGGTGGTGGAACCATAAAACATTTTACCTCCTTACGAGCTAAAAATTTTTCCACCTGGAGACTCCACACTCCATAACTCTCAAAGACTCCATTGGAGGAAGAACCTGAAAGATGGCTAGGCCTCATAGAAGGGTAGAACATATGGGTTGGATCTGGTTCAAAGAATTCATTGCTTTTGTCTATCACTATGTTCTGTCCTACTTTAAGCCTAATCAAGTGTACAAAGATGAAACCCACATTGAATATGGGAAAGAACTCAGACCTCAGTCTTCAGATCGTGAGCAGACCTGTACTCCTGTAAAAAAGCTGGTGAGACAAGAGCCTCATGTTATATATCCCACTCCTAAAGAAGTTTCAAATAGCCATGAGCCTCCCCTCATGCTACCCACACCCAAAAATCTCATAGAAAGATATAAACCTCTGGTTTTACCTCTTATCTTCCAGCCCCTTCCTGCAAAACTTATAGATAAGCTGCCCTCTTTTAATGAAGAAAATTTAAAAATTACTGTTGACTAGCATGTCCAAAAGCTCGAGGATGTACTTGACTTATATGAAATAGAAGAAGCTGATGTGTGTATTAGAATGTTCGCCTTGTCATTACAAGGAAATGCAAAGAGTTGGTTTAAAAACCTTCCAGCTGCAAGCATCTTCAGCTTTCATCAATTTGCCCGAGTTTTCCTTGATAGATGGGCAGTCCTAGTAAATGTTTTCCTCATCCTACAAGAATATTAGAATTTGAGAAGACAGTTGGTGGAGACAGTACAAGAGTTTTCAGCTAGGTTTAATAAGGTGTACAATGTGATACCTTCTGATGTAAAACTGCCTTTAGGATGGGATCTACTGCACTATCTTAGTTCTTTTGAACCCGAGGTGGAATTCTGTATAAGAGAAAGAGAGTCTTCGAGCCTGGAGGAAATGCAGAGCATAGAAATTACTGTCGAATACAACATAAAGTGCAGGAAGGAAGGATTGAAAGTAGCAAGGAAGGACCAAACAGAGCAGAAAGGGCATATCTCTTTAGAAAACAAGCTAGAAAGAACGATAGAGATAGCCAATACCTTGCAGAGAATAGAAGAGGAAGAATATCGGGTTGAAACCAGAAATAATGATTGGGAGAGACCTACGCCTTTTACTCAAGAAATACAAACCAGACCACTGCAAGACAGAAGCCACATACAAAGCATGTATGATGAATCAGAGTTTGAATCAGAAAATGAACTTGTAGACTATTTTGAAGAAAGACGTGTTGAGAGTCCTAAAGACTTGATGGGTGACGATGTTTATAATTATGATTTCTCTGATGTTGACCTGACTAATGATTATTTTTTCCAAAGGGAAACTGAGCTTGTAGGGCCATCATTAGTAGATTCAGTTGAGGAGGATCATGACCATCAACTCCAAGACAATGATGAGCCAAAGCAGACAATTTATGATACTGATGAAGAAAACATTGAAAGCATGATAGCAGATGAATATTCTTTGAATCTTCACTCTGTTATATATTAGATCATCAGTAATAATTTCAAAGAAGATGGAAGCCAACAAATTTTTAGCACAGAGGACAAGGAAGAAAGACATGAAGAAAATCTTGAGCAAGATGAATATCCAGAGCCTTCGCCTGAAAGGGTTAAGGTAATCAAAGCAACCCCTGCTCAAGAATATGTTAATTTTTTCACAGAGTTCAGTTCACTCTAGCAGAACTGTTTAGGGTCAGAAGACGACAACCCTGCCATATATGATGAGCCCTCCAGTTCAGGCTACAGTGAAGATGAGGAAGACCTTCTTTCCCATAGACATCTCTGTCCTGATCTAGTGGAAGGAGAGGTATTCCTGGTGGATGCTCATATGCCAAATACTCCCAGCCAGGAAAGAGAGGAGTGTGATTACAAAGGCCACAATGCAGATGAAGTGATTGAAGCTGCCCATGATACAGACAGCCTACCAGCCAGGCAGGCCTTAAAGAAGAAAGTTTATATCATGTTCTGATTGATCCTGTGGCAGAATACATGGAGGCCCTGATTGGCTTAGCCCCTCAAGTATTAATCCTATGCAAGAGCCAAATACATCAGAAATGGTCGCCACTACTGGAGGCCTCAGTTTTGAAAATCCACATGCAGAGCACCTTATGGTTGTCTCTGATGAGCAGTCAGTTCTTCTCCCCTTTTTTACTATTGCTTTACTGGCTGCATTGGCATTATTGTATCACCTAAAAAAAATTGTAAATATTCCAAGTTAGAATAGGTTAGATAGGAATGTCAATAAAGCTTAGTTCTGAGCATGTAGTTAGTTGTTGTTTTCTACTTTGAAGAAAAAATCAAAATACAAAAAAAATGAAAAGAAAGAAAAGAGGGCAGATTGTGAAAACAAGAAAGGTATAGCCCCATACCAAAAAAGAGAAATAAATTCTGAAAGTGTGCAAGCTCAAATGCCACTCCTGCAAAACAAACTTCTAGTTAGTCAAACAGCCTAATCTTGACTAATTAGCTTTAAATTTTCTGCTGATAGGATAGTGAATTTGATTTGCCAAACTGTTTAATCTTGGCTTATCAATAGATAGATTAGGGTAGAAATGAAAGGTTCAAACATGTTCAAAACCTGAACCTCAGTTTCCAAAGAGATATGAATCAAATATGTTCTATTTTCTGAGTCAAAAAGATGTAAAAATCTGTTTCTAATTAACTCAAAATCTGAACCAGAGGAAAGCAAGGGAGAAACAGATCAAACAAGAGTCAAAACATATCTGTAAAAGGACCAAGGAACTGTTTTAAACTTTCAGATCTCAAGCCTTCCATTTTGATTTATTTTTTTTGCAAAATAAATGTCTATGTGCAACTTGTCTTTATGCCATAGACCAACATCAAGTTAGACTGTTCAATCTTGACTTGAGTGCTTTTAAATTTTTGTTGTAGAATTTAGAGAATAAAAATTTGTTGGATAGTTTAATCCCAACTGATAGTATATTAGGTAGAGAAGCATCTGAACTCAACTGTTTAATCTGAGTTCAGGGAGAAATAAGGAGTAGAAATAGATTAGATTTCCTACTTTCAAAAGAATAAAATGTTGTGAAAAGAGTTTGCCAATCCATGTGCACTCTAAAGAAGGAAAAATGTTAGATCAGTAGGGTTGGGTAGGTAGAAGTTTGTACTGATGAAGGACCATTGTTTTCATGGCTGCTAATATGTTTTCAAAGAAGATCATCCTAGCAAAGGAAGAGCAGCTCAATGAATCAGGCACAGGTCAGCCTCCCAGAGAACAAAGGATGAGGCAACTGATCAGCATCCCAGAGAATTCAAGTTTGAAGTTCTTGATGCCTTCAAGAAGGCATCATCTCCAAGTGGAGCCACTGTTAGCCACCTATAAGATTTTGTTATACCAAAAGGTGGCTAAAACTTTTTGGAGCCTCCAAGGAACAAATTTTATTACTAAAAATTGTTGGCTCTTGAAGACTCTTGAGAGGTCTCATTCCTCTATTCCAAATCCTCATTTGCTGTCCCCATTTTATACTCAGAAATTCTGCTGATTCCAAATGAAAGACTGCTGCAAAATCATCATTTTTCCCTTTCCCCTCCTTCAAAACTATCCTTCATTTGCTTCCCATTTCCACTTCATAAAAATCCCTTGATAAGGTCCTAAGACCCCTTATTAGCCTTATCGGAATCCTCAAATTCCTTCAAAAAATCCTTGAAAAACCATTAAAATACATATTTTCTATGTATTGGACTTAAGCCCCCTTGGGCTAATTCTTTAACCCTCTTTCTTCCATATACCCACACCCTGGAGCCAAGTGCTAACCCTTTGGGTGCTTATAGCATCGCAATATGAGGAGCGCAAGTCTTTGTGCCAATTATAAAGTTGCGATGTGATCGCGCGTTCGCATCACAAATCTCGATCGCATCGCAAATCCGCCCGATCGCAATATCGCAATCGCATGTTGTGTTTTAAATGTTTGAAATACCCATCGCAATCGCAATCCTCCAATATTCCCTATCGCATCATTATTTTATATATATATACCATGGCCCCCGCACCCCCCCCCCCCCCTTCCATACTTAAACCTTGTAATATTTCATTCTCGATTGATTTTTTTCTTTGTAAAAACCCGAAACCCACTTTTCTAAAGTTTTGGTCTAAAAACCAAAATCATGTGTTAAATATTTAAATGGGTTGATTGAAAAGCCCCTCCACAGTTGATCTGATCTGCAGATCGACGGTGCA
Organism: Pinus albicaulis; assembly: GCA_034641835.2. Classification (NCBI taxonomy): domain Eukaryota; kingdom Viridiplantae; phylum Streptophyta; class Pinopsida; order Pinales; family Pinaceae; genus Pinus; species Pinus albicaulis. The sequence goes on from CM076582.1 coordinate 1,553,485,639, forward strand.
GAGTCCGTCTCCCGGTGGTCCTCGCTTTCCACTTAAACTGTTCAAAAACAACGTTGTATCTATCACACCGCCTTTGGGAAAAGGTGGTTTTTCCCCGATCGCCAGCGAATCCATACATCGTTCAACACGTGGCTTGGCCACTGTTCACAAAACTGCTTCCCATCGCGTTAACGTTCGGACGTGGACGCGCAACAATATTCACATCCACCGTCCGATTTGGAACGGGCCATCCAACGGTTATCACTCACCTATGATACTCGTTGTTTAACAGGCTACAGCACGACATTAAAACATTTTCCATCGTCGATCTGATCTGCAGATCGACGGTCCACAATTCACCACCCTATTCTCTGGTTTGACTTTCAAGTCCGCTACCGACCATCGATCTCTGCGCGATCAACGGCTCAGATTCAATCTTCTTCGACCCATTCTCTGATTAATCCTGACCATTGGATGATGCCATCCAATGGCCACGCTTCCTCCACTCATCCCTTGAAGCAGTCAACCTATAAAAGCAGGATTTTATAACATTTTTTGTATTTTGCAGGATTTTAAGCGATTTTCCACTATAACTCAAGAAATTCGAAGGGTGAGGGTGACAATCCTCCTGCCTTCGGTTTACCAATAGAAAATCAACTGCAGGGTTTTATTTTCACGTTTAATTGTGCTATATCGAGCACATATGCCTTATGAACCCTGAACAGCCCTGCACAACAGCAAGAAGACCAAGAATCAGGCATAGTAAAAGAGTATCAGTGCCCAAGACCAAAATGGACCAGAACAGAGGATTGAAGACAGATTTACGGGGATCACAGCTAAAAATTTTCATCAAAAGACTAATCCCCGATTAAAACACAGTTCAAGGAAAACCTAAAGTGTTTTATCAACAGGAAACCCTCCACCACCACAAATTGAGGCGAATTGATTCCTCAGCTACCATAAACGCCACCTGTGCCTCAAAGCATTCAACACAGAGGTCGAAGTTATTACTCAGGATCAGATATCTGCCTCGCAACCGCCGTAGAGTTACTTCTGCAAGGAAAACATAGTGCAAAAATATCTGTCGAGTTACTCCAAACATTACATAGAGCCTCAAAGTCAAATAAAGCTCCCGCCAAGCTTAATTCATAAATGTAAAACAATTAATACAATGTTCCACCTGTAAAATTCTCCATCAAGCCCCTCAAAAGGTCGAGAAGTATTGAATCTGTATTAATTGACCTAAGAGATATTTTGTTAGGTCTCACCTCCTCATTCTTCTATAAATACTTCAGTAGAAGATGAGAAACTGTTGGTTGTAAAACTTTGATATACACTTGAGCTTAAAATTCTGATTGTACATAGTATTCACTGGCTCTTGGAGCTCTGCTGGTGATAGATAGGTTAGGATGAGATTGTAGATGGTTGCTAACCTAAAGCACTGGACTTAAAGCTGTAACTGGTTTGGAGCATCAATACAAGCTGATTTATGGGATCCTGGTCTATGTTGACGGTGATGTTTTTCTAATTGTAACTTGTTATTTTGTTTCTGTTTCCATCTGTGTTTCATATTATCTTGTAAAGAACAACATGCATGGAGTTAGGACCTACTGTATATCAATAACCTTCTCTAACTGAAAATATTTATCTGAATGTTTTCTTCCAGTCTGTGTTATTTAGGAATGATTTAATTCAGTTTAAGCATAGGAATGCTAGCGTTCCCTCGTCTTATTGCCTTAGCGAAATATATTTCTTGAATGTTATGTTATGTATTAGTTAAGTAGAGATTGACTATGGAGGATATGGTGTGCTCTGGTCCTAGTTTTATCCCCAAAGACTGTCAGAACGTTTCCCTTTGAATGTGTTAAAAGTTGGCTAGTTTCAAAGTACTTATCAGATCTTAGGCCATTATGTTGTTATATTTGTATTTGTCTTGAAAGTAACCAAGTAAAGTAGGGCTAGGAGAGGATTTGTGGTGAGCCCGGCCCGCTAGTTTCTACTCCAAAAGTTGCCTTCAAGTTTCCCTTTGTTTTAAGATGTTTTCTATTAAAAGTGTATCAAAGGCTTGCTAGTTTCAAAGTACTTACCAGATCCTAGTTTAATTTTATGTTTTTCCTGAGTCCATGTCAAAGGCTGACTAATTTAAAAGTACTTATCAGATCCTGGGCTGCTCTTGTTTCTGCATTTGTTTATTTCTCCTTCTTATTGTATCATTCCAATCCATAGATCAATCTTCAAAGAGATGCTTAGACATAGATGACTTTCCCCATGGACCACTCTTGCCTCTTGCTGTTCCAATTAAACCCTATTATGACTCCATAGCCCAATGGACTAAAACCTGCAATTATCTACCTTTTTGGCCGAAGCTTACTCTGTTGGCCCGCAACTTCTCACCTTTGAAACTTTTTGCACTCAGAACTTTCCACCTTGAACAGTAATCATGCTCAACCATCCAAAAAACAAACAAACCCTTGGCCTTCATAACTAGCCTAATATCATAACCCCAAACTTCAAATACAAATCCATCTTTGTACATATTGGAGAGATCCCTCTCCGAATTCAGGAGCGCTAGATCCTAGAATCCCAAAGTTGGTTGAAATGATGTTGCTTCTGCAGTTTTAGTCTTACTAATCTGCTAAAATTACAGATTCCTAACATTTCTGACGACTCCGCTGGGGAGTTAAGTGCATTCTATCTTACACACCCTTAGGCACTCAAAAGACCCAAGATCTCTAGTTAGATTGGTATTCAATAAACATGGTGGTGGACCATAAAACCTTTTACCTCTGAAAAGAGCTAAAAACTTCCACTTGGCGACTCCACAATCCTGAACAGACCTTAAGACTCCACTGGGAAGAACCCTTATCATTATAATATCATTCAAACTCAGTTAGAGGACTGTAGGATTTAAATTTGTAAAATAGACTAGTTAACCTCTCAAATATTGTCATACCTGGTTGAACTTGTCTTGTTTATTTGGATCTGAAAAACATATCATAGTGGATCCTAGAAAGATTCACACTAGAGCCCATCCTGACCCTGATCCACCTGAAGTAGTTGATAACTCAGAAGGTATCCTTAGGAAGTCTCCTAAGACAAAATTATCAATTGTTTTCAGATCACCCTTGAGAGCTAATTCAGTTCCTGAAAAACTTGTAGCTCTACAAGAAACACATGGTGGTGGAATCATAAAACATTTTACCTCCTTACGAGCTAAAATTTTTTCCACCTGGCGACTCCACACTCCATAACTCTCAAAGACTCCACTAGAGGAAGAACCTGAAAGATGGCCAGGCCTCATAGAAGGGTAGAACATATGGGTTGGATCTGGTTCAAAGAATTCATTGTTTTTGTCTATCACTATGTTCTGTCCTACTTTAAGCCTAATCAAGTGTACAAAGATGAAACCCACATTGAGTATGGGAAAGAACTCAGACCTCAGTCTTCAGATCATGAGCGGACCTGTACTCCTGTAAAAAAGCTGGTGAGACAAGAGTCTCATGTTATATATCCCACTCTTAAAGAAGTTTCAAATAGCCATGAGCCTCCCCTCATGCTACCCACACCCAGAAAGCTCATAGAAAGATATAAACCTCTGGTTTTACCTCTTATCTTCCAGCCCCTTCCTGCAAAACTTATATATAATCTTCCCTCTTTTAATGAAGAAAATTCAAAAATTACTGCTAACTAGCATGTCCAAAAGCTTGAGGATGTACTTGACTTATATGAAATAGAAGAAGATGATGTGTGGATTATAATTTTCGCCTTGTCATTACAAGGAAATGCAAAGAGTTGGTTTAAAAACCTTCCAGTTGCAAGCATCTTCAGCTTTCATCAATTTGCCCGAGTTTTCCTTGATAGATGGTGTTGAGGAGGTAAATCCCCTCTGCGGACAGAGGCGATCCCTACTAGCCCAGATCGGGTCTAGCAACAATCAAACACACTACAGTGCAGGTTCCTAATTGTAAATAAACCAACTCGTGAGGAAGGCTTACCTGGAATCCAACGCTGTCGTTTGTAGAAGAGGTGGTGCTCCCGTTCCTTCGCCCTCGCAGATCACAGCCCTCACGATCTCCGTGATTAGACACCTACACATGCAAGAAAAAACACAAACGCAAGCATAAAATCCAGTACATACAACTATATATCAGGCGAAGAGGATATAACTCATGAACATGATCAAGAACAAGAGTGGAACCATAACCGATAGTCGTTTATCATTAAAGAGTAAAAAGAAGAATACAACCACAGCTTCGACGCAGGACTCTCCTTTAGCGGGTCGTTAGCACAACATGTCTCGATAAAGCCTGTCAGGGATGGGACAAGCCTCTCTCTCCGGATTCTTGGCAATAGTCTCCTTTCTTGGATTTGGCCTTAGGGAATCAAGAAGGCTCTTGCAGCATGAAAGCTCTTGGGAACTTGAGAACTTGGAGATTCAAAACTTGGGCACTTCAAGACTAGCTTGCAATGGCAATGAGCTAGCTTTTATAGATGGAGGAAGGGGAGTTGGGATCCCTATAATTGTGGGATTGGCCCTATCTTCAAGGAAGCTTCCATGAGAGGTGGCAAACCACTTCCCTTTCATGGAACTCCCGGAGCCAAACCTCCCAACTCAAGATAGATAGCAGTTTCTGAGTCTGTTGAAACAAAACTTCCGCCATTCTTATTTAAAAAACACTCCTTAAATTGGCTGGTGTGACTGTGACTCTGGGACAAAGCGCCAGTTGGCGTGGCCTCTTTGTAGGATTTTCCTCATTGGCGCGAGTGCTGAACTGGATACCCGCACCAGTGCAAAAAGGGATGTTTTTATGGTTTTCTGCAAGGAGATGTCTTCAGGGAAATTGAAGCTCATGTTTAGAGGAATGCAATGATAATGGTTTCAAGGAATGACATATCTCACAGGTCACAAAATGGTCCCTCCAATGTGCGAGATGGGGAAAGGTAGGGACGGTGACAAATTACTGTGTAACAGATGGGCAGTCCTAGTAAATGTTTTCCTCATCCTACAAGAATATTAGAATTTGAGAAGACAGTTGGTGGAGACAGTACAAGAGTTTTTAGCCAGGTTCAATAAGGTGTACAATGTGATACCTTATGATGTAAAACTGCCTTTAGGATGGGCTCTACTGCACTATCCTAGTTCTTTTGAACCCGAGGTGGAATTCCGTATAAGAGAAAGAGAGCCTTCGAGCCTGGAGGAAATGCAGAGCATAGCAATTACTATCGAATACAACATAAAGTGCAGGGAGGAAGGATTGAAAGCAGCAAGGAAGGACCAAACAGAGCAGAAAGGGCATATCTCTTTAGAAAGCAAGCTAGAAAGAACGATAGAGGTAGCCAATACCTTGCAGAGAATAGAAGAGGAAGAATATCAGGTTGAAACTAGAAATAATGATTGGGAGAGACCTACGCCTTGTCCTCAAGAAAGAAAAACCAGACCACTGCAAGACAGAAGCCACATACAAAGAATGTATGATGAACGAGATTTTGAATCAGAAAATGAACTTGCAGACTATTTTGAAGAAAGACGTGTTGAGAGTCCTAAAGACTTGATGGGTGACGATGTTTATAATTATGATTTCTCTGATGTTGACCTGATTAATGATTATTTTTTCCAAAGGGAAACTGAGCTTGTAGGGCCATCATCAGTAGATTTAGTTGAGGAGGATCATGACCATCAACTCCAAGACAATGATGAGAGAAAGCAGGCCATTTATGATACTGATGAAGAAAAAATTGAAAGCATGATAGCAGATGAATATTCTTTGAATCTTCACTCTGTTATATATTAGATCATCAGTAATAATTTCAAAGAAGATGGAAGCCAACAACTTTTCAGCACAGAGGACAAGGAAGAAGGACATGAAGAAAATCTTGAGCAAGATGAATATCCAGATCCTTCGCCTGAAAGGGTTAATGTAATCAAAGCAACCCTTGCTCAAGAATATGTTAATTTTTTCATAGAGTTCAGTTCACTCTAGCAGAACTATTTAGGGTCAGAAGACGACAACCCTGCTATATATGATGAGCCCTCCAATTCAGGCTACAATGAAGATGAGGAAGACCTTCTTTCCTATAGACATCTCTGTCCTGATCTAGTGGAAGGAGAGGTATTCCTGGTGGATGCTCATATGCAAAATACTCCCAGCCAGGAAAGAGAGGAGTGTGATTACAAAGGCCACACTGTAGATGCAGTGATTGAAGCTACCCAGGATACAGACAGCCTACCAGCCATGGCAGGCCTTAAAGAAGAAAGTTTATATCATGTTCTGATTGATCCTGTGGTAGAATACATGGAGGCCCTGATTGGCTTAGCCCCTCAAGTATTAATCCTATGCAAGAGCCAAATACATCAGAAATGGTCGCCACTACTGGTGGCCTCAGTTTTGAAAATCCACATGCAGAGCACCCTATGGTTGTCTCTGATGAGCAGTCAGTTCTTCTCCCCTTTTTTACTATTGCTTGACTGGCTGCATTGGCATTATTGTATCACCTAAAAAAAAAATGTAAATATTCCAAGTTAGAATAGGTTAGATAGGAATGTCAGTAAAGCTCAGTTCTGAGCGTGTAGTCAGTTGTTGTTTTCTTCTTTGAAGAAAAATTCAAAATACAAAAACAATGAAAAGAAAGAAAAGAGGGCAGATTGTGAAAACAAGAAAGGTACAACACCATACCAAAAAAGAGAAATAAATTCTGAAAGTGTGCAAGCTCAAATGCCACTCCTGCAAAACACACTTCTAGTTAGTCAAACAGCCTAATCTTGACTAATTAGCTTTAAATTTTCTGCTGATAGGATAGTGAATTTGATTTGCCAAACTGTTTAATCTTGGCTTATCAGTAGATAGATTAGGATAGAAATGAAAGGTTCAAACATGTTCAAAACCTGAACCTCAGTTTTCAAAGAGATATGACTCAAATATGTTATATTTTCTGAGTAAAAAAGATGTAAAAATCTGGTTCTAATTAACTCAAAATCTGAACCAGAGGAAAGCAAGGGAGAAACAACACAAACAAGATTCAAAACATAGATGTAAAAGGACGAAGGAAGTGTTTTAAACTTTCAGATCTTAAGCCTTCCATTTTTATTTAATATTTCTGCAAAATAAATGTCTATGTGCAACTTGTCTTTATTCCATAGACCAGCATCAAGTTAGACTGTTCAATCCTAACTTGAGTTCTTTTAAATTTTTGTTGTAGAATTTAGAGAATAAAAATCTGTTGGACAATTTAATCCCAACAGATAGTAGATTAGGTAGAGAAGCATCTGAACTCAACTATTTAATCTGAGTTCAGGGATAAATAAGGAGTAGAAATAGATTAGAATTCCTACTTTCAAAAGAATAAAATGTTGTGAAAAGAGTTTTCCAATCCATGTGCACTCTAAAGAAGGAAAAATGTTAGATCAGTAGGGTTGGGTAGGTAGAAGTTTGTACTGATGAAGGACCATTGTTTACATGGCTGCTAATATGTTTTCAAAGAAGATCATCCTAGCAAAGGAAGAGCATCCCAATGGATCAGGCACAGGTCAGCCTCCCAGAGAACAAAGGATGAGGCAACTGATCAGCATCCTAGAGAATTCAAGTCTGAAGTTCTTGATGCCTTCAAGAAGGCATCATCCCCAAGTGGAGCCACTTTTAGCCACCTATAATATTTTGTTATACCAAAAGGTGGCTAAAACTTTTTGGAGCCTCCAAGGAACAAATTTTATTGCTAAAAATTGTTGGCTCTTGAAGACTCTTGAGAGGCCTCATTCCTCTGTCCCAAATCCTCATTTGATGTCCCCATTTTATACTAAAAAATTCTGCTGATTCCAAATGAAAGACTACTGCAAAATCATCATTTTTCCCCTTCCCCTCCTTCAAAAATAACCTTCATTTGCTTCCCCTTTCCACTTCATAAAAACCCTTGATAAGGTCCTAAGACCCCTTCTTAGCCTTATCGGAATCCTCAAATTCCTTCAAAAAATCCTTGAAAAACCATTAAAATACATATTTTCTATGTATTGGACTTAAGCCCCCTTGGGCTAAGTCTTTAACCCTCTTTCTTCCATATACCCACACCCTGGAGCCAAGCGCTGACCCTTTTGGTGCTTATAGCATCGCAATATGAGGAGCGCAAGTCTTTGTGCCAATGATAAAGTTACGATGCGATCGCGCGATCGCATCGCAAATCCGCCCGATCGCAATATCACAATCGCATGTTGTGTTTTAAATGTTTGAAATACCCATCACAAATATTTTCGATGTGATCCATTGCAATTGCAATCCTCCGATCCACCCGATCGCATCATTATTTTATATATATATACCATGGCCCCCCTCTCCTTCCGTACTTAAACCTTGTAATATTTCATTCCCGATCGATCTTTTTCTTTGTAAAAACCCAAAACCCACTTTTCTAAAGTTTTGGTCTAAAAACCAAAATCACGTGTTAAATATTTAAATGGGTTGATTGAAAAGCCCCTCCATCGTTGATCTGATCTGCAGATCGATGGTGCAGAGTCCGTCTCCCGGTGGTCCCCGCTTTCCACTTACCCCGTTCAAAAACAACGTTGTATCTATCGCACCGCCTTTGGGCAAAGGTGGTTTTTCCCCGATCGCCAGCGAATCCATACATCATTCAACACGTGGCTTGGCCACTGTTCACAAAACCGCTTCCCATCGCGTTAACGTTCGGACGTGGATGCGCAGCGATATTCACGTCCACCATCCGATCTGGAACGGGCCATCCAACGGTTATCACTCACCTATGATACTCGTTGTTTAACAGGCTACGGCACGGCATTAAAAAATTTTCCACCGTCAATCTGATCTGCAGATCGACGGTCCACAATTCACCACCCTATTCTCTGGTTTGACTTTCAAGTCCTCTACCGACCATCGATCTCTGCACGATCAACGGCTCAGATTCAATCTTCTTCGGCCCATTCTCCGATTAATCCTGACCATTGGATGATTCCATCCAATGGCCACGCTTCCTCCACTCATCCTTTGAAGCAGTCAACCTATAAAAGTAGGATTTTATAACATTTTTTGTATTTTGCAGGGTTTTAAGCGATTTTCCGCTATAACTCAAGAAATTCGAAGGGTGAGGGTGACGATCCTCCCACCTTCGGTTTACCAATAGAAAATCAACTTCAGGGTTTTATTTTCACGTTTCATTGTGCTTTATCGAGCACAGATGCCTTATGAACCCTGCGCAGCCCTGCACAACAACAAGAAGACCAAGAATCGGGCACAGTAAAAGAGTATCAGTGCCGAAGACCAAAATGGACCAGAACAGAGGATTGAAGACAGATTTACGGGGATCACGACTAAGAATGTTCATCAAAAGACTAATCCCCGATTAAAACACAGTTCAAGGAAAACCTAAAGTGTTTTATTGACAGGAAACCCTCCACCGTGACAAATTGAGGCGAATTGATTCCCCAGCTACCATAAATGCCACCTATGCCTCAAAGCATTCAACACAGAGGTCGAAGTTATTACTCAAGATCATATATCTGCCTCGCAACCGCCATAGAGTTACTTCTGCAAGGAAAACCTAGTGCAAAAATATCTGCAGAGTTACTCCAAACATTACACAGAGCCTCAAAGTCAAATAAAGCTCCCGCCGAGCTTAATTCATAAATGTAAAACAGTTAATACAGTGTTCAACCTATAAACTTCTCCATCGAGCCCCTCAAAAGGCCGAGAAGTCTTCAATCTGTATTAATTGACCTAAGAGATCTTTTGTTAGGTCTCACCTCCTCATTATTCTATAAATACTTTAGTAGAAGATGAGAAACTGTTGGTTGTAGAACTTTGATATACACTTGAGCTTAAACTTCTGATTGTACATAGTATTCACTGGCTCTTGGAGCTTTGCTGGTGATAGATAGGTTAGGATAAGATTGTAGATGGTTGCTAACCTAAAGCACTGGACTTAAAGCTGTAACTAGTTTGGAGCATCAATACAAGCTGATTTATGGGATCCTAGTCTATGTTGACGGTGATGTTTTTCTAATTGTAACTTGTTATTTTTTTTCTGTTTCCATTTGTGTTTCATATTCTCTTGTAAAGAACAACATGCATGGAGTTAGGACCTACTGTATATTAGTAACCTTCTCTAACTAAAAATCTTTATCTGAATGTTCTCTTCCAGTCTGTGTTATTTAGGAATGATTTAATTCAGTTTAAGCATAGGAATGCTGGCGTTCCCTCGTCTTATTGCCTTAGCTGAATATCTTTGTTGAATGTTATGTTCTGTATTAGTTAAGTAGAGATGAACTATGGAAGATATGGTGTGCCTTGGTCCTAGTTTTATCCCCAAAGACTGTTTGAATGTTTCCCTTTGAATGTGTTAAAATTTGGCTAGTTTCAAAGTACTTACCAGATCTTAGGCCATTCTGTTGTTATCTTTGTATTTGTATTGAAAGTAACTAAGTAAAGCAGAGCTAGGAGAGGATTTGTGGTGAGCCCGGCCCGCTAGTTTCTACTCCAAAAGTTGCCTTCAGGTTTCCCTTTGTTTTAATATGTTTTCTATTAAAAGTGTATCAAAGGCTGGAAAGTTTCAAAGTACTTACCAGATCCTAGTTTACTTTTATGTTTTTCCTGAGTCCATGTCAAAGGCTGACTAGTTTAAAAGTACTTATCAGATCCTGGGCTGCTCTTGTTTCTGCATTTGTTTATTTCTCCTTCTTATTGTATCATTCCAATCCATAAATCAATCTTCAAAGAGATCCTTAGACATAGATGACTTGCCCCATGGACCACTCTTGCCTCTTGCTATTCCAATTAAACCCTATTATGACTACATAGCCTAATGGACTAAAACCTACAATTATCTACCTTTTTGGCCGAAGCTTACTTTGTTGGCCCGCAACTTCTCACCTTTGAAACTTTTTGCACTCGAAACTTTCGACCTTGAACAGTAATCATGCTCAACCATCCAAAAAACAAACAAACCCTTGGCCTTCCTAACTAGCCTAATATCATAACCCCAAACTTCAAAGAAAAATCCATCTTTGTACATATTGGAGAGATCCCTCTCTGGATTCAGGAGGGCTAGATCATAGAATCCCAAAGTTGGTTGAAACGATGTTGCTTCTGCAGTTTTAGTCTTACCAAGCTGCTAAAATTACAGATTCTTAACAGGCGGTAATATTACCTCTCTCTTACAGTCTCACCTCTCTTCCTGTCCTCATTTTGGAGTAGATGAACCTTGAAACACCTGCAATCAAACAATCACCAGTCACACCCCCTTGCTTTGTGAAAGTACATTAGCATCACTCTCTCTTGCTGACAGAAAGATCCAAGGGATATCTTTAAGAATAAGGAAACTAGGAATTTTTTTCGGATGGGACTCCCACACCAAATGGTGTGAGGTATAATTGGGAATTCATATTAGGGAGATCCCCTAAATTTTGGCGGGTCCATCACCATCAACATTTCTAGCGCTAGAAGGAGGGCAACCAATTTTTTATGGCTGATAAACCCACCGACCCAAAAATTACATATTATGACCAAGGAAGTTACTTACACTCTACCTCCCCTACTCATGCTCCTGAAGTTGGTGACTCCTCTAAAACACAGGACACAAGAGTGTGTGAAATCTCATATAATTAGATCTAGGATATCTGTCCCATAACCTGTCAGATCGAAAAAGCAGTTGGATTGATCCCAGGAGTATCCAATCTTCCATATTCTCTAAGGAAGAATAAGACCACCTTTATAGGAGTAGTGGTCTCCAATTTGGAAGACATGGTTCTTTCCACACTTGTAGAGCTAGCAGTTTCTGTAGAGAACGTAGAAGAACCTCTAGTCTTAAGTGGTGATGAAGGAGACAACTCACTACTCAGGCGTTACCCTCCAAGGGTTAGATGATGACAAAGAGGAAAGTAGTTATCAGATTCTGAAAAGTAAGAGGAGGAGGACAAAGATGAGGACATGGAAGACCAAGCTCTAGACTGGATGTCTCAGGGCCCACTCGCATTTCCAAGTATGATGCATAAAATTCCAAGTTACTTGGAAATTATTTTAACGAAGTATGACCCTAATAGAACGATTAAATCAGAACACCACTTGGACAAATTCTACCTACATCTGAAAAAACTTGAGGTATGTTTTGATGACGTTTCATGCAGAATTTTTCAATGCACCTTGGATGGTAGAGAAATTGTGTGGTACCACAGTCTTCCCCAAAATTCCATCTAGAATTGGAGGGGCTTTAAGAAAATGTTTATTGAGAAATTTGTTAATGACAGGACCCCTTTCATGTTGTTGAAAGAGTTAGGTAGCCTAAAAATCGACCCAAAAGAGAAGGTGAAATATTTCAATAAAAGGTTTAATTGTGTCTTTAAGATATTTCCAAGAGACACGAAACCTCATGACTCCATCACAAAGGACTACTACACTTATGCCTTTCCAGCAAGCATTGCGCAATTCGTGAAGCGAACTATGAAACCATCACTTTTAGAAAATTTTGAAGAATCTATTGTGGTTGAGAGGGAATTTCCTGCAATTGGAGTCATTGTAGACGATGAACCAACGAAGGACTCCATGGATACAGGTAAAATGCCTCAGGCCCCAGTAAAAAAGGCTAAAGAGAAGGAATCACCCAATCTTGAGAACTTGACCCACTTGCTGCATAATTTTGCAAATGAATTAGCAAAGATTAAATAGAGGTCAAGTGGGACCACTAGAAGAAGCAAGCCTCCACGATTAAACCTGTTCATGTTAGAATATGCATTCTACCATCAGTGATCAAAATCACTCATTTCATTATCATTTTAGGTGTCTCACTCTGGAATTTTTATATCATTCCATTAGGTCATGCTAAAAATTATTTCACTGATGGTAGCCCTACTAAATAAAACTTCACTCTCCCTCATAAAATCACATTTTCTGATTCACCTTCATGTCTTTTTGAGCATAATAACACCTATGAAGATCTCATTTCACTATGTCGTGTCTCAGTTAAAGTCAACCATGGAAGTCAGGTTATTCAAAGTTTCATTAGGTCATTAGGGTTTTGTCTTTCAAGGTCCAAAAATACAACATTTCATTTTCATAAGGTCAACAAAGTAAGAGAGTGATCCCAATAATGTCTCTTTACCATGTAATATGACCTCCAATATGGTTTCCAAAGTTGTAATTTGATTTCAAGTGTGAGTTTCATTCCAAGATGTAATTTTTATTTATTCATGTAATTTTATGTCAATTCAAATATAATAAGTATTTAGTCTCCCAAAGGCTTCCAACTCAAAGTTACACATGCCAACACATCAAATGTCAAATTAAAATATTTTTTAGTTCATCAATTGACCAAATGACAAAGGGAGTTGTCTTTTCCAAAAGGTTCCCAAGTCATCATTGTTCACAAGCACTAAACCCTAATTTCCTCTCCCATTGAGCTAGGTTTGCTATGGAAATGAGACATTTGACTAGAGGAGCTGAAATTTAGGCCATATTAGTAAGTATGAGGTCATTTCATCTCATAAAAATCACGTCTCCTTCATTTTTTGAGAAGTCATTCCAAGAGTCAAGTCATTTGCCACTCATAGGGTCGATTTTTCTTCAAAATATGTTTCTGACAAAAAAAGATGAATTTGAAAAACGTGAGAGAGGTATTTGTCCATAATAGGTCAAGGAAGAAAAACCTCCTTTATTTTTTACATAGGTATTATGGTTTTAGAGAAATGTCAAAAAACCAGATGCCACAGGAGAGTTGCTGCACTTCTGGAGTGACCTCGGGAAAATCAAGTTTTATGATAGTTGGAGTGTCCAAAACACTTTCTTGATAATTAAAATGATAACTAGACAAATATATATTTCCAATGAGCTATCATGAGCTGAATTTTGAGTTGAGGAAGACCTCCAAAAGTTTCCTGCATTTCTGCACGCTCATTTAGCACTTTTTGACCAATTTTGGGAAAATTAAGTTTTGATGAGGAAAATAAACTCCAATAAGAAAAAAAATGGTATAGTTGGAAAGTATACGTGAATTATTTCCAATGAGCTATACTGGGCCCAATTTAGACACCAGGAAGGCCTCAAAATGTGGTCTTCAGTGCTACTTTTTGTGTTTTTTAGTACATTTGCATAGAAAATTTTCCAAAGGCACAATGACCTGGACGCTATGCTATTTTTTGGGGCCTCCAAATGAACAATTACCACCACCAACATGCTCATATTGATGAAGACATCAAATCTAGCAAGTTTCAGATATTTTGGAGGAGAACTGGTCCATCAAAAGTGCCAAAAAACATCAAATTTTCTTGTTTCTGCCTCAAATTCTGCCTAGTCGTTGTGATTTTACCAATCTTGGGAGAAAATTTTTTTGATAGGGAAAATGAGAAATTTTTTTAAAACTGGAGGTAGTTTGAGAAATTAGACTCAAATATATTTCCAATGAGCTATCATAGAGATAATTTTGACACCGGGAAGGCACTCAAAACCATCCTTGAATAGAGGTCATGTTTTCTACTTGGACGCTGCACGTTTGACAGGGAAATTTCATTTTTACATAGTCTTTAGAAATTTTTTGAGTTTCACTCTAGTTTGACTTTTTACCGTGGGAAATGAGAAATTACTGATGTAAATGGTCATAATTAATGTAAATATCATCTTTTTACTTCTACTTAGGATAGATACATTAGGTAAGTCAATCAGTTGAAGTGTAATGAATCAATTCATTAGAGATAGGAATGAGTCACTTTTCTCATCCTACACTCTAGCTATCAGTTCATATTTTTGTGTAATATCTCCCTCACCTCATGGATTCGACCCCTATGGATGAGTGGAGGTGGTTTTAAGGTCTATTTAGCTAAGGTATTCAGAGGAGTCAAGGGTTGGAATCATTTTGGATGCTTATGTATTGATCAAGAACCAATTTTGGCCTGGATATTAATAAAAAAAATGCAGCTATTTCTTTGGGATTCATGTGGTATGAAAGTTTGGCATAAGTTTTTCTTTTTGATCATTTATATGAATGTTTTGTAATCTCATAAACCTTTTCATGTCTATTGTATGTTAAACTTCAAGTTGATAGGTAGAATACATGTTTTTCATGCTCTGTTTTGGGAATTTTTTCATAATTTGTCCATTTCTTCAGTTTAGGAAGAACTCATCTCATATGCTCTTCCTAGCTCCTCATCTGTCTTAAACCATCTCATCAAATCACCTTTAAGTGTTGAACCTTATACCTAACTTGGCCCATTGAATGGACTGCAATTTCATCTTAATTTCCCTAACCTAGACCTCTTGACCTAATCCTCATTCAGTGAGCCCAACCCCAATAAAAAAAAAACAAATTCCTTGTACTCATTATCTAGCCTAAAAACCCTAATTTCTCTACTGCTCCTAGATGTGACCCTTTTGGAGAGAGCCCTCTCTGGTTTGATAGGGCTAGCTATCAAGTAAAAATCTTAGTTTGTGGTTACCTCTGTTGGGATTCCTTCCTCAGCCTTGGGAATTTGGTGGAGTGATAACACAGCCTACTTAAAATAACTGCGAATTTGGGTAGCAATACTAATCAACCAGAAAATTTTGCGAAGAGTTCAAAGGTAGCATTGAATCTTGACAAGTTGGGCATGAATGAATACTGTTCGTATCATCAAGAATACCATTCCAAGAAAACATGCCCACAGTGGAATCATGCCATGAGATCTATTGCTACACACTTATGAAATACGGTACTTGCTAATGAGCAGACAAATTCGAAAGAAAAAAAGGAACAAGATGCTACACCCGACGAGACCCCAAGTGTTGGGAATGCAGTAAACATGTTCAATTGTGTACTTGCAGCCCAAAAGAACATAGCTAAGAAACAAGTTTAGAGTGACCCCCCAGCCCAGAAGCAACCCAATCGTTACAACTTCAGAATTCATGGTCCAACTATTACAATAGAGTTGATGAAGAAGAAACTTAAAGAACCCTTGTTAAGGAAAATCATTCTGCTGGTTAACTTAGCGCAAAAACCTCTGAGAAATTTTGGGAAAGAGGCATAAAAAAATTCTGCTTCCGCAAGAAATAAAGATAAGACGATTAATCTGGAAGTAACAAATTAGGTTACTCCCCTGGAAACTTTGGTTGTCTATCCTGATCTAGAATATAACATAGTTGAAGACATGAAGAAGGCTCATGAAAACGTCTCATTGTTCGAGTTAACAAAGATCACAAGCCAATGGGAAATTCTTTTACAAGCACTTGAACACTCCTCCACAGGTAATCTTCCCCCTTCAAACAATGGTTCAGGTATGTCCTCTGAATATCTTGAATGAGTACTTCATGCTTTATCATTGGATGTAAACACTCACTGCCCACCCTTTCTCCTTAACTTCAAAATATTTAATTTCAATGTAATTAATTTCTTGGTTGATTCTGGTGCATCAATAAATGTATTGGCATTATCTATAGAAAATAAAATCAACGCAACATGGAGAAAAAATGATGCATAGATTATTCATCTGGACAAAAATCTTGTCCATGTGATTGGTCAATTCAAAGATGTGATCATTTGATTATCATCCAATGAACGAGTTAACAAATGCATAAACATAGTAATTATGGACATACCATAAGCATATGGACTATTGTTAAGTATATATTGGTCAAGTAAACTACAAGGATACTTTGCTACATAATGGTCTCACTTATGGATTTCGTATCAAGGTAGAGACAACCAAAATTCGAGTAGAATCAGAGAGATACATGAAACACAACGTGACTCCCTTGAATGGACATAATGAACCAATGAACTACGTAGAAATCGTGTTTGGAAATTTATTTATGGAGACACAACCTGAATTCCATCTTGCAAAACCATCCCCAGTCCCACTAGAAACACACTTGGAGCTCCTTGCTTGTCCAATTAGTGCAAATTAATTATATACAGTAAGTAGTAGCAATAATCGTACTAGTACTAGTGTGGTTCAAGACCCTTATGCATATGATTTGTGGGCTCTTTATTTTTATGGTTAAAAAACATAGTATAGATTGGGAGCTGGTTGCATTCTAGTAGACATGATGCGGAGAAAATACCTGATCTCAAGCCGCTTGGAGTTCGAGTGCACAAACAACACTGTCGAATATGAGGCACTCATTTTGGGCTTGAAAAAAGGCATTGACCTCAATGTTACATCCTTAAAAGCAGTATGTGATTCAAAAACAGTAGTACAATAGGTACTTAATACCATTCATTTTGTTTCACCTCATCTAAAGAATTCTCAACAAGAGGTATGGCGTTTAATTTCATATTTCCAAGCTTTGAATATTATTTATGTTCCTATAATACGAAACACACTTGAAGATGTGTTAGCTAATGCTGTTGCTAGGTTAACACCATTGAGGGATGGTTTTACAGTTGAAATTATTTATAAACCATCCGACCCTGATAATGTCACTAATTTACTCATTTTTGATGATGACCAACATATACTGCATTTCATGGAAAGTGTTGACATATTCAAATATGCAACAATCGACGAGGATGAGCATGAAGAAGCATTGCAATATGCAATTAGTAAGAATAAAGGAAACCTCATCGCCAAGGGTGTGGTATCTTTGGAAAATCTATATGACTTGCATAATCGCTTCTCAGGACCCCCAAATTCCAAAACTCATAGTTTCACACTGTCGCATGAGCAAATTAATTTGGGAACATGTTGAGGCCTGGGAAATCGCTGCCTCAAACATCGGGAGATAACCACCCGATGGGGACCTTAGGATAGCTCCTTTTCCGTTTGGTGTATTGGCTCCGACCGGATTTATAGGACCAGTTTCCTAATAATGTAAATGGGTTGGTAATGGAATGATTGGATGGGGGAAAATGGGACTAAATGACTGAAATAAAACTATCTAATCTAACTTAAATACAGATGAAATAAGTCTAAAACTAACCTAGGCATCAAATGTGAATACAACTTTAAATTGTTTCAATTAACCAATAATCATGAAAATGTATTACAGTTTAATTGAAATGTGCAGTAAAAAATAAAGATAATTCTATTTAAGAAATTAAACAGAGTTATAATAACATATTGCATTCATCATAATATATTGCTTGAATATACTATAAAAGATAAATATTTCTAACACACTGAGAAATGATATGTATAAAGAAATATTGTGAAACAAGTACACATAAACGATAGCAATTTAAAAGAGAATATCACATAACAAAAGAAATTAACAGTGAATAGATAGAAATACCATATCCATCTCGATATTTTCAAATGCAATCCGATATCCAAATCCAGCAACTTCAATGTAAAATCAACTCCAAGATACAGAAATGCAATTCTTAAAGATAATTTCGCAGAGAATCACCAGATGTGATCCTTTATAAAAATACAGGAGTAAATGGAATACAGAAATGTAATATCCAAGTCAAAATATTACAAATTCTGGACCCGTTTCTAAATGCATGAAAGCGGTTTAAATAGCTACCTAACAAAAATAACTAAAACTATTCCTACAATCTACCTAAATTAAAAAATATCTAAAATAGAAATGTGAGCTTGATGAAAACCAACTCATTGATCATCAGTTGAGGTGGATGTACAAAGGTGGCAAATTTTGAGCATCTCCTTTACTTCTTTAGGATGACTAGGCTTCGAATGCAACCGCCCTGTATATGTGGCATCGGAGAACTCAGGAATGATGCAATCAATGGCACCTGAGAGAAATTTAATTGCTATTTGTTGAATATGTGGCTTGATGAGATAACTCCACATTGAATCCCATGATATTCCCTGAAATTGGCCAATTTACTGATTTTTATTAATGATATCTTGTTTCCATCTAAGATTAGTTTCCTTTACTCTGGGTAATTGGCCGGGACTACAATCTGCAATTAAATTGATTGCATATAAATTATCATTTACCATTTTTGTTACATTGTTCATTATTCCCTTAGCTCTCGACGTGGCCCTTTCTACTTTGATCAAGCGATGTTCCGATTTTTCAAAAACAATCTCTTTATGTCTCTCCATAATTTTCGGAATATCTGATTTTCTCCGTGTTTCTGATTCTTGCCATAAAAGAAAATCGGAGATATTTTCTTCAGCTTCATCAAATTCAATCTTAAGAGTAATTCCTTCATCTATCAAGGAAGATGTTAGCTCACATAGAGACTCTGCTTCTGCAATCTTTAGATAAAACTCATTTAATTGTTGAGACAATAATTTGTTTGTCTCCAAAGCTTCATTTTTAAATTGATCCAGAGTGGGATAGTTCTTGAACTTGTCCAATTTAGATTGAAACATCTTTTCTTGTTTAATCTTCAGAGTCTACTCATTTTGTAGAAGAGTTTGTAATTTTGCAATCTCCTGATTAGGCTGCTGTTGCTTTTCTAGGGTCTACTGATCAATCTTTTCTCTTTCAACAGCCAGCTGCTCTCCTAATTATTTAGTCTTGAGCTCTTCATCCTGTAATCGTTGTTCCAACTGAATGATCTTTTGTTGATTTTCTGCAACCCGTTCCTAAAAAATGGCAATTTGTACATCTTTCTGTTTCACCAACTGTGTAACTTCGGAGGCTTTATCTATAGTGGCAACATTATAGGCACCTGCATACTGAGACAATTTGGTGAGATCCTCAGATGGATCCATTTCAACATTTTTATAAACAATATTCATAAATTCCCCCCTGTGATGCTAAAAGTGCATCTTGATCGGTTCTCCTCCTTTTCTTCTGTCTTCTTACCACAGCCCTATGTTTGGGACTGTAAAATATATCTAAATGAGGAATTTCTTCTATCTTTAACATAATTTCACCAGTGGGGTTTTCAGGGATGATTTCTACATCTCGATCCTTTGGATCATCAACTTGGGAAGTGTTTTGCTGTCCTATTTGCTGGGCAAATTGTTCGTATTGGCTCAGCAAATGAGGAGAAACAATAAGTTTAGTAGCTTTTTGTCCTCCGAGTTGAGAACCTGCATTATTTTTTATATCATCTTTAGGTGGCTATTCAGTGTTTTTACTCTCCGTGCTTCCTTTTTCAACACGCACATAGGCATCAGTACCTGTGCTCTCTTTTCCTGCTTGAGCCAAAGACTGCTGTATATCAATTTTAGTAGCAGTTTCTGATTTTTTAGTGTCAGCTTTGCTGCTATCATCTTTCTTCTCCAAAACAGGATTAGCTCTTGTTACTTCTTTACCAAAAGTACTTCCTATATCTTTCTGTTCTGGTTCACATCCCTGTGTAGAAATCCTCAACTGATCCAGAGGAACTCTGAGTAGCCTTTGAATTCTAAATAATAAAAATTTATTCATCTCCTCAGGCTGAAGTTTGGACTTGGACAATTCAAAAATTTGAGGCATTTTTATCAACAGAAACAAATAAATCATCAAAAACATCTGGTTCATGTTCGAACCGAGCAATTGAAACAAAGGTAGTAAAATCATACGCCACCTTCCTGGGATCATATTGCCTTCTAGGAATTGTTGAAAGCTTAAGATCAGTTAACTTAACAACTTCTTTCTTAACATGGACAAAATTTCTGAGAGTATAGTCACCACATTTGAAAGGAAAAGTAGGTCACATGAGCTTTTTTATGCTCTTTAAAGTCCTAGACATACCTTCTATTGTCAGCTGATAAGAAATTTCCTGTGCTAACAGCTTGTCTGGAACATATAAAGGAAGGATATGTGGCTCTACAATACTTCCAAAAATTCTGACATAAGTGAACTTTTCCTCCCCGAACCAATCTCCAATAGAGGACAAATCAACTCTAGCTTTATCAGAAAGTATAGGAGGGAATCGGCCAAAAATGATTTGGTAAATCGGAATAAGGAAACCATGGAAAAATTTGTAAACATGACTTCTGAAATACCCCTTCCATAAGAACTTATGATATATATGAATCGGGACAGGTTCTTTAGGAGTCCATTTCCATCCTAATAGGGGAAATTCTGAATTGAAACACAGGGCATCTAGGATGTAAGCAAAAAAGTAAAAAGGAGTGGAGTTTCCAGAGTTTTTGTCTTTCCTGTATTCAAGGATTCTATTGGCTATCTTATCAGACAAGATAACAACCCAATCCATTATCTCAGAATTAAGAGCAGCATGAATCAATGGAACCATTTGAATGGAAAACTTGGCTGAATTATCATTACCAAACAACCTACACATCATTGCTGTGGTATAACAATATGGAGGCAAGAGAGACTCCACAGAGTACATACCTGATGCCTCACGCTTATGTTTTTCAGGGTTATTTCTCCATTCTTTAATCGGCTCTGACTGGTTCAGATGTTCCGCAACAAATTCTTTAATAAAGTCCTTGTTGTAGATCTTTTGTGGGTTCGGGAGGTGGTACATTAATTAAATATCCTCTGCTTTGAATGACCCAAACACTGATCCAGAAGCAGAAACAAAAGTTCTGTTTTGAATAGTTACATTGTCAATCACGCATCTAATAACATCATAATAGGGAAAAATGTTTGCTCGAGCAGCAACTCTATGCAGAAATGAGTTTGCCAATGAACCAAGAGGACTTTCAGAATCAGAATTTGAATCGGCTTCATCAGGAACTGTGGCTTTAGCTTCCACAACTCTAGGGTTTTATTTTTCCAATAGATTGTAAACATTTTCCCATGACATCTTCCCAAGTCCCTGGCAGGAGGTGTCTGTAACCAACTTAAGTTTCGCTGGTTTCTCTTTAGGCATCATTGTAATCACAAGAGATTTTGTAGCAATGGTAGCTTTACATTTTCTGAATCATTGCGAAATTTCAGTGTCTGAGAGTACTTCTCTTGCTCTTCAAACAAAAAAATTTGATGTTCTATTGCTCTGCGACAAGGAGAAGCTTTCAGCCAAAGTAAAAACGTAACAATGAAAGACAACTATTCAAGGGTTAATTCACTGATTTGTATTTATTATTTCCATGTTTTAAAACTTAAATGCTCTCTAGGGGGTCACACTCGTGCATTCAATCAAAATGAATCATTTTTATTCGTTTGATTCACGAGTTTAATGTTATCGTACAATTGGAGATTTGGCGTATTTTCGAAATAAATATAGATATATTTCCCTTTAAAACAATGAAACATGATGAATCATAATAAATGGATATTTAAGTCACAATCGCATCGCAATTCATTTTAAAAGGGAAATGAAACAAGAGGTATACCAAATCCCAATTGCGAAGATCGCATCGGAGTTTTAAAATGAAATGAACCGTTAAACATTTTCTCCGAAATTGTGATTGCGAAGAGATATGATCTATCGCATCGGAGTTTTAAAACAATGGAATGCAATATTTTAATTTCTTCTGAAATGCGATTGTGATGAATCGAATCGCATTGGAAATATACATAAGAGACACAACACTTTGAACTTATCTGAAATGCGATTGCGATTGAGTGCGATCGCATCAGAATTTTACAAAGAAAAAACAAACTTTTAAAGAATTCTCAGATTTTCTGATTGCGATTACTGTTTATTTTAATAATTATTATTAAGTATAAAGTCTTTATAATGTGTTTGATATGATTAAAAGACTTTATAACTCATCGGATCAGAAAGTTATTCTAAAAGGTTGTATACTTTGAAATGAAAATGTGATATGTATCCTTTTATCAATGAATCTTTTATTTCTACTTAGAAAGAAAGATAGAAAAAGGGGGACCTATTTTTAAATGGGATTTATTTTAAAATTTTAAAAATGGGGAGGGTTGTTGTACAGTACAACAATTGGTGATTCATTGGAAGAAACAGTTATATATGAAGAAATGAAATGAACACTATATTTTTAGTAAGTAAATTTCTTTTAAAGATAATAAAAACTTATCTTAAGATAATTCAAATAAAATCTAACTATGAAAAAGAATAAAAATCACTTACAATTTATTTCTAATTCCTCAAAGATAATAACAATTTTGGGTTATCTCAAACTTTGATTGGTTGATAATAATAAAGTAAATGGATTCTTTCAAGTTTAGCTTTTGTAATATACTCTATTTTCACAGGTATTGCCTCTGCTGCCAGCAAACGTTCATAGTCTCGACAGGGTTATCTTTTAACCATTAACTATCCATTATCCCATCCAACTAAGATCATGAATCTTTAAAAATAAATTCATAAGACATATTATCTCATGTTTTTGTCTTTTATTTATTTTGTTCTGGTTTGGTAGCCAGTTAGTAACAATGCCATTTACTAGTTGTGATAAAATTGAACAAGCTGGCTCGTGATGAGACCCCTTGTCTTACTTTTATAAGCCATTACCCTGTTTTGGTATGCAGTATTGGTAATGTCAGTTTTATTACCTCTTATGATCATGGTAAGTAGGCTCGTGATGAGACCTTTTATCTCCTAAATTTTTTCATATAATTTCTTAGAATTACATTCTAAAAAATGACAACCAAAATGGATGGGGTGAAATAGTTTGATCCTTAAGAATAAATGGATGACAATTTTTAGAGTTTTTTGTTTAGTAAAGCTTGAATTTTTTTTTACTTTTTAATGATAAACTCTCTCTACTTAAGAAACTTATAATGATTTACATTTTCCTCAAGGTTTCAAAAGATCATGAAAATGTTTTGAACAAATTTTCAAAGTTTAACATTTGATTTTAAACTATCCAAAATTGTAATTATTTCCTTGAAAATTCTTATTTACACAAAATAAGTATTTATAACATTCTTTCCAAGACAATTTTCAAATAGTAAAAATTCAATTAAATGCTATTAACAACCTTTATTTACAAAAATAAATAAAAATTGTAGAAAGGAATATGTACAAGTAAGAAGGGGTTACCTCCTTATGAAAATAATTTCTTTAAGAAAAGGCTATTTACAGGAAGAGATTCTCTCTTTCCTGTTAAATCTTGAAGAATGAATGTATATGATCCTATCTTTTCAGCAATCTAAAATGGTCCAAGCCACATTTTCTGAAATTTGGTATGCTTACATTTTTCTTCATGTGCTTTATCCCATTTCAGAACAAGATCACCAATTGACAAATTTTTTGAGCTGATGGAATTTGAATCAAAAGAAGATTTAACAAGCTATTGATGTTTTTCATGAATACTTCTTGCTTTTTCTCTATCTTCTTCTAATTTAAGGATTTGATCAAATATGAACTGAATGGATGAGGAAGGATTTTCTTCAATGAATTGCACTAGGGCTAATGATGGAAGAGCTAGATTTGATGGTATCACAACTTCTTTACCATAAACTAAAATGAAAGGTGAAGTTCCAATAGAAGCTTTAAGAGTAATACGATCAGCCCATAATGCAAAGATTAAAGAATTGTGCCAATTCTTTTGGTTTTGATCAATAGTCCTTTTAATGATTTTGATGAGATTTTGGTTAGTGGATTCAGCTAAGCCATTACCTTGTGGATAATAGTTTGCTAAATATTTCAATTTAAAACCTCTCTTAATTGAAAATTCCACTATACTATTACCAGAAAAATAAGATGCATTATCAAAGACCAGAGCATTAGGTACACCAAACTTGGTAAGGATGAATTGATCGATGAAATCAATAATTGCATCAGAGTTGGCTACCTTTAGAGGAATTGCTTCTACCCACTTTGTGAAATAATCTGTTGCTGTGAGAATGTACTTGTGCTTTTTGGAAGAATGAGGAACTATCTCACCAATAATATCAAGCCCCCATTGCTCAAATGGTATTTCAATGCTTACTGGCTGCAAAGGAAAAGCTGGCTTCCTTTGTCTCCCACTAGCAGTTTGGAAAATTTTGCATTTTCTCACAGAATCATGTGTATCTTTAAAAAGGGTAGGCCAATAATACCCAGCATGGATAATTTTGTGGGCTGTGGTATCGCCTCCAAAATGACCTCCTACTGGTCCATCATGTAATTCCTACAATACCTTCTTGGCTTCAGTCTTTTCAAGACATCTTAATAAGATTGAATCATAATTCTTTCTGAATAACACATCATCAATGATTTCATATTTAGTAGCTTTCAATATTAAAGCACGTTTATTCTTATAGCTGAGATTAGAAGGAGCATACCCATTTTTCAAGTAAAATATCAGATCAACATACTGAGATTCAGAATCTGTAACACTTATCTGACTTACTTGAACATCATTCTCTGGATCTTGATTTTCTGGTATATTATGAGCTCTTGCTAGTAATCTGCAAAAAACTTGTCCTCTAAAAATCTTTGCTGGTTTAATGTCAATATCATATTTTTGCAAAGCTATCACCCAATTAACCATTTTTTCTCCTACTTCTCTTTGAATTAGTAATTGCCTTACCACAGAGAAAGGAACAATAACCTTTGTGTGTGTTTTTAAGAGAAAAGGCCTAAAATGTTTGATTGACTTAAAAATAGTGAAAGCTTGTTTTTCAACATCAGAATAATTCAGCTCAGCTCCTTGCAGATTTGAGCTAAAGAAAGAAATGGGTGCTTCGATTTGTTGATTGTTGAGCTGTGTTAAAATAGCAGCATAAGATGTTTCGGTTGCCAAAGAATACAGAATAAAATTTTTGGAAAAATTGGGAGTATTTAATGCAGATGCATCAATGATTGCCTTCTTGATTACATTAAAGGCTTATTTTTCCTTATAACCCCATTTGAATACCAAATTTTTTCTAATCATATTCTACATAGGCAAAACAATTTGAGAAAAATCTGGAATGAATCTTTTTACAAAATTAATCTGACCTAGAAATGATTGCATGGACTTTTTATTGTGAGGTAAAGAAATATTAGAAATTTCTTTAACTCTGTCATGATCGATATATATACCATCTTTTGACACAACAAACCCTAAGAGTTTTCCTTGACCAAGAGCAAAGAAGGATTTCTTTGCGTTTAAGGAAATACCAAATCTTCTACATCTTTCAAATATTTGTTTCAGATCTTGTAGATGATTGGATCTCTTCTTTGAATAAACTGTTATGTCATCAAGATAAATAAAAACCGATTTATTAATTAGACCCTTAAATGCTATGTCCATGGCTCTATGGAAAGAAGCTCCTGAATTTACTAAACCAAAGGGAATTTTCTGATAAGCATAGGTTCCCCATTTGGTTCTGAAAGTGCTTTTCAATCTATCATCTGGATGTACTAGAATTTGATTATACCCTGAAAATCCATCAAGGAAGGACATGAGTTCAGAACCAGCTAAATTTTGGAGAATTTACTCCATGGTTGGCAATGGGAAATTGTCTTTTTGACATGCCTTGTTTAAATTCCTAAAATCAATACAGATTCTAATATCGCCATTTTTCTTCCTGAAAGGTACCATGTTGGAAACCCAATTGGAATGCCTTACAGGAAAAATGATTTTGGCTTTCAAAAGATTATTGAGTTCTGTTTTAATTTAATCCTCAAGATTTGGATGAATCTTTCTTAACTTCTGTTGCACAGGCTTAACATCAGATAGCATTGGAATTGTGTGTTGAATTACAGAAGTATCATAAGTCTTTAAATCCTCATAACTCCAAGTGAAGACATTGTTATATTTACTTAGAAGTTTAATGAAAGCAGATCTTTCTTCTGGAGTTAAATTGAGACCTAGATTAACATTCTAAGGTTTAGAATCAGAGCCAAGATTGACTAATTCAAACTTCAAAGTTGAACTTTGAAGTTTAGCATTAGTAACTTTCTTGAATCTGTCTTTAATATCATAAATATCCTCAAGTTTAACAACAGATTTAGGAATCAGATTTTCATTATTTCTTGAAGTAATTTGCAGATCATGATCATCTTCATCAATAATTTGTTCATCATATGATTTCTCAGAAGTTAAGAAATTCAAAATATAGTGATCATGGTAGAATACTCTCCAATTAGTAATATTGTTTGGGACAGATGGGCGGAAAATCAACTCTACTGAAAATCTATCAGGACTAAAATCTTCGGCAGGAAGGAGTTTGGATGCAACATTAGCTAACAAGTCAGCTGATGTGTTTTGATTTCTGGGAATAGAAGAGATATTAAATGCTAGAAATTGAGTGGTAAGGTCTTGTCCTAGGGTTTGATAATGTTTGAGATGTCTTGAAAGACAATGGATGGTATTCCTTACTTTTCTTATGACAATTTCTGAATCTCCATATACTTTCAAGTATTTTACATTTAACCCTATGGCCTTATAAAGCCCTTGAATGAAGGCTTCATATTCAACAATATTATTAGTGCACTCAAATTCTAATTTACATGATAACATGGTCTTCTCTCCTTCTGGATCAATTAAGATGCATCCTGCTCCTGCTCCATCAGTATATTTTGATCCATCAAAATATAATGACCAAAATAAAGTTCTATCTACAGGTTTATCAATAAAAGAATTAGAAATATTTACAATACTAGAAGAATTAGATTGCTAAAAATTTTCAATTTGAGAAACAAAAGTATTTACAGAAAATGGTGATTGTGGTGCAGTAAAATTTCCAAGAAAAGACTCGGCAGAATAACCTCCAAGAATATTATTGTTGAAAGCTATAGGTTCATTGGGTTGTTCAAATTTAGTTACAGTGTGCGTCATATGTTTTCCTCGCACGACTTTGATTTGATTGGGTTTCCCTTTGTAGGGAAGCCACATATGTGAATAATCGGTTGAGATATAACCATTAAGTTTCGCAGACCAGTCTCTGCTTCAGACCAACCCATATAATTCTGGAATATCAGCAATTAGAATATCAATTCTTTGGAAAATCCGAGGATCGGAAGCTAGTTTGATAGTAACTGAATTTATTTCTCCAACAACTTGAACTTTAGAGCGATCCAATTGTACAATATGAACAACAGACTTCTGTGGTTCAATATTCAATTTAGCATAGAATGAAGAATGCATTATATTAGAGGATGCTCTAGAATCAATTAAACAATTGTGCAAATTCTTATTGTAGATTTCATAAGTGAACAAAAATGGAGGTGTCTGAGAATTTTATCTTTCTCCAATAAGAATAGTATCAACTGCATCTACTTTGTCTGGTGGCTTACCAGTCCCCTTAGCTGCTTTAGCTACTACACCACTTGGTAGAGGAGCAATAGGTGTATCATTTAACTCTTTTAATAACAGATTTTGTTGATTTTTAAGTTTGCTGAGTTCATGTAATGAGATGTTCACTCTAGTATTTTTCATATCCTCAAGGATATTATAATCCATTGTATCTGATACCACCAGAGTTTTGGATGATGATGTGGGAGGATTGGGAGATGATGGTTAATTCTGAGTGGGTAAGGGAGAAGCTCTTTTTGTAGGGATTTTGTCTTTAGTACTTGGAGTTATATTTTTCTTCTTCGGAACAGTTTGAACAAGTTCTGGATTAGATTTGCTCCTTGTACTCACAGGAATAGCTTCTTGTTCCATCTCACTATTTGAATTAGGGAGAATGAAATCCCACATTCCATTTAGTTCAACTACCTCTTCCCTTTCATCTTCTTCATCTGACATTAGAGGAGTTTCTTCTTCTTCTTCATCTTCTGATTCTGCATTAGAAATTGCATTGGGAGGTTTTGATTTGGTTTGATTTCTCTTGAAATTTCTAAATGGTCTTTTTGTAGAAGTCTCTGCTACTTGCTTTTTGATTTCAACCATCTCATTAGACATGGTTTTAAGGAATTTTTGTAAACCTTCCATGTCATATGGATCTTTTGGTGTCTTTTTCTTGGAATCATCTTTAAAAGTGACTTTCTTTGATTTCCTTTCCTCAATAGCATTTTTCTTATCTAGAGAAATCATTCGTTTTTCAACTGAAATAGCTTCTTTCATATTTTCAGCTAAAGTCGGTTTTGCAGCTCTATCTAAAAAAATTTCTATGTTTGAGGGAAAAGCATTAATGTACCATTCACTTCTAACTTGTTCACTAGGCTTAGATGTTGCAAGGATCTTATTCAAGAGTTTATTGAATCGAAAATTAAAATCTTTAATGGGTTCCTTGGGTTGAGTCTTTAAATTTGAGAGATCGTTAATTAGGGTAGCAACTAATCTATCATCTCCATATTTAGCTAAAAATTTCTCTTCAAACAAATCCCAATCTGTGATAGAATCAGAAGGTAAGGAAAAGTACCAGGATCCTGCTGTTCCTTGCAAAGTATAGGGAAATAATCGAACTAAAACATCTTCATGCACTACTTGATTTAAATTTATAGCAAGCATAAAGTTATTGATATGTTCTTCCGCTTGTATACCAGTATCTGGACTAAACTTTGGGAGCCATTTTTTAGGATGATTAGGTAGATCATGCAAAGGTGCAGCCATATTCACAGCTCCTGGTATGGTCCATGGTCTTTGTGCTGGTTGTGCCATTCTTGTGACGATATTAGATGAACTAGAATGGATAACTAGCATATGAGTAGTAACTGTTGAAGTATCGGAAGATACAATTAATGTTTGAGGAGATGTAGTTTGAGCAAATGAAGATGAGACTATTACACTTTCCTGATTTGGAGCTTAGGAAACAGATGATTGAACATGCGATGAAGAACTAGTACCACTTTTTGTTTCCGATGGATTTTTTCTTATTTTGACTCTACTAGGTATAGGAAATTCCTTGGGGGAAATTCCAAGTTTTTCACTTTGTGACCTAGTAAGAGGTCTGGAAGAAACAAACTGAGAGGTGACACTACCTTCAGATAATTCTGATTCTTCTAATGATAACGAGAATCCTTGAAGTTTATGAACTAAGGCTTCGACTTCGGGGGATTCAGGAGTTGGATTATCTGATTGATCTGAAACTTTGGTAGTGGGTGTTTGAATACTTTTCTCAATTTCTTCTCTTGTGATTTGAGATGTGGAAGAAATTGAAGGTGATGAGGGTGATGTGCTCTTAGAATGGATTTTGGATTTAGATTTATCTGCCATTCATAGCTTATGGCCCTCCTTCTAGCGCCAAAAATGTTGCGGCTTGGAAAATTGCTGCTTCAAACATTGGGGGATAACCACCCAGTGGGGACCTTAGGACAACTCCTTTTCCGTTTGGTGTAGTGGCTTCGACTGGATTTATAGGACTAGTTTCCTAATAATGTAAATGGGTTGGTAATGGAATGATTGGATGGGGGAAAATGGGACTAAATGAATGAAATAAAACTATCTAATCTAACTTAAATACAGATGAAATAACTCTAAAACTAACCCAGGCATCAAATGTGGATACAACTTTAAATGGTTTCAATTAACCAATAATCATGAAAACGTATTACCGTTTAATTGAAATGTGCAGTAAAAAATAAAGATAACTCTGTTTAAGAAATTAAACAGAGTTATAATAACATATTGCATTCATCATAATATATTGCTTGCATATACTATAAAAGATAAATATTTCTAACACACTGAGAAATGATATGTATAAATAAATATTGTGAAACAAGTACACATAAACGATAGAAATTTAAAAGAGAATATCACATAACAAAATAAATTAACAGTGAATAGATAGAAATACCATATCCATTTCGATATTTTCAAATGCAACTCGATATCCAAATCCAACAACTTCAATGTAAAATCAACTCCAAGATACAAAAATGCAATTCTTAAAGATAATTTTGCAGAGAATCACTAGATGTGATCCTTTATAAAAATATAGGAGTCAATGGAGTACAGAAATGTAATCTCCAAGTCAAAATATTACAAATTCCGGACCCCTTTCTAAATGCATGAAAGGGGTTTAAATAGGTACCTAACAAAAAATAACTAAAACTATTCCTACAATCTATCTAAATTAAAAAATATTTGAAACAGAAATGCGAGCTTGTTGAAAACCGACTCATTGATCATCAATTGAGGTGGATGTACGAAGGTGGAAAATTTTGAGCATCTCGTTTACTTCTTCAGGATGACTAGGCTTCGAATGCAAGCACCCTGTATATGTGGCATCGGAGAACTCGGGAATGATGCAATAAATGGAACTTGAGAGAAATTTAATTGCTATTTGTTGACTATGTGGCTTGATGAGATAAGTCCACATTGAATCCCATGATATTCCCTGTAATTGGCCAATTTACTGATTTTTATTAATGATCTCTTGTTTCCATCTAAGATCAGTTTCCTTTACTCTAGGTAATTGGCCGGGACTACAATCTGCAATTAAATTGATTGCATATAAATTATCATTTACGATTTGTGTTGCATTGTTCATTATTCCCTTAGCTCTTGACGTGGCCCTTTCTGCTTTGATCAAGCGATGTTCCCATTCTAAAAAAACAATCTCTTTATGTCTCTCCATAATTTTGGGAATATCTTCTTTTATCCCTGTTTCTGATTCTTGCCATAAAAGAAAATCGGAGATCTTTTCTTCAGCTTCGTCAAATTCAATCTTAAGAGTAATTCCTTCATCTATCAAGGAATATGTTAGCTCACATAGAGACTCTGCTTCTGCAATATTTAGACAAAACTCATTTAATTGTTGAGACAATAATTTGTTTGTCTCCAAAGCTTCATTTTTAAATTGATCAAAAGTGGGATAGTTCTTGAAATTTTCCAATTTAGATTGAAACATATTTTCTTGTTCAATCTTCAGAGTCTGCTCATTTTGTAGAAAAGTTTGTAATTTTGCAATCTCCTGATTAAGCTACTGTTTCTTTTCTAGGGTCTGTTGATCAATCTTTTCTCTTTCAACAGCCAGCTGCTCTTCCAATTGTTTAGTCTTGAGCTCTTCATCCTGTAATCGCTGTTCGAACTAAATGATATTTTGTTGATTTTCTGCAACTTGTTCCTCAAAAAAGGCAATTTGTACATCCTTCTGTTTCACCAACTGTGTAACTTCAGAGGCTTTATCTATAGTGGAAACACTATAGG
The DNA here is from genome assembly GCA_034641835.2 of Pinus albicaulis. NCBI lineage: Eukaryota > Viridiplantae > Streptophyta > Pinopsida > Pinales > Pinaceae > Pinus > Pinus albicaulis. The sequence continues at coordinate 1,553,517,329 of CM076582.1, forward strand.
CACCTGCATACTGAGACAATTTGGTGAGATCCTCAGATGGATCCATCTCAGCATTTTTATAAAAAATATTCATAAATTCCCCCTGTGATGCTAAAAGTGCATCTTGATCGGTTCTCCTCCTTTTCTTCTATCTTCTTACCACAACCCTATGTTTGGGACTGTAAAATATATCTAAAGGAGGAATTTCTTCTATATTTAACATAATTTCACCAGTGGGGTTTTCAGGGATGATTTCTACATCTCGATCCTTCGGATCATCAACTTGAGAAGTGTTTTGCTGTCCTATTTGCTGGGCAAATTGTTCGTATTGGCTTAGCAAATGAGGAGAAATAATAAGTTCAGTAGCTTTTTGCCCTCCGAGTTGAGAACCTGCATTATTGTTTATATCATGTTTAGGTGCCTGTTCAGTGGTTTTACTCTCTGTGCTTCCTTTTTCAACACGCACATAGGCATTAGTACCTGTGCTCTCTTTTCTTGCTTGAGCCGAAGACTGCTGTATATCAATTTTAGCAGCAGTTTCTGATTTTTCAGTGTCAGCTTTGCTGCTATCATCTTTCTTCTCCAAAACATAATTAGCTCCTGTTACTTCTTTACCAGAAGTACTTCTTGTATCTTTCTGTTTTGGTTCACATCCCTGTGTAGAAATCCTCAACTGATCTAGAGGAACTTTGAGTAGCCTCTGACTTCTAAATAATAAAAATTTATTCATCTCCTCAGGCTGAAATTTGGGCTTGTCCAATTCAAAAATTTGAGGCATTTTATCAACAGAAACAAATAAATCATCAAAAACATCCGGTTCATGTTCGAATTGAGCAATTGAAATAGAGTTAGTAAAATTAGACGCCATCTTCCTGGGATGATATTGCCTTCCAGGAATTTTTGAAAGCTTAAGATCAATTAACTTAACAACTTGTTTCTCAGCATGGAAAAAATTGCTAAGAGTATAGTCACCACATTTGAAAGGAAAAGTAGGCCACATGAGCTTTTTGCTTCTCTTTAAAGTCCTAGACATACCTTCTACTATCAGCTGATAAGAAATTTCCCGTGTTAACAGCTTGTTTTGAACATATAAAGGAAGGATATGTGGCTCTATAATACTTCCAAAAATTCTGACATAAGTGAACTTTTCCTCCCCGAACCAGTCTCCAGTAGAGGACAAATCAACTCTAGCTTTATTGGAAAGTCTAGGAGGGAATCGAACAAAAATGATTTGGTAAATTAGAATAAGGAAACCATGGAAAACTCTGTAAGCATGAATTCTCAAATACCCCTTCCATAAGAACTTATGATATATATGAATCAGGACAGGTTCTTTAGGAGTCCATTTCCATCCTAATAGGGGAAATTCTGAATTGAAACACATGGAATCTAGGATGTAAGCACAAAAGTAAAAAGGAGTGGAATTTCTAGAGTTTTTGTCTTTCCTGTACTCAAGGATTCTATTGGCTATCTTATCAGACAAGATAACAGCCCAATCCATTATCTTAGAATTAAGAGCAACATGAATCAACAGAACCATTTGAATGGAAAACCTGGCTGAATTATCATTACCAAACAACCTACACATCATTGCTGCGGCATAAAAATATGGAGGCAAGAGAGAATCCACAGAGTACATACCTGATGCCTCATGCTTATGTTTTTCAGGGTTATTTCTCCATTCTTTAATCGGCTCTGATTGGTTCGGATGTTCCGCAGCAAATTCTTTAAGGAAGTCCTTGTTGTAAATCTTTTGTGGGTTCGGGAGGTGGTACATGACTTTAATATCCTATGCTTTGAATGACCCAAATAGTGATCCAGAAGCATAAAAAAAAGTTCTGTTTTGAATAGTAACATTGTCAATCACCCATCTAATAACATCATAATAGGGAAAATTTTTTGCCCGAGCAGCAACTCTGTGCAGAAATGAGTTTGCCAATGAACCAAGAGGACTTTCAGAATCAGAATCTGAATTAGCTTCATCAGGAACAATGACTTTAGCTTCTGCAAATCTAGGGTTTTCCTTTTCCAATAGATTGTAAACATTTTCCCATGACATTTTCCCAATTCCCTGGTAGGAGGTGTCTGTAACTAGCTTAAGTTTCACTGGTTTCTATTTAGGCGGCATTGTAATCACAAGAGATTTTGCAGCAATGATAGCTTTAGATTTTCTGAATTTCTTTGACATTTCAGTGTCTGGGAGTATTTCTCTTGCTCTTCGAACAGAAAATTGGATGTTCTATTGCTCTGCGACTAGGAGAAGCTTTCAGCCAAAGTAAAAACGTAACAATGAAAGAAAACTATACAAGGGTTAATTCACTGATTTGTATTTATTATTTCCGTGTTTTAAAACTTAAATGCTCTCTAGGGGGTCACACTCATGCATTCAATCAAAATGAATCATTGTTATTCATTTGATTCACGAGTTTAATGTTATCGTACAATTGGAGATTTGGCGTATTTTCGAAATAAATATAGATATATTTCCCTTTAAAAAAATGAAACACGATGAATCATAATAAATGGATATTTAAGTCACAATCGCATCACAATTCATTTTAAAAGGGAAATGAAACAAGAGGTATACCAAATCCCGATTGTGAAGATTGCGTCAGAGTTTTAAAATGAAATGAACTGTTAAACATTTTCTCCGAAATTGCGATTGCGAAGAGATATGATCTGTCACATCCGAGTTTTAAAACAATGGAATGAAATGTTTTAATTTATTCTGAAATGCGATTGCGATGAATTGCATCGCATCAGAAATATACATAAGAGACACAACACTTTAAAATTATCCAAAATGCGGTTGTGATTGAGCATGATCGCATCGGAATTTTACAAAGAAAAAACAAACTTTTAAAGAATTCTCCTATTTTCCTATTGCGAAAATTCCATCCCTCACTTGATCCTCTCATCTAGAAAGAACTAAGGAAGTTGTTGGATGCTTGGATCATTTACAATATGCGACACTCAAGTTGGGTGTCAAATTTGGTTCCAGTAAAAAATAAGTCTGGGAAAATCCTCTTGTGTGTTTATTTATGAAACCTTAATCATGCCTCGTATAGGGATAACTACTCCATGTCGTCCATGAAACAAATATTACAAACAATATTTGGGTCTAAGATGTTTATTTGCTTGATGAGTATTCATGATACAACTAAGTTTTAGGCGTAGAACCTGATACGCTAAAAAATACTTTCTGATTTAAATATGCTCACGCTTATGTCTGCAAATTTCAGGTATTTTATAGGTGTGCCAGAAGGAATAAGAAGTCAATTGGCCCACTACAACCTATCACAGTGGAGGAACCATTCCAACAGTTGGGCTTAAATATCAATGGTGAAATATTTCCACACTAATAAAAGTAGCATCTCTACATTATCACAGCTATAGAGTACTTCACGTGATGGAAAAAAGAAGTTCCGCTCAAAAAAGTGAATGATCATGAAGTCATACGTTTTCTACAGTAGAACATCATTTCCAGGTTTTGCGTTCCTACATCATTTTTTTTTGAGAATGCAACATATTTCTCATGACTAAAGCTTTATGGTTTTTCATCGGAAAATGGAATAATATTGAAGGATTATGCTTAATACTACCCTCAGGGGAATGGTCTCGTTGAATCCATGAACAAGAACTTGATCTGCATCATTAAGAAGACCATATTCTCTAAGAAAAAAAACTAGCACTCTACTTTGGTAAACGCTTTATGGGCTAACCAAGTGACGCCTAAGCCTTCCTTGAGCACCTCCCCTTACTTCCTAGTATATGGAAAAGAAGCCATCCTCCCTCCTAACATCTAATTTCGTGCTCTGGAACTTTCCTAAGAGTCCCAAGGAAATCCATGTTTGTTAGTGTAGCGTAGGATGGAGACCCTTCATAAGCTCCGGGAAGAATATTGAAAGCCAAAGAAAAATTCCTACTCCATCAAAACCATATAAGGAGGTGGTTTTAGAGGAAGTATGCAGGGAAGAATAGCTTTAGTGTGGGTGACGTAGTCTTGAAATGGGATAAAACCCATGAAGACAAAGGAAAACATAGAAAGCTTCAGTCCTATGGATTGGACCATTCAGTGTACGTGCGAAGCTTGGCCAACACACCTACCATCTTTAATCACTTGAATGGAAGACTAACTCTCCCCCTATCAATGGCCAATATCTCAAGCATTATTTTCAATGAAAATATGGGGTTGTGCCCTACGCTATGTACATAGTCTATTTTTTTTTGCTTTTTCTTGTTCTTGTTTTTTTCTTTCTTCATGTTTTTTTCATCATGTGAACAAAGTGTTTTCCTCGTGTTGGTTTCTAAGATTGTGTGTGTGGATGAAATCCAAGTCGCCTTGTGACACTTCAAAATTTGTTTAGTTTTTGGTTTTAATTGTATTGGTTATGTATTTTGGATGATGAAGTTACAAATGAAAATATGATCCATCTGTAAGGGAAGCCTTGGGAAAACCATGAAATCGTGTCTATCGGGGAAACCCTGTGCCCATGCTCAGTTATTTGTTTTGATGTTTCCATGCTTATCCAATCAGTAAAATGGGAGGGGAAAATCTAAATAAGTGGAACTAAATCAGAGGAACCTATATCCTTCTCTGAAGGAACAACCTCTCATGCTCTCAATAATTTTGGATCCCTCTTCCACCCAAAATAAATAAGTGCCAATGCATAGTCCTCTTTTAAAAATAATAAATAAAGGCGAAAGAAGAGAAAGGATTACTGTGCAGAGAAGTATAGAAAGCAACTCCATCGGGGTACTTTTCAGGCTCGCTGGTAGCAGAGTAATGTTTGTGTTCCTGAAGTGACTCCATCGAGGTATTGTCCAGGCCTGCTCGTAGTGGAGCAACACCAGGGATGAAAAATTATACTTTGGAAATCTTAAACTCGTGAGTTTCATTTCCCTCCCCTTGTTTGAAACTTTGTAATAAAGCTACATCTTTGTTGAGTTAAACTGAAGTGGCATCATGGGAACTTGGTCTATTCACAGGGTAAGTGGGAAAACCAAAGAAATTTGCATGATTAATCAATTCTCCTTGAAGAACCAAGGGTCTACACAAAATAAGTTAACCGATACAAAGAAGCTAGAATCCTACTAGTGCGTCGCCAAGTGTTGTAGCTATTACAACCCCCTACAATGTTTTATCCTATACCAAATTTCGAAGCCTTCCTTGGTCCTGTTTATGGCTGTCACAAACTTTGAAGTTCATTTTCTTTCTTTTATTAAACTGTTGTGATCCTTTTTGCAAGATAGGAAAAGTGTCACCTTTTGGAATGTTGGCTACCAAAGTGAATGTATGAGCTTGTTTTAGTGATTTCAAAATGTCATATTTGCGTAAATGAGTTGTTATAACCATTTTAGTACCTGTCACACTCATTTCCAATGTTCTGAGCATCGTCACATAGGTGTTGTCACTGTTGTCATAAAGTATATATTTGATGTCGCACTTGTCGTAACTGGTCGTAAAGTTGTCAGATGGAGGAGAATGTTTTGTCTGTTTTTCTCAGATTATCTATTTTGTTTGAGTCCTAAAATATTCTGAGTGTGTGATCATAGTCAAAGTCCATAAATATTCACATCAATCTCACCAGTCCCACACATATTCATTTTCTTGAAAACTTCCCCACCGAGTAACTCAGCTTCTCCATGCCTTCCCTGAGTTATGCACTATGCAGTATCAACCCTGTAACTATGACCTTGTTTCTTGGCACTACGCAGTGCATAGTACTGGCTTCCCAAGACTACTCCATTGCACAGTTTTTGTGACCAAAACCTGACCTTGACCTTCGGAATTGTGTAGTTAAGGCCTCCAGCCCAGCTTGAATTGCACACTTCACAGCTTCAAGACACAAGCTCATACCCAGGGCCTTATAAATATGCACTAAATAGTCAACCAAGCCTCCTTGATCTCCTAAATTGCGTAGTTGGCTTTCCTAGATCTCATCCCTCCTACCTATCCACACTGACTCTAGAAACTGCGCAGTCATGTCCCTCAACCTAGCCTCAACTATGCACTATGTAGTATCAAGGCCCAAGGTTACCCCCTGCCTTCCTGAAATGTGTAGCTGCGTAGTAACTGAGCCTCCTTGCCTATCGTGTCACCTGTCCCAGACTCAGTTCATGGGTCAGAATGCATCATCTTAGGTTAAGGGTTTTCTGATTGATGTTGTCCCATCACGAGTGAATTGGAATAACATGTACTATATCAAGTCACGACGAGATGATAGAGGAGGAGAAGAAGGAGGAAAGGATTCTGAAACACACTCATGAAACTGAACATACAAGATGATAGATCAAGAGAAAGTGAAAGGACACTAGTTTGTGACCACTATCCAAAACTTGAAATCATTGAAGAATCCCTATCACCAAGTCATGCAGAGGAGTAAAGGAGAGCTCTTTCATGGAGGCAGTTAGCTCTCAATAATAGAAATGGCTTGACATTTCCATGTCGTCAAGCAATGCATGTCAGCAATGTCATGTCATGAGTGGTCATGTTGCTGCATCACTATTGTATGGAATTTCCATTATAATCAAATGTATTGTAAAGTGTAAGTGCAAAGGACACACGTGAATTTTAAGAGTTATGTAAGTGTAATATTAGAAAATTATATATTACAGAGCAATGGAACCCATAAAATATAAAAAAAAACAAACACAGGAAACATATAAAACAAGAGAGACAAAAATATATGTGGTTCACCCAATTTGGGCTACATCCACCCTGAACAGCCAGTCCTTCCTTTATAATATCCAACAAGATGAAGAGACACAATCTACAATAGATCCGTTGTAATATCCTCTACTCTCTCTCACAATCCCCCTTTCTATTTCTTGCTCATAATACACATACCATACACAACCTCAATACAATACCCTCATATAAAATGAGAGGTTTCCTTCTAGGGAAAAAAACCCTAAATTAAAAATAACTTCTACCGCCAGATCATCTGCCTAATGAACGACCCAGATTGACTACGAAATTACAATATTTTACAAGGCAATTTTACATCTGTTTTTAGCTTCGGGGGTGCTACCCCTGGGGCTCCAAAAGGTCGTTTTCGCCCCCCCTGGACCCCCTAGCAGCAATTAAATGATGGGCGGCACTGCCGTCCCATTAAGAACAAGGGTCCAACATGGTGATACATATAAATAAAGAAGATATTCAGGATCCACACCCAACAATCTCTCACTTGGAGACTGATTGTAGAAACTCTTTTGCTGCTTCATTTGCTGGACAAGTACTCCACTTTGGACCTGGTTGTTTCTCATCCTCATCATCATAATTGAAGACCAATTGAAACTGAGAAGAATCTTTGTTTCTCCATGGTTACAACTTTTGTTAACTTTGGAACTGTTCAAAATGCAAATATTCTGCTGCTATAAGACTTAAAATAGTTCCGATTGAAGTCATCTTAAATACATGAGACAATATTTCATCAAAGTCAATACCTTTATTTTGTGCAAACCCCTTCACCACAAGTCTAGATTTGTACATCTGTTTTCCTCCATCTTCTTCCTTCAACCTCTAAACCCATTTATTCTGCAATGTTGTTTTACCTGCAGGAAACCTAATTAAGTCCCAAGTCTGGTTATGTATTAAGGATTCCATCTCTTCTTTCATGGCTAGCTCCCACTTCTTGCTAGTTTCGGCCTACATTGCTTCTTCATAACATTCAGGTTCACCAGAATCAGTCAATAGTAAGTAATATAATGAAGGAGAGTATTGTTCAGGGGTTCTACTTATCTAGGTAGATATTCTGACACCACTTTCTATTTGAGGTGCCTTTTTCTGTTGTCGTGGTGGTTGTTGTTGGGGCTGTTGATTATTATTATTTTTGGGCACCTTAACTTTTTTGTGATCTCATCAAGAACTGTGTATTATTTTTTTTCTTTTTCTTGTTTCCTTCCCTGCAACAGATTCTTATACAATAAATTTTAATTGAACATTACATCTCTGCTCCTAATGATTTTGTGATTTTCATAATCATATAAGCGATAACAAAAATCATTAACACCCTATCTAATAAAGGTAAATTTCTTTGATTTTTCTTCAAGATTTGTTCTATTTTCTTTATTAATATGGACAAAGGCCTCACAACCAAAATGCTTTAAAAAATAATAGTTTACCTTTTTACCTGTCCATGACTCCTCTGGAATTCAACCATCCAAGGAACTTGAAGGCCCTCTATTTATTAGATAAATGTTGTGTAACCAGCTCCAAAAATAGAAGAAAAGAGATATAAATGCCTTATAAATAAGCCACTTCGAGGGGGCAACCTCCAATACATTACATAAATGAACAATTCTTCGATGATACAATTCAAAAAACCTCCTTTCTATATATAGGAGTCCATGGGGCCATAATGTAATCCTAGTGGGCCACAATGTAATCCTAGCCGACCTAACAATAATAACTTAAGGGCACAATAATAACAAAATGGGGGTTACAAGGGTACAATAATAACAATAAGGGGTTTACACTAACAATAATAAGGGACTATACTAGTGATATAGAGACCTAACATGCCCCTCTCCTTCAAAAAAAGTGTTGTCCTCAACGCTTGAGTAGCTCCGGGTGCTTCTGTATAAAATTCTCATCCTCCCATGTAGAATCTTCAGTGGGTAAGTTCTTCCACTTGATGAGATACTCTGAAATTGATCGATTCCGTAGTTGTCGAGTTATTTTTTCCATGACTGCTTCAGGTTCTAGTATGATTTTCCCTTCCCCATCAAGTTCTGGCAATACTATTTGAACTGGAAGATTTTCACCTATAACCTTCTTTAAGCATGAAACATGGAAAACTGGATGTACTCGCGAAGAAGCAGGAAGCTCCAATTTGTATGCCATAGTACCAATCTTTTGCAACACCTTGTAAGGACCATAGTACTTTCGCGATAATTTATTATCCTTCTTAGCTTGCTTGAGGGACATTTGTTTATATGGTTGTAGTCGTAAAAATACCCAATCTCCTACATCAAAACTTCTCTCGCTGCGATGTTGATCTGCCTGTTGTTTCATTCGATTTTGTGCCAAATTTAGGTTATCCTTTAAGAGTTGGAGAACTTCTTGCCGATGCTCGATGTGATATTCCACTGCTTGAACCTTCGAATTTTCTCTTAAATATGATGTGATGGATGGTGGATGATATCCATAAAGTGCCATAAATGGGTCATTTTTGCTGCAGTATGGAAGGAAGTGTTATACCACCATTCAGCAAGAGGTAACCACTTGACCCATTGTGTTTGTTTATCAGATACAAAACAATGAAGATATCATTCCAAACATTTATTTACTATCTCAGTTTGACCATCAGATTGAGGATGATAAGATGAGCTATGAGCTAATTGAGTACCCAAACAAGAAAATAACTCCGTCCAAAAATTTCCAGTAAAAGTGGGATCTCTGTCACTCACAATAACCCTTGGGATTCCATGTAGTTTTTGAATTCTATCCATAAATGTAGTAGCAACTGTACTTGCTTTAAATGGATGAGATAATGCACAAAAGTGTGCATACTTGGTAAGTCTATCAACTACCACCATGATGACACTCTTTCCTTCGGACTTAGGTAAAACTGTGATAAAATCCATTGAAATCTCCTCCCAACGTTGACTTGGAATGGATAAAGGTTGTAGAAGTCCTGGGGTCTTAATTGTTTCCACTTTATTCTGCTGGCAAACCAAACATTCCGCCACAAACTTTCGAACATCAGATTTAAGGCCATCCCAAAAAAATTCTTTCTTCACCCTGTGGTAAGTTTTTAAAAATCCTGAGTGTCCTCCTAAAGGAGAAGTGTGCAATGCCAGAAGAATATTTTGTTTTAGTTGGGAATTCTTACAAAGATATAAGTGATCTGTGTACCATAAGGAATCATTTTTCCAACTAAATGTATCAGATGTACTAGGATCTTGCTGCAACTTTTGAATGAGTATCCATACATCTTTGTCCTTCTTCCATTCATCTCTTGCTTCAGTTATCCAATCTGGTTGGATAATAGAAATGGCACAAAGCAATGCTTCCACCTCTTCATTCTTTCTTGAGAGTGCATCCGCAACAACATTAAGCTTTCCTTTTTTGTAGATTATTTCAAATTCATAACCCAACATCTTTGTGACCCATTTTTGCTGCTCTTCTGATGATAGTCTTTGTTCCAAAAAGTGTTTAAGACTATCATGATTGGTTTTTACCTTGAAGTGTCTTCCCATTAGGTAAGTTCGCCATTTCTTTAGTGCATGCAGTATTGCTAACATTTCCTTCTCATAAATAGGTTTCTGTAAATACTTTCCTTTGATTGGACGACTTTCATAAGCAATGGGTCTTCCTTCCTGCATTAAAACTGCACCAATTCCATTTCCTGAGGCATCACATTCCACAATAAAGGTTTTTGTGAAGTCCGGTGTAGCTAAGACCGGTGCTAGGCACATTGCCTCTTTAAGACGTTCAAAGGCCTTAGTTGCTTCAGGAGTCCATGAAAATGCATCTTTCTTCAATAATGTTGTTAGAGGTGCTGCTATTCTCCCATAATTCTTAACAAACTTGCGATAATACCCCGTTAACCCGAGAAATCCTCGCAACTGATTTATGGTTGTGGGGACTTTCCATTCCTTAATGGCTTTAATTTTGTTAGGGTCTACCTTAACACCCTCGTGAGATACAATATGACCCAAATATTCCACCTCTTGTACTCCAAAGAAACATTTGGATGTTTTTGCATATAATTGTTTCTCCCGCAATAGTTTGAGCACCCTGTCAACATGTTCAACATGATCCTTCCAAGACCTGCTGTAGATTAGTATATCATCAAAAAATACTAGCACAAATTTTCTAAGGAAGGGTTTGAAATGGAATTCATCAACCCTTGAAATGTAGAAGGTGCATTGGTAAGGCCAAAAGGCATGACCAAAAATTCATAATGACCCTCATGAGTTCGAAATGCTGTTTTTGGAATATCTTCAGTCTTCATTCTAATTTGATGATATCCCGAACGAAGATCCAACTTGGTAAAATAAATTGCTCCATGTAATTCATCCAATAATTCATCAATCACAGGAATGGGAAATTTGTCTTTAATGGTGAGCTTATTGAGCTCCCTATAATCCGGACACATTCGCCATGATCCATCCTTCTTGTGTACCAATACTACAGGAGCAGAGAAAGAACTTTGACTGGGTGGAATTATACCCGCATCTAACATTTCTGCAATCATACGTTCAATTTCGCTCTTTTGGAAGTAAGGATATGTATAAGGCCTGATGTTTGGAGGAACACTTCCTGGAATCAAATGAATAGCATGATCATGATCACGGATAGGTGGGAGTCCTTTGGGAGTTTCAAACACCATGGAATGATTGTCCAAGACTTGTTGGAGATCTGCAGAAATAGATGATTTTGATGTTGGGACTTCTAGTGAGCATAATTGTGCAATTACGCCTCGCTGTTATTTCTTTAGAATCTTTGTCATGACATTAGAGCTTATTATCCTTCCTGGCTTCCCTGCAATACCCCGTAATTCAACTTCCTTTCCTTCTGAAAAAAATTTCAAGAAAATTTCTTGAAAATTAAAAGCTACCGTCCCCAAAGATTGTAACCATTGTACTCCTAGTACCACATCAGCACCTCCCATAGGAATGGAAAGCATTGGACTAGTCAATACATATTCCCCCATGGTTAGCTTGATATTATGGCATTTTCCCGAGCAATTTATAGTTCCTCCATTTGCAACCATCACTTGACATTCTGGTGCTGGGTATAGGAAACAATTTAATTCCTTGGCTACCTTATAATGAATAAAATTATGGGTGCTACCTGAATCAATCAACACTATTACCCTTTTCTTCTTTATATGGCCTTCTATCTTGAGAGTTTGAGGAGTGGTAATTCCTGCCAGTGCATTACACGATATGGTCGGATTCATTTCTTCCTCTTCTAGGGGTGGTTCCTGGTGTATATCCTCTTCTTGTTCATTTTCTTCTTCTTCTTCACAATCTATGTAAAATAATTTCTTCTCACCACACTTATGACCTTTAGTGTATTTGCTATCACAACTGTAGCAAAGCCCTTTTGCTCTTTTTTCTTCCAATTGTTGTGGTGTCAACCTTGTAGGTTGTGGAAATCTAGGCGTAGCAACACTTCCTTCTTTATAGAATTGAGTAGTAGGCTTCCTTGTCGCCATAATTTTACATTCAACTTTTCTTGCCAACCTGAATGCCTTCTCCAATGAATCAGGTTCCAGAAAACGAACTTCATGTTGGATGTTATCCTTTAAAGTGCCTATGAAGAGATCAATCCTGTGTTCCTCTGGAATATCAGTTACCCTTATATTCAATTTTTGGAAGTCCTCAATGTGTTGCCCCACTAAACCCTTTTGTTTGAGATTTATCAATTGGCTAAAGAAGGTGTTGCTCTTTGTATCCTCATAATGTGCTATCATTTCCTCCGTAAAATTTGACCAAGTGACAATTTTTTTACGGGAGCAAAGCCATCGATACCATACAAATGTATTTTGTTCTAAATGTAAAGTTGCAATGCGTACCTTTTGTGTGTTTTGCACGTTATGGAGATCAAAATATTGCTCCATCGGTAGTATCCATGTTACAGGATCCTTTCCATCAAACTTCCTCATATCCATCTTTGGAATATGGTGGTTCTTCCCGCCAACATTAGAGTTTATGAAATCACAATTAAAATTTATTTTGTTCTCATCATGAGGTTCTTCTACTATATTTTCACCATTAGGAAACCTTTCTTGTATAAACTTTGTCAAACCTTCCATGTCTGCTTTTAGAAAATTCTTCATGTTTTCCATTTTCTCATCGATCTAAGCTTCCATGTCATCCATATTAGATTCCATGCCAGCCTCCATGCCATCCATCTTAGCTTCCATACCTTTCTTCAAACCGTCCATCTTCACTTCCATGCCTTTATTCAAACCTTCCATTTCATTTTTTGCTGCTTTTTGCGAGAGTGAAATTTGTTGCACTTGCTCTTGTAATTTCGATAGATCATGTTGCAATTCTTCATCTTCATGAGTCTTGGTAGAGCCTTCTGAAGGCTTAATGGGTGTTGAATTTTTTTTAGGGGCCATTTTAGAATCCAATATTGATATCTATTCTACAATATGCCCTTGGAATCAATTCAACTTGATTCTTCAAACAAGACTTATGCAATTCGGAAAAAAATACACACCTTTTACTAGCTTTGAGGAGCTCGATATTGAAATTGAATTATCTCGGTAATTGAAAATATTTGATATCTGAAATTCAGCCCTGTAGTAGCCCTCTGCATCTTCTTTCAAATGCCACAGGTCTGACCTGATTTGGATTCTCCAAGACAAAGTTGTGTCCAATATCCCACAATGACCTAATTCTGGACTGGTTCAGTAGAGCGAACTTGTACGACTTTCCACGTGTCACTGTTTTGTCCTTTGTTTCTGAAATTGATATCCAAGAAACTACAAGCCGTGTAATTGCAACCAATTTTGACGGCACTCCAATCCAATGTCCAGAGAGAGAGTTATTGAACTTTTCCCACAATCACCTCTTTGAGATGAAATTCAGGAGCCTGAAAAAGCACTACCTTCCACAGATCATATCTCCACAAATATTGCGAACCAAGCTCTGAATTTTTTTTTTTGAATTTCCTTAGGATTTCAGCTTCCTACCATATGAATTTCAGATTCTGAACCTCCGTAGAAAAAAATTTATAGCGCAAATGCCACGATGACCTGTTTAGGAGCCTGAAAAAATACCTGACTTCCACGGATCATATCTCCGAAAGTATTTCGAACCAAACTCTGAAATTTTTATACAAAATTCCTCAAGATTTTGGCTTCGCACCCTAAAAATTTCAGCTTCTGAAACTTTGTAGAAAAAAGTTATAGCGAAAATTCCACGATGACCTGTTTGGAGCAGCGAAACCCTAGAATCCAAAGCTCCGATACCAAATGTTGTGTAACCAACTCCAAAAATAGAAGAAAAGAGATATAAACGCCTTATAAATAAGCCACTTCGAGGGGGAAACCTCAAATACATTACATAAATGAACAATTCTTCGATGATACAATTCACAAAACCTCCTTTCTATATATAGGAGTCCATGGGGCCATAATGTAATCCTAGTGGGCCACAATGTAATCCTAGCCGACCTAACAATAATAATTTAAGGGCACAATAATAACAAAATGGGAGTTACAAGGGTACAATAATAACAATAAGGGGTTTACAGTAACAATAATAAGGGACTATACTAGTGATATAGAGACCTAACAATAAACAACCGTATCTACAACATCTTCCAAAAATTGTAAAGGCAATCCTGTATGCAATCTCATGCACCTTTCACACTAGGATTTGTTTTGTTCATCCTTTCTGACACACCATTTTCTTGTGGTGTTCTTGGAACTGTCTTCTCTCTGCGAATTCCATGCTTTGAAAAATACCTATCAAAAACTTTGCTGCAATATTCACCTCCATTTTCTGATCTCAGACACTTTAACTTCTTTCCTGCCTCAATTTCAACCAAAGCTTTCAATTTCTTGAAAGTATCAAATACATTAGATTTATTCTATATACAATAAATCCAAGTTTTTCTAGTTGCATTTATCAATAAAAGTAACATAATAACGAGAGCCACTGGGAGATGATACCTCAGCATGTCCCCATACATTTGTATGCACATAATCTAATTTTTCGCTCTTATTTTATTTCCCAACTCTAAGAAATCTCATCGTCTTCTATTTTCCATAAATACAATTCTCATAGAAATCCAAATCAATATTCTTCAAACCTGACAACAAATTTATTGAGTTAATAATCTTCATCCCCTTCTAACTCATGTGTTTTAGCCTATGATGCCATAATGTTGCATCTGATCATTTGGAAGTTAAAGCATTAACAGAGTTAGAAATACCATTTCATAAGTACAATGTACCAACCTTTTCTCCCTTTTCTATTACGAGGGCTCCTTTAGTGACCTTCCAGGTTTTATCTGTGAAAATTGTCACACAACCTTCACTCCCTAACTGCCTTGTTGAAATCATATTTTTATTCAGATATGGAACATGCATTACCTCCTTTAATAATCATTGGTTTCCATTCTTCTGTTTTACAAGAACTTTACCCATTCCAACAATTTTACAGGGTTTATCATCACCTAGACAAACCTGTCCAAACTCTCCTTAAACATAGTAATGAAAATATTTCTTATTAGGTGTGGCATGGAATGAGGCCCCTGAATCTACCACCCAGGAATCAGTAACACTTTCTAAAGAAAGAATCAAAGCATCTTGTAACACATCACCTATCACATTTTCTTCATGATTGTTTTCTTGTTGTGCATCTCCTTCTTTTCCCTTCCAAGATTTATAGTCTTTCTTCAGGTGTCCTTTATTTCCACAATTCTAGAACACTATCCCTGATCTAGACTTGGATCTTCCTTTCCTTGATTTACTACGATATGCTGAGCTCTTTCCTCTCTCCATTTTTCTTCCCCTAGTATCTGCACTCGAAGCATTACCCGATGTCTCATCAGATCTTTTCCATCACATTTCCTCATTAAGGATAGCACCGAAAACATCATCAAAATTTAAAGTAATAGATCGAGAGACATAGTTACTAATGGCCATAACTAAACCATTCCAAATTTCTGGAAATGAGCACAGAAATAACAGAGCCCTAACTTCATCATCAAAGTTTACCCCTACAGAAGTTAATTGACTGGTAACAGATCCACCATCCGACATATTCATATTAAATAAACGTTCCATAGGAAATACCTTATTTGAGACTGAGGGTTTTTCATATAGTTTCGACAATGCCTTAATTAAATCCTGTTTTATTGTTTCCTTCAAAATATTTAAGGCTACTGACGTCGCGAGGCACAACTGTATTGTTCCAAGTGCCTTTCTATTGAGAATATCCCATTCTACGTCTGTCATACTCGACGAATTATTTGTTTTTACGATCAATGGTAGGTACATATATATCTGATACATATAATATTCGATCTTCATCTTCCATAGCTAGTATTTTTGGCCGTTAAATATCTCAACCCTAAAGTTAACATCTTCTGCCATTGCTCCCTCTCGAACAGGGAAACCTTCTTTCCTGCGTGTTTATCAGCCAAATATACCTTCGGCTATGATAACAGTTGTTATAAAATTATATATTAAAGAGAAATGGAACACATAAAATATACGGAAACAAAAACATAGAAAACATATAAAAAAAGAGAGACGTAGATATACGTGGTTCACCCAATTTCTTCTACGTCCACCCCGAATAGATAGTCCTTATTTTATATTATCCAGCAAGATGAAGAGACACAACCTATCACAGATCCATTGTAATGTCCTCTACTCTCTCTCACAGTCCCCCTTTCTGTTTCTCGCTCATAATACACATACCATACACAACTGCAATACAATACCCTCATACAAAACGAGGGGTTGCCTTCTAGGGAAAAAAACCCTAAATTAAACACAACTTCTACCATTAGATCATATGCCTAATGAACGACCCAAATTGAATAAGAAATTAAAATATTTTACAAGGAAAATTTACATCTAATTTTAGCTTCGGAGGCGTTGCCCCCGAAACCCCCTGCCAGGGCGCTGCCCCCCCAGACCCTCTGACAGTGATTAAACGATAGGCAATATAGAGAATATCTAGCTCTTTTGTGGAGTAAGGAGTGGCTCCAATGCTACACTATTGGAGCTAGTGATGTTAATTGTATATATGTGTCTCAAAAATTTTACTTAATAACAAAATCCTAGCAAATCCAACGCATTCTTCATGCATGACTTATGAATGTTTGTAAGACTATTCTCCGGATGTTTATACTTCATTTTGTTGTTCACATGTGTTAAGATAGTTGAACTATTTTGGTTATTTCAATGCTTATCTTGTTGATAATGTGTTGTAATGGTCATAACTTTTGTCTCATCATTGTGGACTATTCCACAGGATATTAGACAGATCGTTCTAGTATTTTTGTGCGCTTAACTTTTGTCCCATCCTTGTGGACTAGTCCGTAGGATATTAGACAGAACTTTCTTAATTTTTTGTGTGTAATGACCATCGCATCCATTATGGAATATTTCGCTGGATTTCAGACAAAATACTTCGGTTCATGTGTGTCCCTTCCTAGGTGGTACTATTACCTCTCTCTTAGAGGCTCACTTTTCTGCCTGTCCCCTTTTTGCAGCAGAAGAACATTGACACACTTGCAATTGGACACTCACCAGGTACACCTCCCTTGCTTTGCGAAAGTACATTTGAATCACTCTCTCTTTCTGATTGAAAGAGCTATGGCATATCTTTAATGATAAGTCAACTAGGCCTTTGTTCCAGATAGGACTTGTTGAACCTCAAAACTCTTCCTAATTTGACACCCTTTTCCATCATTTCTTCTTCCTTTTTCGTAAACTCATGACTTAAATCAGTGATAATTGACATATTCCACATCAAAGAAGGCATTTAAATGGTCACTACTTTATATTATAATGTTTCTTATTATTTAGATGAATTTCTGTAATTAGCTACAGAATTCGTGCAATTATATAACTAACCTTTGTTTCTGCAGACACCGTTATTGTTTGACAGGTTTTGAGAAGCAAATGAAGAAACGAGACATATGGATATATCTGGAATGATCCACACATGGATCTTATCCACTTACCTATTCAAATTATAGAAGTAATCATGCCTATGCTCACGGTCAAAGATCAGTCAAAGAACGAGATCAGTAGACAAAAGACTCTCAATTTGCTCTTATGTAGAAAATCGAGAGATAGCCGTGAAGAATTTACTTATAAATAGAATTCTAATTTTAGTTTTATTTTGCTATCTATAGGTGGAATTGCCTCAAATAGTTAATTCAAAAACTTGTATAAATACCGGTTTATTGAAATTGGGAAAAAGTCTAATTTTTGTGATAATTCGGTGTTACGCTTCGAAACTTTTTTTTGCTAATAAGGAAGACTAGTTCGAGATCTCTGATGTGTGCATAGTATAATTATACTTCAGACTCGTTCTGTTGCAGAGGGCCCCTACACGGAAATGAGGTTTTTATAGTTGTTTTGTAGTTTAATTTATGTCAATTTCTTAGTTTAATTTCCTGCTGATTCATAGTTATATTCTCGTTAATTCATATTTAATTTCGCATTATTTCATAGTCATATTCTTGTCAATTCGTAGTTTAAATTTCTCACTATTTTGTGGATTAATTTCATGTCAATTAGTTCTAAATGTTTTCTGAATTAGTTATTTACATTTACAGTTGACTGTTGAATGTGACTCAGTCATTTTCCAGTTGGATAGATTTGTGCATTCGGTCATACAAAAACCATAGGTTTTAAAATTAAACATGCTTTGCGCTATAGATACTCTGTCATTTCTCACTTGCATTTGATTTCAATTAGAACAATCATTAAATTTCTTAGCAATAGAATTTATGCTTTCATTCCATGGAATAGAATTAGATTAAATTTATCTTTCAATCATTATTAGATTTAAAACTAGGACATAATTAGATTAGAATTGTGTTTTGAAATAGATCAAATGATCTGTTTTCATAGTATTAAAGCTTTCAATGGATAAGATAGAAAATGGTTTCATCGTTGTCATTTGAAGATCAATAGAATGCAATTAGATTTAGAATAGTGCTATGTTTTGAATCAATTAAATACTTTCCATAGATGTTTTTCCAGCATAGATAAGTCTACAATTTTAACCATTCAAATTTTGATTGATTTTTATGCAATATACATTAGTTAATCAACATTTCCTTTTCTTCCTTGTTTTATATTTCATATTTCATTCATTTCATTAAAATTAATTTGTAATTCAATTCATTTTCTTAGAATAAAAACAACATTTCCTTTTCTTCCTTCTTTAAGAATAAGTTTTAATCATTAAATTTCATTTAGATTTGGTTGTTCACTAGCATTTAAGGATTTCATTTAGAAACATAGATTTCATTTCTTTGATCAATTTCAGTTCTTAAACTTTAGGCATGAAATACAAAACCCCAAAACAATATAAAAAATACACAACAAAGTAAGAAAGAAGGTTATCTAAGCATATATAGTGCACTACACTTCATCAAATTACTAACCACGGTCGGTAATTTATGATACCAATTTAAGACATTAAATTGAGTAAACATTTTGGCACCGTTTCCGGGGATGTGTAATTAGGAAGCATTATTTCTTACATCTAAAAAAAATGATATGCGTAGAGAAAGAGACTCTAGGGGTAGATTAATAGCTAGAGGTAGAATTTTGATTCCAATAACGCCACTCAACCCACCAATAGCATGTAGTGCCACACCACCATCTAAAACTCATATTCTATTTTTCACCTCAAGACATGGAATCCCTAAGTTCTTAAGGTTATAAATCCAACCAGGAGATTCTCCAACTTCATCTGCTAAGGAAATATTAGAAGAGAAAGATCCTATATCTCCAACACAAGGAGTAACCTTTTACCTCTGCAGGAAAACATTTTCTATCTCAAGAGTTAGAAATCCCTAGTGAGGAAGAAGAAGAAACTTTCTTCAATATCCCAGTGATAGAAAAACCAAAAGAATAACAAATAACTCTATAGTTAGAACCTTACATTAGCTCTGAGGAATCTTCAATGGTAGAGAAAGAGGAGGAGGATAAGTTTTGAATGGAGATGGCTTAAGAATAGGAAGAGGAAGGAGAGGTGGAGGACGAGGTGGAGGAAGAGATGGAGGAAGAGGTAGAGGTAGAGGAGATCCTAACTCTGTTGTATTTCCCATAGTTGATGAGGATACAAATGTTACATTGAAAAATATTTCATCTTCAGTCCTTCCCAATTTCCATGGATTAAGGAGTGAAGATCTTGAAACATTTTTATTTGAATTTGAGGTTTTATGTAGATCCTATGAATACTTACAAGACTCTAAAAAATTGGAGCTATTTCCTGCAACAATCAAGGGTGCAACTTTAAAATGGTTCATGGGCTTGATAACACAATCTATTAGGACATGGGATGAGATGAAAAGTGCATTTTTACAAAGATATATAGATAATTGCACACCTATTGATAGGAAGGATGAAATATTTAAAATGATGCAAAGAGAGGATGAAAACTTGGAAGATTTAATTGAGAGATTTAATTACAATATAAAAAGAGCTAAAATGGAACACCTAGATCAAGATACTTTAAAATATCTTTTGTTGAAAGCCATCAGAGATGAATGGATAGATATTTTTAACATGATGGGAAAGGGAGATATCTCTCAACTACCATTACCTGAAATTCTAAAAGCATGCCACAATGAACCTTGTGGTGGACACTTTGCTGATAAGAGGACTGCTTATAAAATTCTTAATTTAGGATATTATTAGCCATCCATCTTTAAAGATGACAAGGAGTATGTCAAAAGGTGTGATAGTTGTCAGAGAATGGGGAAACCTGTTCCTATAGATGAAATTCCCTTACAACCTTAGGTACTCATCGAACCCTTTGAAGTGGGCCCTAGACTTTGTTGGACCAATAAATCCACCATAAAAAAAGAGGTACATTATGGTTTGCAATGATTATGTCACTAAATGGGAATAGGCTAAAGAACTTTCTTTTGATAATGAAAATGTTTTAGTTTCATTTATCTTTGAGGATATTATCACTCATTTTGGTGTCCTAAGGGGAATTGTGACAAATCAGGGATCTCAGTTTACATCTAGGGTGGTACAGAAGATTGTGGATGAATATAAGATCAACCATAGAAAGTCTAATCCCTATCATCCATAGGAAAATAGACAAGTGGAGTCCACCAATAAAGTGATCGAAGAAATGCTTACAAAGACTGTACATATACATACGAAGGATTGGGCAGATAGGCTTCCTAAAGCCTTATGGGCCTATTGGACTACATGGAGGAATACAACAGGACATACTCCCTATGAACTTGTTTATGGGAAGCAGGTCTTGTTTTCCAATATAATTTCAAATCAAAATCTTCAAGATAGCAGTCAAATTGGGACTTGATTTATCAGAAGCCCAAAAGCGTAGAATGGAGCAACTTAATGAGCTTGATGAGATCAAGCAAGATGCAATTCAAAGAACCAGCCTAATCCAACAAAAAAGGTCCAAATGGCATGATAAGTACATAAAATATAGAAAATTTGAAGCAGAAGATTGGACACTTTTGTTCGATTCAAAGTTCAAAGACTTCCAAGGAAAATTTTAGACTCATTGTCTTAGGCCTTATGAGATCGAAAAATTCTTTGACAATTGGGCAGTCAGGATAAGGAAAATTGATGAATAAAAGGCACCTCTTCTTATGAACGGAAATCGATTAAAAGTCTATCATAATCTAACTACAAAGGAGGAATTTATCAAAAAATTTCAAGGCAATGCTGATATGAAGTTGGTGAAGAAGAATATTTCTTCTTCCCCAACTTAGTCTTCTTTTTAATTTCCAGATCTTATAAAAAAAAAGAAAAATAATAATAATAATTGTATAAGTATGAAAACCAGTTAATGATTGGCATCCTTATACAGAAAATACAAGGTGAAAATTAGAGTTTTGACATCTTATATTTTCTCCCATTCTAAAAATCACAAATTCTTTGTTCCCTTTCTTTTTCTGAAGCAATAAAAGAAGTAGCTACATAATTGCTACATTTCTACATCTTTTAGAAGAATCTGCAACTACCATTACATTCTGCAACTCTGTTACATTTTTACAGCCTATTGAAGAATAACATACTAAACAAAAGCAATTGAAGACTCCATTGAAGATCATGCTGAAAAGACACCTGAGAAATAAACACAAAAAGAAGATCAACAAAGGTTAGTTCCAAGGTATGTTACAAATTTGTTTAAATAATAAGGTACAAAAACATCAATGTATATAATTTAGATGATCATATGATGCCACCTCAATTGTCATCATTAGAACTGATTGTATTTGGATTCACATCGCAATTCCATAATCTGACTACTGCATCCATATCATGTCCCATAATGATCAAGACCAGTTTCATTCATTAATGATTAACGGTCATATCTCATTCTATAACCCACTTATCCACATTCCTAAACCCTCGCATGGATATCTATTTTACCTACACGTCTCTATGAACTCTCAACATCCTTAACTCAGAGCCAAACCCTCAATCTACCTGGTCAAAGAAGAACAGTTCTGAAGGTGAAACCCCTTACCACAGAGACATGGTTCTAATAGTGAGAACCGAACCTGTGGGAGAGAAATTCATGGAAGGTTATCCTCATATGAAGGAAATGCTACAGAAGGTGCAATGGCTCCAGTTCATAGATAATTTTTATGGGTTCCATAAGGAGGTCACCAAGTCCCTTGCAAGATCTTTCGATGGGACATAGGTCAAAATTGGGGACATAAATTTTTCAGTGACAGAAGCCTTCATAGATGAAGCCACGTAACTTTCAAAAACTGGTGAGAGATGGTTCAAGAACAGGGAAATTCACAGCAAAGAATGGAAAATTTTTCTGAAGAATCTAGGTATGGACAATATTGTTTTTAATAAGGGAATTCTTAGTACAACACTAAAAAAAAATGGAGGAATATGTTGTTAATTAAAAAAAAATGTTACTTGCGAGGGTAGATTCGGTTGTATGTTTGTCTACCATACCCGACTATTAATGAATTTCTTGGAGGAAGGAGAAATAAACCTCCCATACTTCCTACTGAACAGCCTAAAGAAAATTTCAGCAAATGTGCATAAAAGATTCCAATTCATAGAAAATACCATGCATCATCATGGACTGATAAAGATACTCATTGAATTCCATCTAAAGACTATAGGAGACTGCTAGAAAAGTTTCCTAATCAGAAATCACTTTTAAGACGAAGCACCAGAACAACCTAAGGATGAAAGAACCAAAAGAAGTAGGAGGAGAAAGGTTGATACCTGCATCGAAGACAGATCCTCACCTCAACCACAACAACAAGAATAATAAATCACAATTGCAGAGTTACTGAAGAATAAGAAACATAGTGGAGTAAAAAAGAGAGGTAATGTAAATGAAATGGACAAAGCTACAAGTTCATAAATTTTAAGCCCTTCACAGCCAAGGAGAAGCTCTAGAATTCATAAACCCTTGAAGAAGGTACCTCCACAGGAAGCAGATTTTGTTAATTTAGATGAAGAACCTCAAGTACCATCGCCCATTACTATCTCTCCTACACACAATCCTATACACTCTCCTATACATAGTCTTATACACAGTCTGGGTAGAAGGACTCCAGAAATTGACCCAACACAGTAGGATATATATGAATATATTGAGTCCTTGGAGAAAATACATGCAGAAGCAAATCCAAGTGTGGAAGAGTAGCTTATCAGTCCACAAGAACCTCTGGTGAACATCTTGAAGCAAGAAATCTAAAAGCTAGAGATACTAAATAGGCACATTAAACAAGAAAATGAAACCTTGAAGGAACAAAATCACTTGAAAAAGGTCATTAGTGACAAAACTATCTTACATTTGGGGATATGGTATAAAAAGAACAAGAAACTAAATAAAAGGAATAAGTTTCTGAACAGGAAAGTCATCAGCGTAAAGTACAAACTCCTCATGAAGAAACCAAGAACAACAATCACTTCAAGGAAAAGAAAGAAGAGGAAGTTGGATGTATTGGCAGAACTATCAGAAAAAATGCAGTAGAAGGTGAAGGCTCACAATTTTGGTAATTGCACGAGGAAATGTAATGGTCTCTTAGTGGGGGTATATTGAGCCTCAAAACTGTTCCTAATTTGACGCCCTTTTCCATTATTTCTTCTTCCTTTTTCACAAACTGATGAGCTCATTATTGATAATTGACATATTCCACATCAGAGAAGGCATTTATATGATCTATACTATATATTATAATTTTTCTTAATATTTAGATGAATTTATGTAATTAGCTACAAAATTTGTGCAATTTTGTAGCTAACATTTTTTCTGCAGTCATCGTTATTGTTTGACAGCTTTTGAGAAGCAAAGGAAGAAATAGGTCATATGGGTATCTATGGAATGATCCACACATGGATCACATCCCACATACCTGTTTGAATTCTAGAAGGAATCATGTCTATGCTCGCGGTCAAAGATCAGTCAAGGAATGAGATCATTGGATGAAAGACTCTCGATTTTCTCTTAGGTAGAAAATCGAGAGATATCCATGAAGAATTTGCTTCTAAATAGACTTCTAATTTTAGTTTTATTTTTCTATATTGATAGGCAGATTTACCTCAGATAGTTAATTCAAAAACCTCTGTAAATATTGGTCTGTTAAAACCGGGACAAAGTCTAATTTTTGTGATAATTCAGTGTTACGCTTTCAAACTTTGTTTTGCTAATAAAGAAGACCAGTTCTAGATCTCTAATGCACGCATAGTCTAAGTAGATTTCAAAATCATTCTTTTGCAGAGGGCCCATGCACGGAAAGGAGGTTTTTATAGTTGTTTTTTAGTTTAATTTCAGTCGATTTCATAGTTTAATTTCCTGTTGATTCGTAGTTATATTTTCGTCAATTCATAGTTAATTTGCGTTATTTCATAGTCATATTCTTGTCAATTCATAGTTGAAATTTTTCATTGTTTTGTAGAATAATTTCATGTCAATTAGTTCTAAATGAATTTTCTGAATTAGTTATTTACATTTACAGTTGACTGTGGAATCTTATGCTCACCTAAATCATCTCATGAATGTGACTCTGTCATTTTCCAATTGGATAGATTTGTGCATTCAGTTATACAACAATGATAGGTTTTAAAATTAAACATGCTTTGCGCAATAGATACTCTGTCATTTCTCGCTTGCTTTTGATTTCAATTAGCAGAGTCATTCTATTTCTTAGCAATAGAATTTATGCTTTCATTCCATGGAATAGAATTAGATTAAATTTATCTTTCAATCATTCTTAGATTTAAAACTAAGACAAAGTTATATTATAATTGTGTTTTGAAATAGATCAAATGCTTTGTTTTCTTAGAATTAAAGCTTTCAATGGATAAGATAGAAAACAGTTTCATTTGTCATTTTAAGATTAGTAGAATGCAATTAGATTTAGAATAGTGATATTTTTTGAATCAATTAAATACTTTCCATAGATGTTTTGTCGGCCTATATAAGTCTAACATTTTAACCATTCAAAGTTTGATTTATTTTTATGTAATTTAGATTAGTTAATCAACATTTCATTTTCTTCCTTCTTTTAGATTTCATATTTCATTCATTTCATTAAAAGTAATTTGTAATTCAATTCTTTTTCTTAGAATAAAAACAACATTTCCTTTTCTTCCTTCTTTAAGTATAAATTTTCATCATTAAAATTCATTTAGATTTGGTTGTTCACTAGCATTTAAGGATTTCATTTAGAAGCATAGAATTCATTTCTTAGATCAATTTCAGTTCTTAAACTTTAGGCATAAAATACAAAAACCCCAAAACAATATAAAAAATACATAGCGAAGTAAGAAATATGGTTATCTAAGCATATATAGTGCACCACACTTCATCAAATTACTAACCTCGGTCGATAATTTATGATAGAAATTTAAGACATTAAATTGACTAAAAATGACTCCTACACCAAACGGTATGAGGTCTAATTGGGACATCATATCGTGGATATCCCCTAAATATTGGTGGGTCCAACACCGTCAACATGAAGTTAGTAACTTTCCAAAGCTGCAAACACATATTATAATATTATGGTAGGGAGTAAATCCATTTATTACAATTTTTCTTTGGGAAGCTCCTCTAATAAGCGAGTCAAGCATGAGATCATGTCAGACCTAGTGGAGTGATCGATCCCACTTTTCACGCATTAAAAACAATGACAAAAAGTACTTGGGAGTGAATTGAAAGTAAACCTATGATTAACCATGTTGAGGAATTTTTAAGGGGATTAAGAGTTTTCTCTACCCTTGCATGTACGTCAGATCTACGACTGTTCCCCCAAGTTCAATTTTTGTAAGTGGTGACCTTAGAGACCATAATATTAAGGCTATTACTCGAGGTGACTGTTGGAACAGGGTCTCCCACAAGCTGCGAAACTAGTCCATTTTGAATACTTTTGATTAGATTTAATCTAGCGCAGGGGTTTTGGGGTGGGTCAAAGCCCCGAAAGTGTTGTAATGGGTAAAAGGGTAAACCAGGGGTCCGAAAAGCACGGTTTTTGGACCATAGAAATGTCTAGGCTAGATTATTATAAATAGAGGAACATTTTTGTATTGTAAGGTAGGAATGATGAGCTATTTATGCGAATTGTAGTTTAAGCTATTTGTTTGGGTTTTGCGGAAAGGACTCCTGCAGGTTGTGAGCGCGGAGATTCAAGTCCAGCTGTGTGCGGACCCTGCTACTGTGTGCGTAGGCTAGGAAGGGAATTGTAAGGAGGAATTGATGAATGAATGAATAAGTGTGTTTTCTATATCTGGATTTGTTTTGTTTTGTTATGCAATACTATTCTACTCTCGTAAAAACATATAATTATAGATCTAGCGCATGTGGATACGGATCGAGACCTAAGTGACCCTACACAGAACGAGGTAATATGGGAATCATAGGGTCTAACGACGCTCTGCTTGCCTTACCTATCCTTTCTCAAGCTGCAGAAAGCTGGTTCCAGCACCCACCCATACTACTTTGGGTGAGACTTTGACCTGCGAAAGTGGGTCACTGCTGAACGGGCCAGTAGTATAAGGGTTTTTTGGCAAACCTTGAGCTCCGAACCTGGGTCAGGACCCCTCAAGCCAAAAAATGGTTTCGTTGCCGGGACCATATCATTTTGAGGAAGTGATCAGGTACTGACAAGCAAGTAATGAAGGTCTAACACAGAGGTGAATGAGCATTACTTTGGAGGGAAGTACAACACAGAGCAGTAAGTACTATTGAACCGATCAAGAAAAGGATCACTCTACCGATAGCTCGCTGAGAGGAGCAACGATGCAAGGTTCGCCAGTTACGCTCATGTCAGACTCACGGGAGAGCAAGCCCTCAACCGAAACCTCGCTGGAAGGAGACATGGCAGTACACTTGAAGTTACCTACCTTTAAAGGAGCGGCTGATGGGGACATGGATCATTTTTGGTTCGTGGTTGACTCGGTATGGACTGCGTAGGGGGTGGTGAGCGATACTGTGAAGAGAGAACAATTTTCCTTGGCCTTTGAAGACCGAGCACTAGATTGGTATATGCTGTACATATCTCAAAATGAGAGTGCATATCTTCAAGATATTAAGGACACCATAAAACAACAGTTCCGAAAGCCAAGATCGTACTCTCAGTTGGTAGCAGAAGTAGAAGACTTCAAGCAAGGTACATCAGAGTCGGTATGAGAGGCCGATCAGTAATTGAAGAAAGCGATCAGACAAGGAGGGTTCAAGTACGACGACAGAAAACACACGGAATCGTTCATCGCTATGTTGCTACCTCACCTACGTGTACCAATGGGCCACCAGACCTTCGAGTCGCAAGAAAAAGCCTTGGAAGCTGCCATGAAACTCGAAGCCATGCCCAAGGATGACACGCTGGGGGGAGTACAACAAATTCAAGAGCAGCTCGAAGCCATGCACATGGAAATTCAGAGCTTCCAGACGGAACGGGGAAAATGAGCTAACGCGGACCTCTGGTGCATAGAATGTCGGGTGTCTGGCCATACAAAGGACCAGTGTCCTATATTGATGAATTACATGCAAACAAGCGGACCTAGTCCACTACGCCCCAGCTCTAGCGGATTTTCCCTATGGTGCGATGATTTTCAGGTAGTGGGACTACATGATACGGCCCAGTGCCCTCGACTAAGTATGGGCGAGCTAAAGCAACAATGGTGAAGATTCTGCTGATCGGTAGGGCACGATGAGCGGAACTATCACACGTATGACTTGATTGTGGATCAAGGGAACCTCTATAGGGTACAATCAGACCCTGCGTCACCAAGATCCCCCGCGAACTTTGGTGGCTCCCCAGCAAGGGACAGGGGAGGTCGGGGAGGAAGCACAGGACGGGGGTGGGGGCAGCTGATCTGCTATAACTACGGGTAGGTAGGGCACTCTGCAAGGGACTGCTCGAACCCCACCAGGAAATCCTGCAAATATTACCGTCATCTGGACCATGATATTGAAGACTACCCGATCCTGATAGCCAAAATGTAGGAAAAACAACCCACCCCTACGCAGAATGTGGAAAGAGTTAAAAACGAGCTAAGGAATGCAGATCCGAGTGGAAAAATCATGACACGCAGCAAGATAGTCACCCAGGGAGCAAAGGAGGAGCTTTCCTCCTGGGAAGAAGTTATTTTCAAAGAATAGGCATGACTGGCAGCCCCTACGCAGTTGTCGACAAACCTTAAGAGAGAGGAAGGGGTTGAGCCCTTTCTGAAGGCATGTCTGAAACTACTACGTAACCTACCGGCTGTAGAAAATCTTCAAGTATTACTGCATAGCTGCGCAGCCTGACCCAACACGATTCTTGAGACCAGGGATGTACACAAGCTATACAGCTATAGGAAATGCACCAGAAGACAAATGCGGTTGACTGCGTAGATTGGCGACTACGAGATGGATCAAGTTATTCTTGATCTGGGGTCGGTCGCAAACATATTACCAAAGAAAACATGGCAATGAATGGGAGAACCTAAGTTGGAATGGTCCACCATCCAACTGCACATGGTGAATCAACATAAAATAATCCCACTGGGACAGTTGCCAAAAGTCATGGTAGATATCGTAGGAGTAAAAGTCCTAGCTGACTTTGAAGTCATAGAAATCGTGAAAGATACAGATCCGTACCCGACACTCCTTGGACTGGATTGGGCTATGGACATAGGGGTGTCATCAATCTCAAAAGGCGCAACATGGTGTTTGAGAACAATGGTACATACATGATAGTACCGCTATATTTAGAAGAAGGCGCGTGGTATACAGAGACAACCTACAAGAAGGAGGAACTAGATCACATTTATAGATTGACTACGCAGGATGAATTCAGGATTAACCCCACATCATACAAGATATTCTGGGGGATGAGAGATAGTGAATGCTTTTCTGACGCTGATGAGGAACTGGAGATTTGGAAAAACCGGTTACAAAAGGTTTCAGCACTGTGCTGCCCTCAGGTCGCAAGGACCCTCTACTGCATTTCCTCAGAGGTAAGAGATCTACCCCACTTTTATGAGGCTGGTAGTGTCCAGGAATTCCTAAGGACACTAGAAGCTAGGGTGCCAAGAGAACGACGACTCTGGGCCCTTAATTTGGCTATGCATGGGATACCCACAAGAAAGCATTCCCAGACTGGGAAACGTGTCAAGATAAGATGATTCTACGGTTCGCCCCTCTAGCTGACATACCCACCAAGATGTTCCTCAGACCCAGGGATCCTTGTGCACATCTACGTGCCTGAATGACCAAATGGTTTGACCAAACTACATAAGAATGGGTCCATCTATTTGTTCATGCCTTGGGCCCTATCCCGGCCACTTGGTACTTAGAGGCGGAGTTACACCAACGCACCTGCCATTGGGAAGTGCTAAAATAGGACTTTGTCGGAATGTTCGGATTGATTGGGGGAATAGAGATGCTCGACAAAGCTTTGCAGGACATTGATGTGTTTGTATTTAAGAATTCTCACCAACACGATGTACTAGTGGTCCTGACATGGGAAGCGCAGATGCAAGACATAGCCAACTACCAGAGCTTGGTGATTGACAAAGAAGAAGATAATCATTGAAACATTTCTGTCCCAGAATTTGAAGGGGAAGCACTATCATTAGGCCATCGCTGCAGAATATTGATGTAATGTAGCCTCTCAAGCTGTGCGACGTTAATATTGGGATGGAAGAACACCCTAAGCTGGCTAAAATTGGGGACTATTGGGATGAAGGAACTGTAGGCAAAATTGCGGAGTTACTCACGAAGTATCAGGACTTATTTATGACGAAGTTTTCTGAGCTCAAGGAAATCACCAGGGACCTTGGCATTATGCACACCACTCTGAAACCTTAGGTGCGCCTCGTCAAGCAGCAGCCTTACCGACTGAATCCTAAATATAAGCAAAAGGTCAAAGAAGACCTAGAAAAAATGCTGGCCACAGGTAACTAGTTGAACAGTCGGATTGGGTAAGTCCAATGGTCATCTAGGACCCCTTCCCTACACCCTTCTCTGATGAAATCCTTGATAGTGTGGGTGAACAGGAGGCCTATTCCTATATTGATGGGTTCTCAGGGTACCATCAGATCCGAATTGCACCTGTAGATCGCAGTAAGACTACCTTCGCGACTGAATGGGGGTCCTTTCAATATACGGTCATGGCCTTTGGTCTCAAGAATGCACTTGCTATTTTTTCAAGGGTTCGTAGTTGCTGTATTCAAGGAGTTTATTCATAAGTTCCTAGAGGTTTATTTCAATGACTGGACAGTTTTCGGCCTGGTAAAGGAGCATGTATCTAACCTGCGATTAATGTTGGATGCATGCCAGAAGCACCAGATTTCCTTGAATATTAAGAAGTGCATCTTCTGTGTACCATTTGGAATCTTTCTCGGCCACATAGTCCGTCAGCAAGGGTTGATGGTTGATCCTGCGAAGGTAGCCGTAATTATAAGCCCTGCGTTCCCGACAACAGAAAAAAAACTGCGTTCTATTCTTGGACACACAAGCTATTACAGGAAATTCATTCAAGGGTACGCCCTGATCACGACACCCATGGAAAAGCTACTAAAAAAATATATTTCCTTTTTTTTGGGATGATGAATGTTAGAAGAGCTTTTAACTGCTCAAAGAGAAGATGATTTCTGCACCCATACTCATATTTCCTGATTGGTCGAAGGAATTTCATGTACATGTGGATGCATCAGGAATCGTGTTGGGCGCTGTCCTCACGCAGCCTGGAGAAGGAGATATTGATCCCCTGGTTGCCTTTGTGAGTTGGAAACTCTTGGGCACAGAATGAAACTTCTCTACCACTGAGCATGAAGGATTGGCTATGGTCTACATGTTACAGAAATATCGGCACTATCTACTGGGTGGACACTTTAAAATTTTCACTGATCATTTGGCTTTGAAATACCTGGTCAAAAAGCCTGTGTTGGGGGGGAATATTTGCCGTTGGCTGTTGCTATTTCAAGATGTTGGTGTTGGAAATATGATGCAGGATGTTGTCCTTGATGGCAACCCACTGAATGAAGATAAAGACATGCGACTGTTGACATATGTTGTCCTTGATGGCAATCCACCTGATGAAGTTATTCTTGACTTGATGGACTTGGTAAATGATGTAAATCTGATGGTTGTTGACAATATGATGCTGAGTGTTGTCCTTGAAAGGCAACCCACTTGATGAAGATGATGACAACTTACTTGATGAAGTTGTGCTTGATAGCATATGTCCTTGATAAAGGAAATCTGATGTATCTATAGGGTGAACAAAAGGCAATGAAGAAAGGAATTCAGAATGTACTCAAAGTATGATGAAAAAGAGTATGTCTCTTGGTATACGCGGATTGGCCTAGGGGAAATCGCGTATGCACGCGGAAAAGAACGCGCCAAGTCGCGTATGGGCTAAAGCACTCAAAAAGTGCAAATCTAGGGGCCCGTGGTATTGAAGGCTCATGGTATTGGTTTGGCTCATGGTATTGAAGAAGGCGCCCGTGGTATTGAAGGCTCATGGTATTGGTGCCCGTGGTATTGAAAAAGGGGCTCATGGTATTGACAAAGGATAAACATATATAAGGAGAAGAAATTCATTGTGCAAATCATGAGAGTGGAGCAAGATGTCTGAACTTGAATGAATACTTCTCTATGAAGTATATCTGTATGGAAAGGGTAAAGGTTTGTTGATAGATCTGAATCTATGATGCACTTATGAAGAAATGATGAAGCGGGACTTCTAGATCTGAAATGTACTTGTATTTGCTAGATCTGTTTATGGAAGGCTTAGATCTGTGATGAGGCGAGCATCTAGGCGAACATCTATCTGAAGCAAAAGGGTAGATCTGAACTGAATATCTGATCTGATGAAGTATGCTGCTCTGTAATGATTGAAGATCTATACGCTACTTCGTCGCGGAGGAAGCGCGTATATACGCAGCTTCAGCGAAGAGAAAGCGCGTATGCGCAATAAAATATACACTGAGGTATACGCTGGTTTGTGTGGACGGAAGCGCGTATATACGCGACATCGGTGAAGTAAAAGCGCGTATGCAAACTAGGGTTTGCTGAAGCAAGGGGTATGAAATATCTGATCTGTTCTGCTGTGTTTCTGCTATCTGATCTGTGTTGATATGTATCTGTTGGTGATGTATGTTTGTGCTTAAAAGTATGGAAAGGGTCCAGTATGAAAATATGATGAAATGTGGCCTGCAAGTGGTGTTCTATTGAAGTTGTTGGATCCAGTGTGAAAATTGATGAAACGTGGTCCAAGGTGGTGCTGAGGGTTGTAGCCTTCAGTCAGGGGGTTGTAGCTCCCTTCCAGGAGAGGCTGGTAAACGAGATCAGGGGGTCGTAGCTCCCTTCCAGGAAAGGTTGGTAAACGAGTCAGGGGGTCGTAGCTCCCTTCCAGGAGAGGCTGGTAAACGAGCGTAGGTGGGTGCCTGCGTGCTGGTCAAGTCTGCGCCAGCACATATGTTGTAAGATGTTTTCTCTATAATAAAATATTGAAGGCTGAGCAACTGCAGGGGTGGTTTTCTCCCGACTTGGGTTTCCACCTAAAAATCCTGGTGTTCATGTGTGATGCTTTGTGTGATGGCTTATTCTGTTCTTACTGCACATGTTTACTGTTTATTGGACATCTGATGAATGAATGATGGAATAATATAAGCAAAGAACTAATGACATAACTAGATCTCTTTGTATACGCTAGTAGCATGAAAGATATCCGCGTGTATACGCAAGTTTAATAAAGGAAAGTAGCGTATGGGTTTTAAGGAATGAAAAAGTGAAAAGTTTTGAGTATGCAGTAAATACTGATTCACCCCCCCCTCTCAGTATTTTTCCCAACAATTGGTATCAGAGCGTGGTCCTTCTGCAGAAGCTTGATCGCTTGAAGGAGATCCGTCACAATGGGAAAGAAGCAAAAGAAGAAGGCTACTCAAAACAAGGAGATGATCTCTAGAATGAAGGAACAGATAGAAATACATGAAAGTCTGCAAAGAGGGCTTGAAAAAGAAATCCTCGCTCTCAAAATAAAGTTGGAAAAATCATATAGGAAAAATGAAGAACTTGGAGCAAAAATCATGTCTGCCTTAGAAGAAGCATACAAGGAATATGAAGCCGAATTCATCTCTCTGCAAGAAGATCTTGAAGAATCAAATAAGAAAAAGGAAGGACTTGAAGCAGAAATCATTTCCCTCAAAAAGGACCTGGATAAATCAAATAAGAAGAATGCTGGACTTGAAGCTGAAAACATATCTCTCAAAGAAGATCTCAAAGCATCGAAGAAGAAGAATGAAGAGCTGCAACAAACATGTGAAGAAAACAAAAATTGGTTGAAAGAAGAAATCCTAAATCTGAAGGATCAAGTAGAAGATGGAAGAAGGAAAGAAGAAAGCATGACAAAGCAATGTCAAGACTTGGAGGTTGAGGTAAACATTCTCAAAAGTAAATTAGAAGAAAAGATTAAACTTTTGAGGTTTCATGATAGTACTAATATCTTGGACAATATTCTGAGTAATCAAAGGTATCCTGCTATCAAACATGGTCTTGGTTTCCATGAAACCATTAAAGGTGAATCTAGTTCACAAGGGAATGCTAATGATTCAAAGGAAGACAATGCAAAACCTGAAGTGTTGAAAGAAACAAAAGGTCAACCAACAGTCATGAA
Source organism: Pinus albicaulis (assembly GCA_034641835.2). Taxonomy (NCBI): domain Eukaryota; kingdom Viridiplantae; phylum Streptophyta; class Pinopsida; order Pinales; family Pinaceae; genus Pinus; species Pinus albicaulis. The sequence goes on from CM076582.1 coordinate 1,553,551,116, forward strand.
TTCTCTAAGGAAATCATTCAATAATGTTGAATGCTTTAGATGTCATAACTATGGGCATGTTGCAGCAAATTGCAGAATTAGATTGTTTCAGCCACAAACAAACAGATCCTACTCAGAAAGGTACTCTAGTCTCTTCAGAGGATATTGTTTCTCATGTAACATGTATGGACATAAAGCAACTGATTGTAAAAGGAGGAAGAATAGAAATACTCATTATGATTCTTATGTTTATTTCTCTGGCCACATGAGATGTTATGCTTGTAATAAGTATGGACATGTAGAAAATGAATGCAGGATGAACAGATCTGGGAAAGTGGATAACTTCCAGCACTCAAATAGAAAGTTCAAGCAAATTTGGAAAAAGAAGGAGAACCGACCAGAAATGTAGGGAATTCTGACCCTACTGCAGTCATCCGCTTCTGAAGCTGACTTTTCTTATTGACTGCAGGAATGATGTGAGATACATTATGAGATCTAGTAATGTATCGTCACAAGGGGAGCAATGCATGATGACTCTCATGGTTGATTTGATTTTTACTATGTTTACTTCTGACAGCGCATCTGATGTGGAAAGGACAGGTACAGGAGGTACAAGCTCTGGAAGAAATGAAGGAAGATGGAAATTTTCTATGCTTCACTTTCCATACGCAGTTTCCATTAACTAAAGTCGCGTATACACGCGAGTTCCAGAAGACGCAGTCGCGTATGCATTGATGATAAGAAAATTTATCTGATAGCTGAAGATCTGAAGCAGAGGTCCAGGGGGAGCATCAGTCTGACTGCTGATGATTGCACTGTTAGCATTATTCTGGTTACATTCATGATTATAATGACATGATACTTGGTTTCCTATGTTGAAGGTTATGGTTGAGTCCTGTTTGCTTGTTGATGAAGAGTATTCGTTGAAATCTTATAATTCAGAGAGAAGGATAGATCATGCAGAGATTGTTTGCTGTTGAAGGTGTTTCAGATTGCACAAGTTAAGGAAGAGCACTGGTTTAGGGGGAGCAGCAGGTTGAATACTAATGATTGCATTGTTGGCAATATGATTGCTTATTCTCTGGTTTTTGTGATACTCATGCTCAAATGAAGATGACTTGGTACATGGCTTATTATGATGAGATTTTGAGCCCTGGTTGCTAATAAGTATCTTTTGTACTCACACATGGATGATTTGGATGTCGTGTGATTCAGAAATAAGATTAGATCATGCATAGTTTGTTACTATGGTTGAGATCTTTTGCCTACATATGTTACTTCATGTTAAATCTTAAAGGTCATGGTGATGTAGGATGGTGGTGGACCACATGAATGATTGCTTGACACTTATGGGAAGTTGTTGTTTTGATATGATAAACTTTCTTGGAAAGATTTTATTGATGCTGCAAAGAATCTGAAGGCTTGGTTACTAATGTGCTTATGCTACAACCGTTGGATGACTTTTGAAGAAACTACTACCCTGTTCCATCTATCTGTAGTCCAAGGAAGCATTCAAATACCTCAGAAAGAAGATGAACACTGCATTTTTCTCACAGAGGATCAGTTCTGGTTGAATTTAGAAGATGGCTTTGGATACGCGGGTTTACTGAAACACAGTCGCGTATACACGCGAGTTCCTGCACAGAAAACCGCGTATGGTTGGTTGCTAGCAATTTTTGGTTGGTTCAGCTCTCTTCAGCACAGCTATAATGCTGTTTGGTATCTCTGATACTGTTTGGTATCTCTGTGGTGCTCCAGTTCTCATAATTCTGTTTCTAATGTTTTGATGAAGATGCCTTGATGATTTGTTGGTGGAAGTTTTCAGGATGCACAAACTAAGGGGGAGCCTTAGTCATTTGGAAAGATTGCTTGGTTGCACAGATTCAGGGGGAGCATTAGTTTTGCCGAGTATAATGCATTGCAGGCATTATGGTGGTTCTGATATATGATCTCTCTTGAGGTCTTCTTGGTATTGGTCATGAAAAGTCATATTTGTAGTTTGATGAAAAGGTCTTGTTGAGACTCATGTTGTAAAATTGTAATATTCAGTCATGTAAGGACTTGTCAATTTTGTAAACCCACTTGGTTGGGTAGCTGAGTCAAATTTTGTAAACCCACTTGGTTGGGTAGCTGAATCAAATTTGTAAACCCACTTGGTTGGGTACTTGAGTCTCATATGTAAATCCACTTGGTTGGATATTTGATGTAAGTATGAGTCATTGGTGATAGGAACTTCATAGAGTCATGTACTTCATTGAAAATATGTTTGAAGATTCAGCATGAACTCAGGGGGAGCTTGGTCACTTCAGTATACATCAGATCTGCAGAATGCTTCTTCTACATGAGGAGAAAAGGGGGTGAGAATGTTGGTTTTTGATCCGCCTGTTGCCCTTGATGTCAAAGGGGGAGAGTGACATGGTGTTTGAATGAAGATAATGCTGTGCCCTTTGCCCTTGATGTCAAAAGGGGAGAGTGACATGGTGTTTGAATGATGCCAAAAATGGAGAGAGTGACATGGAAAATAAGGAGAATGACATGGTGTCATTGTATTCTTAATGTATCTATCTGTTGTGGTAACCAAACACCATCATGGTTGCCATCAAGTCCAAAGGGGGAAGTTGTTGGAAATATGATGCAGGATGTTGTCCTTGATGGCAACCCACTGAATGAAGATAAAGACATGCGACTGTTGACATATGTTGTCCTTGATGGCAATCCACCTGATGAAGTTATTCTTGACTTGATGGACTTGGTAAATGATGTAAATCTGATGTGATATGATTTTTATATGATGCTGAGTGTTGTCCTTGAAAGGCAACCCACTTGATGAAGATGATGACAACTTACTTGATGAAGTTGTGCTTGATAGCATATGTCCTTGATAAAGGAAATCTGATGTATCTATAGGGTGAACAAAAGGCAATGAAGAAAGGAATTCATAATGTACTCAAAGTATGATGAAAAAGAGTATGTCTCTTGGTATACGCGGATTGGCCTAGGGGAAATCGCGTATGCACGCGGAAAAGAACGTGCCAAGTCGCGTATGGGCTAAAGCGCTCAAAAAGTGCAAATCTAGGGGCCCGTGGTATTGGTTTGGCTCATGGTATTGAAGAAGGCGCCCGTGGTATTGAAGGCTCATGGTATTGGTGCCCGTGGTATTGAAAAAGGGGCTCATGGTATTGACAAAGGATAAACATATATAAGGAGAAGAAATTCAGTGTGCAAATCATGAGTGTGGGAGCAAGATGTCTGAACTTGAATGAATACTTCTCTATGAAGTATATCTGTATGGAAAGGGTAAAGGTTTGTTGATAGATCTGAATCTATGATGCACTTATGAAGAAATGATGAAGAGGGACTTCTAGATCTGAAATGTACTTGTATTTGCTAGATCTGTTTATGGAAGGCCTAGATCTGTGATGAGGCGAACATATAGGCGAACATCTGTCTGAAGTAAAGGGTTGAATCTGAGCCGAATGTCTGATCTGATGAAGTATGCTGCTCTGTAATGATTGAAGATCTATACGCTACTTCGCCGTGGAGGAAGCGCGTATATACGCAGGTGCTCTGAAGTAAAAGCGCGTATGCGCAATAAAATATACACTGAAGTATACGCTGGTTTGTGTGGACGGAAGCGCGTATACACGCTACATCAGTGAAAGAAAAGCGCGTGTGCAAACTAGGGTTTGTTGAAGCAAGGGGTATGAAATATCTGATCTGTTCTGCTGTGTTTCTGCTATCTGATCTGTGTTGATATGTATCTGTTGATGATGTATGTTTGAGCTTAAAAGTATGGAAAGGGTTCGGTATGGAAATATGATGAATTGTGGCCTGCAAGTTGTGTTCTATTGAAGTGGTTGGATCCAGGGTGAAAATTGATGAAACGTGGTCCAAGGTGGTGCTGAAGGTTGTAGCCTTCAGTCAGGGGGTCGTAGCTCCCTTCCAGGTGAGGCTGGTAAACGAGATCGGGGGTCGTAGCTCCCTTCCAGGTGAGGCTGGTAAACGAGTCAGGGGGTTGGAGCTCCCTTCCAGGAGAGGCTGGTAAACGAGCGCAGGTGGGTGCCTGCGTGCTGGTCAAGTCTGCGCCAGCACATATGTTGTAAGATGTTTTCTCTATAATAAAATATTGAAGGCCGAGCAACTGCAGCGGTGGTTTTCTCCCGATTTGGGTTTCCACCTAAAAATCCTGGTGTTCATGTGTGATGCTTTGTGTGATGGTTTATTTTGTTCTTACTGCACATGTTTACTGTTATTGAACATCTGATGAATGAATGATGGATTAATAGAAGTGAAGATTTAATGACATATCTAGATCTCTGTGTATACGCTAGTTTAATAAAGGGGATCGGCGTATATACGCTAGTTTACAGAAGGAAAGTAGGGTATGGGTTTTAAGGAATGAAAAAGTGAAAAGTTTTGAGTATGCAGTAAATACTGATTCACCCCCCCCTCTCAGTATTTTTCCCAACAGTTGGAACACCTAATCCTCTATGGGTAGGTATGGAATGCGAAAAGTCACAATGGAGTTCAAGTGACCTTAGAATGTAAAACCAAGAGTCACACCATTGTACTATAAATGTACATCATGTATAATGGAAAAATAATAGAGTTGCACGCTTATCCTTCATTGTGTGTTGAGTTTCTTGTTGTGTGTGTTTATCTTTCTCTCACACCATGTGTGTGTTTAACATGGTATCAGAGCTGTAGGTGTATTCCTGGAGTATTTTAATTTGAGCCATTATCCTTCCATCTATGACACACCATTCCTATGCATGACAGTTAATTCAAGTGGCCCTAACATCTCTGAGGTCCACCATTTCCAAATTCAGATATGGCTCTCTGAATTTATTAGATCTGCTACTTTACAGTGAACCTATTCTTTTTCCTTGTTGAGTAACTGACCATCTTCAAACTCTGCACCTTAGTCTCATTTATTGTGCGTTTGAATGTGTTTGAAGGCTTCCCCGCTCTCACCACTCACAGTGGACCACGCCGCTCACTCTCATATCAGATTCCACACCTATTTGAGCTTCCTTGAATAGCACTGGTCCATGAAAGATCTGCGCACTTGATTGCTCTCAGCGTACCAATTTCTGGGTTAAGCCTCGTTCCTGCTGGCATAATTTGTAATGCATATTCTGCTGGCACCATTTTTGTAACGCATATTCTGCTCCTACATGCATTATCCTTGTAACGAATACCCATAGGAGAACCCTCTGGCCAACGTCTAGATGATCATCATGTCTTCCCGAGATCCCTTTAGTTTCTATTCAGTTCATCTACTAGTGAACCGAACAAAATGGTAGTCTATTAGGATTCATTTCCGTGACCTTTTGCTGCTAATGAATGCGAGGAGGGGGATTGTCATGGAAGAGTGGCCTCACAGGTCTTGAGAAGGATATTCGACTTAGGAAGTAACCGGAGCTTGTGCGGACTCTGCTCTCTATGCTTTTTCTTATTTTTCTATCCACAACATATGACCTTTCCATGTGTGGTTTCACAGTATTAATTAAATATTCACATTCATCCTTGGTCAGAAAATTGTGATATAGAAAGGCTCGTGGCTGCCATGATAGAACCTCCACCTACTGCCTTGATTCTTCATTTCCATAACTGTGTCTATTGGTATCTGTACTCTCAGTAAATTTTGTATATTTCAAGACTTTTTCTTCTTGGGGTACAAAAGACATTCCCAGTGCGAGCATAAGTAGTAAAACAATTGATAGAAGTAAAAACAGAGAGCATTCCAAAGACCTGTTTGATTTTTTAAATAGGCATGATTTTGCCATTCTATATCAATTGAAGGCTAATGACTATGTCTGCAATGATTTTGATATGCAAGCATTTTCGTTAAAAGATATGCAAGAATTTGTAACATGAAGAGATTCTAGAGCAGGTTTTCAGGCACTCATTAGTATGTTTCCACCCGCAAATGCATCAACAAGATACATAGAATCATGTCAGTCCTAAACGTAGGTCATACACATGGAGACAGTGAAAGTGTGATCTATGCATCCACAATGCTGAAAGCTACTCATCATTTGGTTTTGATTCAATGATCTGAATGCCATTTTCATCTCCAGCCTATTTATAACCATGATGATGCTCCTATTCCCATATTGTTCATAATATACATGTTTTCTTCTTTTGCGTCAAGTTCCCTAGATCGATCTGGTAATGGTTGGCTTCTTCAGCTACAACAACCATCATACTAGGGTTTTGATTTGAGTACAATGGTCGCTCTGTACCTGAAAATGGCAGCTATATATTGAGTATGTTTCTTCTTATGAAATTATTTTTGCAACGTCTACAGAGAAAATAGTGGCCTTCTCCCCTTGTTTGAACTTGGCAACAATCAAAGGTATGCCAAAGGCCAATGGATGAGCTGTAGTAGTAAATGCCTGGCTAAAATATGAGAAAAATGTGCAACAAAGTGAACCTGAAATATGAAAACAATTCTTATTGAAGGAGAAAAATAATTAGTATTTTTTTCCTTAAAGGGAAATTTGATGCACATTTACAAAAGTATTTTGTTGTGACAATGTATTGATAGTGGGTGTTGTTTCTTCTCTACATGTTGTGAACATTTATTGAAGTGTAAGCTTGAGTATTTGAGGAAAATGGCTAAAATTGATGATATATTACAGCTATTAAACATTCTCACTCATTCAGTTGTTGATGAGGTGGTGAAAATCAACAAGAACACTCTTATGGACATTAAAAATTGTCTACAAAATGCACATGAGAAGATTGAGTTTTTGTAGTTGGAATCTCAGCTTCAACAAGATGAACTTTAGCAAAAGAGTCACCATTCTAAACCTGCATTTGTTCAAAATATTGAGAAAGACTCCCATCAACAGCAAGTCAATAAAGTTGCAGTTGATTCACATTCAGTTCCTTGTACAAGAGTATATTTACATGCAGATGCAGCAGCTCAGCCTGCACTTCTCAAGCTCATCATCATACCTTGGGAAGATCTTGTCCAAAAAAAGCACAGAACTGGTCTTGGATATGACAAAGACGTGTCCATTCATATTCCAGATTACACCAAGCCCATCATATTTCATAGTGTCAGATTCCTGTATGACAGTTCACCTGTAACTGTTCCAGATCCTGCTCCTCTTCCACTTGAACAATAGCAGATTGTAAAATGCCAACACTGTGATCGAGTTGGCCATATGAAAGATCACTCTTTTGATCTTCACCCATGCAAGCACTGTGGTTGGCATGTCCATTCTTCACATAGATGCTTTAGAAACAAGCCTCTTGCAATAACAAAGATTCATCTTGGATGGATCGCTTCTTGGCAATGGGCATCAACAGCCAAGAAGATGTTTAAGACACATGTCAGAACGTGTTCTCATATATTGAGAAAACTTGCAGTTGAGTTTTCGCTATCATCTCACCTTGTTCCTGACAGTGGGGAAAATGGTGGTCATCTACAAGCTTCGACGTCAGATCAAGCGAGCCTAAGCCACAATCTCTCATTCCATGTTCAGAGTTGTAGCCAGAGACACAACAGTTCAAGCGAGCCAAAACCACAATCTCTCATTCCATGTTCAAAGTTGTAGCTAGAGACACAGCAGTTCAAGCAAGCCTAAGCCACAATTCTTCATTCTAGATTCAGAGATGTAGCCAGAGACATGGATGCCCATGAGCATGCCTTTGGTTGGTGGAAAACCTTAAACCATCATCTTTGGTTGGTGGACAGCCTTAAACCATCATAGGTTGTAGACCTCCCTTATTTTAGGTTGAAGGTATCCCTTTCATATATGAGGGACACTTCCTCTAGCAGAAGCCTTAAACTTCTTGCCAGCTTTGGTAGAGTTCCAAGAAATGATTCAAGCATTCTAGTGTTGTTGGTCATCCTTAAACCATCATAGGTTGTAGACCTCCCTTCTTTTAGGTTGAAGGTCTCCCTTTTTTATGAGGGACAATTCCTCTAGCAGAAGCTTTCAGCTTCTTGCCAGTTTTGAAAGAGTTCCGGGAACTACAACAAGTATTGCGTTCTAGTGTTGGTGGTCATCCTTAAATGACCTCTTTTTGCCAACATTTCAGAGAGGTTATTCAGCCTAAGGGCTACCATGCATACTTTGCAGATTTTTATTACAACTCTCTTCTTGGACTCACACGTACCCCTTCGGATTAAGGGGGGATGTTGGAACACCTAATCCTATATGGGTAGGTGTGGAATGTGAAAAGTCACAATGGAGTCCAAGTGACCTTGGAATGTGAAACCAAGAGTCACACCATTGTACTATAAATGTACACCATGTATAATGGAAAAATAATAGAGCTGCACGCTTATCCTTCATTGTGTGTTGAGTTTCTTGTTGTGTGTGTTTATCTTTCTCGCACACTATGTGTGTGTTTAAAACAGGAATATGATTTTGAGATCATCGTCAAGCTCGGAAGGTTGAATGCAGGCCCGGATCATCTGTCTCGCATTAAAACAGGGGAAGAACCTACTAGCTTGGAAGAGGGTTTACAAGATGTGCATTTGTTCACCATTAAGGTGGTTGACGCACACTTTGTTGATATAATTGAGTTCCTCACTATATGCGTGGCCCCTGCAGAATATTCGGTATACCAAAAGAAGGAGTTGGTTACTTGGGCAGTGAAATTTACTATCATCGCTGGTCAGTTATACAAGCTAGGCACAGATGAAATACTACACATATATGTCCTGTAACATGAATGGTTTGCCGTATTAGTAGAAGAACACGAAGGTGTCGCAGGAGGACACTATGCAGGATGAGCAACGACACAGAAGATTTTGAGGGCTAGGTTAAGGTGGCCTACCCTGCATTAGGATTCTTACACCTATTGTAGGTCATGCGACACTTGCCAACAAATAGGACGACCCTCACACTGAGATGAGATGCCATTACGGCCTCAAGTGGCTTTACAGGATATTTACAAATGGGCCATTTATTTTATATGACCCATCAATCTCCCGGGAAAGAAAACAAGTGCACGCTACATTATTACTGCCACTGACTATGTCACTTGATGGGCTGAGGCACAAGCGATGAAGGATTGTACTATGGATACTGCTGTGCACTTCATCTTTGAGCAGATTCTGACCAAGTTTGGCTGCCCAAAGATCCTGATGAGTGACAAAGGTACACAATTTGTTAACCAAACGATTCAAGCCTTGAATGAAGAATTCTGGATCCACCATGTGAAGAGTACGCCATACCATCCCCAGGAAAATGGAGCAGTTGAAGCTTTTAACAAAATTTTGGAACAGGCATTAACTAAGGTTTACAATGCCGATTGTAGTGACGAGGATGTTCACATTCCCTCTATTTAGTGGGTCTATCGAACAACCTGCAAGAAGCTAACAGGCAGGACCCCCTTCCGAATGGTCTATGCCAAGGATTCCATTATGCCCATAGAGTACGTTGTTCCTAGCTTACGCATCGCAACATTTACAAATATGGTGGGCCCCGATATCATAAAGGAGCATCTTGCGAAACATGTGGCTTTGGAGGAAGATCGGTTTATTGCTAATTTTCATCAACAGGTTCAGAAGGCTCGTGATAAAGCGTGGCATGATCGACATATTCGCCAAAAGACATTCATCGTAGGCGGCCTTGTCCTTTTATATGATAGCCAATTTGTGAAACACCCAGGAAAATTCTGGCAGCACTGGCTTGGTCCCTACACAGTTAATAAAATCACGAATGGCGGAGCAGTCCAACTAGCTACCCTACGCGGGGACATCTTACCTGGCTTTGTCAATGGTAGTCGACTCAAGCCATACCAGGTTCAATGACTATATGGCAGCTGCAGTGACTCGGGACGAGTCACAAGATTGTGTTGGGGGACTGTTGGAATAGGGTCTCCCACAAGCTGCGAAATTGTTCCATTTTGAATACTTTTGATTAGAATTAATCTAGCACAGGGGTTTTGGGGTGGGTCAAAGCCCCGAAAGAGTTGTAATGGGTAAAAGGGTAAACCAGGGGTCCGAAAACCACGGTTTGCAGACCATAGGAATGTCTAGGCTAGATTATTATAAATAGAGGAACATTTTTGTATGTTAAGGTAGGAATGATGAGCTATTGATGCGAATTGTGGTTTAAGCTATTTTTTTTGGTTTTGGGGAAAGGACTCCTGCTGGTTGTGTGCGTAGAGATCCAAGTCCAGCTGTGTGTGGACCCTGCTACTGTGTGCGTAGGCTGGGAAGGGAATTGTAAGGAGGAATTGATGAATGAATGAATAAGAAAGGTTGATAGAGAATTGAATCTGTGAGTACTCTTTGTGTGAATTGTTGGTAATTACTACATTATGTATTTTCTATATTTGAGATGCGAAGATCTGTCTAAGTGTGTTTTCTATATTTGGATATGTTCGGTTCTGTTATGAAATACTGTTATACTCTCGTAAAAACATATAATTATAGATCTATCGCGTGGATGCGAATCGAGACCTAAGTGACCCTACGCATAATAAGGTAATCTGGGAATCACAGGGTCTAACGCCGTTCTACTTGCCTTACCTATCCTTTCTCAGGGTGCATAAACTTGGTTCCAGCACCCACCCATACTACTTCGGGTGAGACTTTGACCTGTGAACCTTGAGCTCCAATCCTAGGTCAGGACCCCTCAAGCCAACATTGATGAATAATTGGACTATTTTGGAGGGTAATCTTCACTTGAGATGGCATAAGTGGAGTTACTTACACCAAATCATGTTCATAAAGTAGGCTGTCAGTGTAACTGGTTCCACCTGCTCTATCCATATATATGTTTCACCTTGATTTTTGCGACGTTGGATTTCATCACCAACTAGTGATCTTGCTGTGAAAAGGTTGTTTGTGTGGTTTGAATCTTAGATTTTATGGCATGTGTTATTTGTTTGTTTTTACTTTTTAGAGGCCTTAAGTGTGATTTGTGAAATTATTTGAATTCTTTATTAAAATTCATCGTGCTTGACTAACTGAGACATTCATGTAGAATTCTGAGTAAACCTCTTGAACATACACAGAGTTAATTAGAAAAAATTAAAGCTGAAAAGTGAAAATCAACAGGATCTGAGACCTCAGATCAACCTGAAACATCTACCATTGTAGAATATGAGAAAAGTGAATCAACCTCAAATAATAAAATTAGAATTAGTTCAATTTTAAAGAGTAGTCACCAAAGTCATTTGAACAAGATATGATACAGAAGAAGTTTCAGATACACAATTAACTGAACCATAGATTTCTAAGACTGAAACTGATATTTCCGAACCTCAGTCTCTTTCAACTACTATATCCCCTACTCCTGCTCCACCTTTGATGAAGATCATCAATAAGTATATGATAAGGGTCATGATGTCATCCTCCAACTTATTAAACTATCTCACATTTATTTACATTTTTAGCTATATTATGCTTAGTGAGAAGGGTAACAATTATTTTTCATATCATGTAGCCTAATGTGGTTTAATTGTAGAAAATGGAGAATTTTTGAGATATGTTCCATTGAAGGGCTCGAAGTAGACAACAAAAAGATAATCTGGGAGGTTTTCCACCTTCTTAACTCCCTCAATCAGCCCAATATCACAAATCTCTCTCTCTCATCAACTCGAAGTCATTGGCAGCCAAGCCACTATGAGTGAAAGTGAAGTAATGAGAAAAAAGATCCACCATCCTCAAGTTGGAGGAGAAAAACATTCCTATTTTCTAGGGATCTAATAGTAGCTACCCTATTTTATAAATAAACAAGTAGAAGAGCTCATTAGGATTCGAGTTTTTTTTTTCATCTAGGTAGTTATTGAGCTCAAGAACTTGACATTGTTATTATGACTATTATCTGATGTATTAGACATTTTTATTTGATGATAATGAGAAGTTTCTTATTGAGTAATGACTGAGTTAGTTCCATAGGGTTTAGGATCTTAGGTTTGGGCACAACCCAATGGCTTAGGTTCCTATTTTTTAATTTTATTTCTTCCAGTTTCAATTAGTCATTAGTTTCTTGCATTTCAGTAGGAAATAATCCATCAAAACTTGTGGTTGTGGCCTCTACTTCATCTCTCTTGTGGGAACATGGGTAGGATCCACAACCACAAACAAATATCATTATGTTTATGATTTCTTGTAAAAATGTCTGTTTTAGTTAACTTTTCCACATGTGCTTGTTGTAACTTATGAGTCGGTTTGTTAATTAGATAAGAGTTTTGACATGAAATAGATAACATTTAAATTCAACTCACCTTTTCCACTAATAGTTGTTTCATTTTGTCAATGATAAATGGATGCATGCATGTGATGATTTTAGGGTTGTTGGGATCTACAGACAAGGGCACCTTCACCACCACCATCTTGGACTACCTCACTTCCTCTTATGAACTCCAAATTCTATCCTAAAATTTTTGTTTCATGAGATCATTTCCTAGGACCACCGAGAGCATCCCTCCTAGTGAAACACATGCCTTCATGAGGCTCTGAGCTTGGCTAGGGGCTTTGGCAACCCTTCACTCATTTTCCTCAACCTCCATCCACCTTTCCACTCACTTAAACCATCATTTTCACCTCTTAATATAACAGAATTAGGCTAAAATTTCATGTAATAAAACTTTATAAAGATATCCTATTAGGCATAAATGGATGTGGTTATGGAAAATGAAAATTGGCAAAAGAAAATGACTAAGGAATTAAAGAGGAAAAAAATATTTTTTGCACATTTATTTATGAAAATAAAGAAAATTAGGAGAAAAGGAAGGTAAAAGGTCACAGGGTGCATGCGAGGAGGAAATTGAAGGAAAATAATGGAAAATGAAGAAAACATAGGCCAAATTGATAAAAAATCTTCTGAAGATCAGTTGGTACCTTTTTGTTAGTTTAGTTTTGGATCTCCCTCATTATTCTCTCTCTCTCTCTCTCATGCTCTTGGATGCTTAGAGTTTTCTTGGAGAAAATCAACATTGAGCCAAGAAAGAGGAAAACAAAAAAAGGAAGGACAAGGAAAGGAAAGGAAAGAAAAGAAAAGATCAAGCAAGGAAGAGCACGATATATCAGCCTCAACAGGAGTACTTGTAGATAATGTATTGCATGTGTGATTTCCTAACTGGTTTGGACATTCAAGGCTTATGCCTATTGGTATTTGGTTATCTTTTTGTCGGTGGCATGATTTTGTTAGGTTTTGACAGTGGTTTTCAACCTTGCCTTTCCTTTTTCTAGATGCCATGGTGTGTTGGTATTTTGATCTCAATTTTGAGCTTTGGAATTTCTGGATGGATTTTGGAATCTGAGGTATTAGGTTCATTCCCAAAGGCCTAGGAATCCCTTGACTGATTTTTTCAGGATACACGGTAAAGCCTGAGGGAGGTGTCTTGGTTTAGGGCCCTGTGATCCGGGATTGGATTGCGGTAAATCCTGAGAGATAGGGAGAGAAAAACTTACTCAAGGGTAGTAATGGATTCCAAATGGAATTCCAAGTTCGGTTCGGTTTTGTGATCAGAGCACTATTTTTGGTGTGATCACGGTATGGTGAGGGTGGAGGTGTTTTACCCTCTAGATTCCCTTGGTTGTGTTTTGGATGGGTTTATCCATGAGATCCCACATTCATGCTTGGAATATGGCATGAGGGTGATTGGATTAAGAGATATTTGGCTCAACCATGTGTATGGTCAGGTGGTACGTGGAAGTCTCGAACATGGTTGGTTGTTTCCTAAGTTTAATAGAAGCTAATTTCTCTTGATTTTGTACTTATTAATGTGTGTATTTAATGGTTTTTATCTTGCTATTATTTCCATGGTTTTATGAAGGTTATAATAATTTTTAACTGGTTGGTTCATGCCATGGTTATTTCATGTATTTACTTGTAATTGTTAAAATAATGGATGCAAGAACTTATTGATGTCATATCAGTTCAAGGAAGAGGGTGGTGATCCTTCTTATAATGTCTCTCAAGAGTTTTCAGTCATTCAAGAGGTGTCTTGTATCCCATTCGTGCATATTTCATTCATGCTAAGTGTTTGATAGAATGTCAGTCCTAGTTGGGGATGTTTGGTCCTAGTCTTGACGTAATTTTGTCTTATTTGGCATTATCGTGGTGTGTTTAATGATTTATGAAAGATACAGGGAGTTCTGGGTAGGGCTTAAAAAGTTCCTTAAATCCCACAAACATAGCAACATGTCTAGGAAATTGAGTCCCTGGATGCACACATGCTCATGTTGTGGGTGTGTCTAGAGCCTCCCAGATGCACCCTTGCTCATATCGAGGGAGCGTCTGGGGGTTTTCTTTAGAAAAATTTAGTGGGACCTAGGGATAATTCAACTTGATGACTGGGATAGCCTCTGGGGGTCTTGTAGCAAGTGCAGGGAGTTTGTGTTATGGTTTTCCATGTTGATTCCACTTCTGTAAAGTTTACCAAGGAGGTTGAGTATGCTCTTAACTTCACTCAGCTCATTCTTAGCCTATTTGGTTGGTTACTTGGGTAGATGTGATTGGAGGTGTATGTTACAGGTGGTATTAGAACATGGTTGCACTCTCCTTGGGAAACATCTAATGTTGTCAATTTTATTTTCGTCATGTATTCATGACGATTGTGCATATGTTTCTCATGCTTATGGGCTATGTAATGGTTGCATCCACATGGTGTTTTTCATGGTGGCAGTGATGTCGCCATAGAAGGGCTGATGGTGTTATTGTAATGTGTTTTGGTGAGCATATGATTGGTTATACACGTCAGGTGTTTACATGTTGTAAATTTTTCATTGGCATGCTTGAGGTTGTCATGCATGAGGTCATGGTGTGTAGTTGATGTGGTCGTGCATTAATGGTTGGAATCTAATTATAAGGATGTTTATGCATTGATATACCATGTGTTGTAAGTCTATATGTTTTCATGATTATGTATATACATGTATTACGCTGATTGGTTGATATTTCAAATGAGATATCCTCCCCGAATCATGCTAAGGTGCATTGTTTTATTGTGATTTGGTATAAGTTGACATGATATGCCTTGCAGGAAGAAATCAAAGATGGTAGATTTCAAAGATTCTCCTTACGAATCCGATGAGTAGCATGGTGTTGGGAACTCATTTGATTTGGAAGATACACTGAGAATTTTGAAGGAAGATATAAGGAGTTTTAAGGCGGACAATGACAGATTCATACAATCATGAGAAAAACAAGCATAAGTAAATGCAGAAATCCTTCATATTTTGTCAAATTTGTAGTGGCAAGGGCCACTTCGGATCAATTATGGATAGGAGGATGGAAATAATGGTGCATATGAAAGTATGTCTCTCAATGGTTACAGGTTGAGCAAAGATGACATGATTAGAGATGGAATATTCTTGGACACTCCAGATAGGAGAGGTGAAAAACATAGGTACTACTCTAGTTTTGGTTCTCACAGACATCATGATCATCATCGCTATCATCCTTATAGTAGGAGTGACAGGGGATATTTTCTGGATGAGTTTAAGAAAGAAAATCCACCTACGTTTGATGGAGAGATGGAGAAACTAGAGGATGCAGAGGCATGGTTGCTTGGTATGAGGATATTCTTCAGGTTGCATGACTATTCAGAAAACATGAAAGCCAAAATAACTACATTCAGTCTCAAAGGTAAAGAAAAAAATTGGTGGAAAGATGTGACGAATGTCAGGGGTATTTATGAGGAGGAGCTGATTTGGAGTGAGTTCGAGAGGCTGTTTCAAAATAAGTATCTCTCAGAGAAATAATATGATGCTAGAGGTAAGTCGTTTTATGAGTTGTAGATGGGTTCTATGCCATATGATGAGTATACTAGAAGGTTTTTGGAGTTGTTGAGATATGTTCCTTACCTCAAGGAGGAGAAGGCCAAGGTTCAAATATCTATCAGTGGGATGCTAATATTCTACAGAGATCGGATTGAGCTTGATGAGCCTAGATCATTGGAGGAGGCCATTCAAAAGTTTAAGCATTGTTATGAGTAGTCAAAACACAAAGTTGAGCCTAAGCGTGATTTTAAAGGAAATGAGAAATCTAAGGGAATATGGCCACCAAAGAGGTAAATACTGCAAGATGTAGGTTAGAAATAAAATATGGTTCCTCACAAGAAGTTCAATACAACTGCGAAGGGGCCTGGAGAGAAACATACTAGAGGTGATGGTAGAGCATCGTTGCAGTGTTGGATATGTGGCAAGGATCATCACAAGAGGGATTTTATGTAGTATAAGGGTGGTATACTATAGATCTATAGTGCACAGGAGGCATAGAAAATTGGGGATGTTGGTCATAGCATTCCTCGGATTTATGTAGTTGTCTACAACTGGTAGGCAGATCATCAGGATTCTATAATTGATATGGACGACAAGGTTTGTGATCAAGTTGTTTTAATTTTGAATGATTCTAGATCTAATTATAGTTATATTAGTACTGACCTGGTGGATAAGTGTGGTTTGAGAAAATAAATGCATTCAAAATCTTGGTTAGTGCAGTTGGCTATAGGTACAAAGAAAATATTGCATCATTGGGTAAGATCTTGTGCATTTGAGTTGAATGGCAAGTCTACAACAACGCACTTGAAAATATTACCATTGGGAACATATAACATTATTTTGGGAATGTACTGGTTATATCTTCACAGGACCAAGGCGGATTATTATGACAAAGCCATTGAGTGTTTGGATGATAATGGAGAACCAAGAGTCTTACAGGGAAAGAAGAAAGCCACATCAGTTAGGATGGTGACAGCCATGCAAGCCAAGTGTAGTTGCAGGAAGGGGTGTGTGTTATTTGTGGTTCATATCTCTAGTGAAAAAGGTAAGGAAGTTGAGAATGCATATGTTTTGATCAGGTTCCCAATTCTAAAATAGTTTCAGGATGTGTTTACAACAAATATTTTAGACTTGCCACCTCATAGACAAGACAAGAATTTATAAAGATTTTTTTGTATTATGAAACCTGGAAAGGGAACACATAAATATGATACCAGTCCCCCTCAATGGGATGGGTTATTGTATGTCCTTAGTGCTTCAGATCCAAGATCTCTCTCTCTCTTGATGGTGCAGAAAACCTAGACAAAATAGAACTCAAAGGGAGCTCACAAGTAAAAGTAAAAAAAATATGACAATGATGGAGGATCAAAGTCAGACAAAAAGTATAGATCAAAAGGTGATAAAGAAGGTAGTGAATGAATAGAAAAACCCTTCTATTTATAACAAAATATTGAGTTAGTCTAGATATTGGTGCATAATTAAAATATTATTTAAAAAATCTAGATCCAACTTACTTGGAATATTTTATTATTTTTAGTGGAGGGAAAAGGAATTTAGAAATGGTTAAATCTATTTATTTAGAAATAATAAATAAATAAATGATTCATTTATTATTTCAAGAATGAGGCTAAGGAATAATTAAATAGATAATGATTTATTTAATTATTTAAAAATGATTTAGTCAAATTCAACAAGGAATATTATTAAATAATGATTTAAATAATTATTCCTAGAGAATAATAAGATAAATAATAATTTATCTAATTAATGCTCATGTTTTGGGTTAAATATGACTAGGAATATTAATTAAATAGTGGTTTAGTTAAATATCCCTAGAGGAAAATCAAACAAATAAGGATTTATTTAATTAGTCCTCATGGGGTTTCCTATTTAGACTAGAAATAATTTAATAAACTATGGGTTTTTAAATTATTTCTCATAGTGAAAGAATTTTACTATGGTAAAATTGATCTTACATGAGGTACTTTAGTCTATCTAAAAGTAACAGGTTATATGACAAATTGTTGTAACAGATTGTCCCCCAACATGCAAGCGTTAGGAGCTAATCGTATGACCAAAGTACATTGTAAGAGCACAATCACTAGACATCGAAGGGGATTTAGAGAGAGAAAAATAAGACAGAATGAAGCAAGAGAGGACAAGACCCTGAGGAGGTGAGACTTACAGGTGAAAAAAGTTTATTTTATGAGTGAGTACATGTTCTCAATGGGGCGGGGGAGGCATACCTATGCTTGTCAAGATGAAAAAGTAGAAAGAATAATGGTGCACCCAGAAAACATGGGACTAAGCTATATAGTACATGTTGGTATAAACATGGGCCATATAAAAAACATAATGGATCCCATATACATACTTTGCCTGGGACAACAACCAAGAATTATAAAATAATGTTTGAGTAGATGAGATATAAGAACAACCAAAGAGGCCCTGTAAAATAGGAAAGGGCTCTGAAAATATGAATGATACATGCAAACTAAAAAGGCGCTGCAAGCAGCTAAGGCCAGAACCATCAAATCTATAGAGCTAAATCCAAGGATGTAGTAAAGAGGTCATCCAGGTACGTGGGGGGCTACCTTAAGGGCCACCCACTCATGAGGTTTGAAACATCTCACACACACCCAGAAATCACTGGTACAATTTTTTGCATCATTGAACCATCAAGTATATGAATCTCGATCATGCCATAAGGAGCTGGATCTGAGAAACAATCAAGTCAAAGGGAAATTTTGGGTCCCTTTGCCTGATCCGAGGCACCAAAGAAGAGCGGAAGCTGGAACCAAGGTACACCGCCCTCTAGACCTGTTATTTGGAATGAATAAGGTGATATCAATAGAAGGATGTCTTCCATAGGTGAGGCAATGAGGAATCCTCAACTAAGGCACGAGGGATAATAGTAGAGTGACTGATATACTGACACCGGGGATGACAGTGGAATGGGGGGTACTCAATAGCAGGCTGACGACTTCCCTTGTTATAGAATACAGGGTATGAATGACCTAACAGCTACTAACTCGACTCCGAAGGGGCTAGGGGGCAGTATGACTGAAGTCCAAAATGTGCGACATGAGAAAGGTACAAAGCAATGAAGAATGGAAGAGTGTGATGGGAGACAAAAGGAGCTCAGGACAGACTCCATGGATGCGATGATGACTCAACTCAGATGCCCTAAAAAAGGGCGAATCGATGATGCTACCACGTAGAATAAGCCGAGCGGGGACCATGAAAATGTGAATAAAATATGGGTACTCACGATGAAAATTGACACGAGCATCAACAAGTATGAGGGCAAAGTGGTGCCCCAAGTACAAGTGGCGCAAGTGAGGAAATTTTATTTTGATAAGCAACGCAGTGATTATTCTTGGAAAAAAGGATTCCAGGTGAAGTATCAAATCACCAAAAATGAAAGGATACCCATTTGAGTTCTTTGTGAGAGCTTTCCAATGGTGCTGACGGTTCATCAAACCGAGTTATGGTTTGGTCATAATTGGTGAAATAAAAATTTGGGGTTTTTCTTTTTAATAAGGCAATTTCCGTCCAATTTGATTAATTTTAAAGTGTAGTTGTGGTGAATGTAGAGAGGAAAAAAGGCCCTAAATCTTGCTGTGATCGTAGCTGACAAAAAAACCATTGGAATAGAGACCCGTCATTTATAGTTAAGAGGCCTAACCATACTCTTTCAATTCAGTGGATTATAGTTTCAGATTGGGCACCTAGAGCCTAGGAACAAATGTCTACTCCTCCTCGCGGTCGGGTCGCACTTTTTGGGGTATGTTCTGTGACCTGGGTAGTAGGTACTGGGCAGAAAACTATGACCTGTCCCAGAAATGGCCTGGAAAGTGTGACCTGTTAGAGAAAGGGGTTCAATGTTGTTTTTGGTTGAGAACTAGGATTTTATGGTTATGATGTAGTCTTTCCTTTCTGTATGTTGACAAACATGATGGTTTTGTGCAGGTATGGCAGATTTGAGGATCAACTGGAGAGAGAGAGAGAGACCTGGATGCATTACGTTCTAAGATCATAGGGGATCATGTAGTCTGCGCCACATTGGCTAGGTTTGGGGTCCTCAAATTTGTTGAGAAACCATTGATGAGGGCGGGAGAGCCCTTGCTAGCCCAGATAGTCAAATATTGGGACTGAGATCATGAGATATTTATAGTGTAAGGGCACCAGATCAAGCTGACAGTTCATGACATATATTTTCTGATCGGTCTCCCGCCACTGGGGATGGTGGGAAACACCCAGCTAGTGTTACTGCGAGGGCAGAACATTATGGAATTTGTAGAGCACCACTATCGACCGGGTGTCCATGTGAAAGACATGTAGATACCGATTGGAGATATAGAGAGGCTAGAGACTCATGTTTTGGTCGCATGGTGATGTGAATCCTGGGCAACCAGGCACTCCACCACATCACTGGAGGGCACATGATGTTGGTTGAGGGTGTATTGAGTGGAACCTACTATGGGTGGGCCCAGATGATGTTGTCTTCATTGAAATGACAACTGGCGCTGTGCAAGCGGTAGGTGAACCATGAATGTGCATATGGAACAATGATTTTCTCGCTCTTCTTTGAGAAGATCCCTACACTTCGTCCTCGTATACAAATCCAGGATGGGGGCCCGCGAGAGCCCAGGATGCACCACTGGGGGCATCTACTTTGTAGAGGAGGAGGTGGGTTAGTTGGACGGGTGTTCCGACTTGAGTTTTTTGCGCATTGCGATCATATGCCATTATACATAGACGACTATCCCTAGAGTGGGATGAACTATCACGGGGACGTGGACTTGCCACTTCCACCAGGTCGAGCATGGGGGCTAGAAGGTAAGTGAAATGTTGATTACATTTTATGGTGCATTTTAAAGTTTTAGAATATTTTATATGGTACTAATTCATTTACTTTTGGTATGCAGATATAGCACTGGTGAAACCAACCAGGTATATGGGATGACCTACAGTGTTAGGAGTTGCAAAACCTAATGGATTGAGGGGAACATAAAATGAGGATGTAGTGGCCCTCCTGGAGAATGTCTATTGTAGATGTGAGAAGTTGCTAACCAGTGTTTCTAAGCGTGGTTGGAAGGACCTTGATGACCAGTACATAGAGCCATTTGGTGGTCTATAGATCCATTGGCCCGGGACCCTCCAGATAGCAATTATATGTAGGGGCATGAGGTGCCCCCAGTTTTGGTTTTTGTAACATGCTATGCGCATGCCATATGTATTAGATTTAATGGACTCCAAAACATTGTATATTTGGACGACACATATTATGGATATGCATCGTTTTATGGTTAATGGTTATTGTCTTGTGTTAAATGTGTGTGATAAATGCCAATCTAGAATATTTTTTGCAATGCTATCTGCATAGTGATTCTAGGCTCTAGGTACATGACTGAATGTAATGGTTTCAAATTCACACATTAAAAGCTTCACTCCTAAATATCTTCTAAAAATGATAGGATTATGCACATGGTAAACACCATTCAATTGCATGACAAGCAACAAAGAATCTAAATGAACATGAAGGTGAAGGATGCAAAGGTCAAGGGAATCGACTAAAAAACCTATCACTGCATCATATTCAGCCTCGTTATTGGTGGCGTCACCAATGAATACACCATTAGAGAGGACAAGAAAATGCAAGGGGGTGAAAATGGCCCACGCTGTTGAGGCTATATTCCAAGAGTAGCAACTTGCACCATCAGCATAGCCGATATACAGTGTGGATGAGGGATCCATCTGAAAGGTGCCACAAGACAACATATGAGATGATGATGAACAATGTTGGCAACCTGAACACAAGGCATAAATAAAACAAGCACTACTAGGGGGAATGCTATGGGTAGAATTTCTACACCCCACACTCTTGAATAGTGGATAGTGTCGGGGAACTATCTCGGGGACAGCTTGTTCTCAGGTTGCAAAAGTCACCATAGAAAGATGGTACCATTGTTCTTATGGGCTGGATAGATAAAGTCAGGGGTGGTAAATGCTTCCATAATTTCATCATCACAGTAGAAGATGGGGTGAATCGTGGAAGGATGACCACATGACACGGTGAATATACCTGACTCATCATTATGAGAAGTGAGGTTCGCATGTGCATCATCACGAAGGGTGACAAAAGAACAAGTATATGGAGAATCTACCGATGTTGAGCCCAAGGTGATAGTTGAAGGGAGGTCAGGAGAAACAGAAGGGGATGCCTCAGAGGGGTCTTCCACTGTGAATCTCATAGATGATGAAAGGTAGAGGATAGCGACCGAAGACTTCGTCATCTCGATATCAGAAGGGGGTATGTCAATGGGAGTGGATGTGTCCTCTGGTTTTTCCGAAGCAAAAATCACAAGTAAGGGAGAAGCAGACTCGTTGCGCTCGACCTCGAATTGGCGAACCGCTTCCAAGGAGGTGCGGAAATCTTTGAGGTGGGGACAAAGGTGAGTATAGTGGCCATGGAAATCAAACAAAGCACAGGGTTGATTTGTGTGCAAAGTCTTGAGTTTCATGGCTAAAGCTGGTAAAGTAACATGGAATTCTGGGATATCAGAGTCAGGAAACGCTTCGTTGACCATGGGTTTGAGATGAGGAAAATCGGGACAATTGTGGGTAGCATGACTGACAACATCATATAAAGCACACAGAGGTGTACAATTTGGAGGCTTAGGAGGAGAAGGTGTTGTCTGGGCAACCTTGTCCTTAGGTGCCTTTTTTCGGTGTTTTTCCCCCTCACCTGAGGCTTTCGCAATAGGAGTAGATTCCTATTGAGGTGGTTGAGGCACATAATTGAAGGGAGGGGTCATAGAAACCGGTTGGATAGGGGTCAAAGCAATGTAAGGTTTGAGCTGACCAAGCAAGGTATTGGCTGGGGGTTCAATGTACCATACTAGGATCCCCAGGGTCATGTTTGGAAGGGTCATGTTTGGAAGGGTACTGAAAATACTTCAGAAAGGGGAGTAAGAAATGATATTTGACCAGAGGGGCAATGGCAAAGCGGAATAGCTCCCATGTGGTTAAGGCTAGGGGGAACCATTCCATGAGGAAAAAGAGGATCAGGGACACTAACTACAAATGAAGGGCCTTAAGGAGGAGGTCCCGAAGGCTCAGTCACAGTACTAGGAGTAGGTTTCAAAGGGCTAGGCTGCTGAATAGTCGAACTAGATTGTTTGAGGTCGGACCAAGACGAGTACATCATGGAAAAATTCGACGAGCTAGGGTCAAGGATAAGAGGGGGGAGACCAAGGAATGAACCAAGAAAAGAGGAATATTTATAGACTCCGGGTAAGGCACTGGTTGGAGGTTCGATTGTTTGTTTATTGTCCACTAAAGAAATAATTGAATTTGGAGAGCTATATGACTTCGGTTCGTAATATGTCAGCTGATCTATAGTGATGATATTTTCATTGTGAGGAAAGCACATATTACAGTGAACCCCAAATGGGATAGCAAACATCGCATAATTATAGCTACGACATAATAGAATGTTGTAGTCTAAGGGGTCATCAATGACTTCAATGTCAACACAAACAATTTTTTTCTTAAGAGTAATAGGACAATTGTGGAACATGCCAAGGGGCTGGGAAGAGTGGCCATCCCATGCACGAAGGGTGATAGTGGAAGGGGTTAACTTCAGAGATCTGAGATTTTTATAAAACAGAAGCAAACATCATGCACGTGGATTCCCCCTCGTCAATGATACATCAGGAGATGTTGGCATTCTAAATCTTAACAGGTATTTCGAATGCAACGAATGTAGGTAGGGTGGATGCTCTAATTTGTCAACATAGAAGATAATCAAATGATCATCTGAAGGATATATAGCGCCCATTTTAGTTAGTAGAGCTTTACATTATGAAGGGCATGACTCAAGGACTTCTAGCATTGACATGGAAGTAGGGGATTGCGCCAAGTCATCTACTATACTGTAGGTGTGGGCGGATTTACCGGAAGCAACGTTTATTCTAACGATCCTTTGGAGATCTTGGTATGTACATCTACCTTAGGCCGAGGGATCTGTAAAGGACCATTGGGTGTCGAAATTGGCTCTGTGGGACCTGAGAATTGGGGCTCAGTTGCGAATGTAGCTGGAGGCTTGTTGTACTGGCATGACTGAGTCTGAAGGTTGAGATTAACATTATTGGCCTGGTTAGATTGCATCATAAGGATTTGGTAATAAGAGTCACAAGATGGATGAGGTTGAGCAGCCACCTGACCTTCAAGGGGTTGGGCAGCCACATATCCTTTCTGGGGGAAAGGATTGGTAAACATAGTCTGTTGAGTAGATGCAGCATTAGGAGGAACCAATGCAGAGGCTTGATATCCTCGAGATGTTTCTTAAGTTTCCCACAGTTGACACATATGAGGTTAAAGGGGAAAATCATGGGTATGGTTACCATGGACACCGCAACAAGAACAAGGATTATTCATACGAAGAGGCCTGTTCTTCTTGGGTTGATCGCCATGTTGCTAATTTGCAGTGTTAGATGTATTACATTGGGGATTGTTTCCTTGATAACCTTGAGCAGGTTGGTTCTGGTTGCCTTTTCTCTTCTTTTTGGAAGTGGGAGGAATAGTTGCACTCTGCTGTGCATACACCTAACCTTGGGGGGGGGGGGGTTTGGGTACTTCTGCAGAGCTTGAGAAGGCATGGGAGGCTAAGGTGCTTGTGCTAGAGGAGCTGGAGCACCTATATGTGGATACAAATAGTAAGGAGGTTGAGAAACATTTGGGTAAACAGGTTGGGCAATAGCAGGCCCTAGCATCAGAGGATGTGGTTGGGAAAAGGCGTGAGGCATGCCATGTCCTGGATACATGCTACTGAAAGGGGGAAAAGTGCTAGAGGAGTTGGAGGATGAGTGTACAGATGTGAAAGGGATTCAACGATACCGTCGGCGACA
Source organism: Pinus albicaulis (assembly GCA_034641835.2). Taxonomy (NCBI): domain Eukaryota; kingdom Viridiplantae; phylum Streptophyta; class Pinopsida; order Pinales; family Pinaceae; genus Pinus; species Pinus albicaulis. The sequence goes on from CM076582.1 coordinate 1,553,575,719, forward strand.
TGAGATGCCCCCGGTGCATTGGTACCACCAAGTCTAGGGAGATTAGGTAAGACAATATAAACATAACCAGATTGCACGTAGATCAAGTCATATTTCAATGCAACTTGGAGGTATTCTTCCTCAGTCTGAGGAAAGTGAGATGTGACATCTTTACCAATAGAGGGAAAAAGGGATCTTATAAACTAGTCCATGTAGACATAGTCTTCGAAAACTGGAGCTCGACATAAGCTCTTCCTTCTATGCCATTCTTGAGCATGGAAAGATAGGCGGCTGGTAGATGTTTGACGGAAAGCGGTCAAAAGTTCGATACCGGTGTCATAATGAAAGGGAAGCTGGAAGTAGGACAAAAACACCTTTGCAAGGGTCGCAAAAGTAGCATGAGTGGCACTAACTTGGTCGACATACCACTTGGAAGCTTCTCCAGTAAGCGTATGCTGGAATAACCGAAGACGGATAGAGTCATCATTGATAGAGTTGAATGAACACCACATGTGGAAAGAAAAAACATGGTTGGTAGGATCCTATCCAACATTTCCTTCAAACTTAGGGATGTCTGAAGGAAGCTTGGTTGGCATAGCAGGCCAACTTGGATCATAGTGTATAGGGTTATTAATAAACTTGCTGAACTCAAGAAGGCTGAGGCCTGCCATATAAGGAAGCAAGGGAGTAGCCGGGATCACTCCTATTTCACCTCCACTAATAGCAGCTCCAACATTAGAGTCGGGCCCACCACTAGCGATTGGTCCTGCACTAGACATGATTAAGGTGAAAGGTGGAGGAGAACTAGGATAGGAACATAAGGAGAACCTGATGAACCAGAATCAGAGTCGGAATGGGGACTTGGCAGAGGACTAACTCAGACCATGTGCGGTGCAGTAAGTCTTCCTAACAGAAACTAAGGATGAAGTCTGTGGAGTCTCTGGGATGAACGCCTTGGGGGAACAATGGTGGAAAAGATACACGGAACCCAACAAGGAAGAGAGGTAAACAAGGGCACGAAGGTGCATATTAATTAATTAATTACAATGTTTTAGTCTTGGCCTGGCAGTGTAAGCTAGGCGCTCTTCGCTTTAGGTGTGCATGTGTGTGATAAGCGTGTTAATTTTAATTGAGCTGAGATGTGTGTATAGAGAAAAGAAAAAAGATGATGTATAAATGTAAATAAAACTGAAAGCGACAGTAAAATAAAAAGCTAAAGATGCATAAATTTTAACCCAAAAAGGAGGGCATCCCAACAACTAGTCTAAAGGTGGGAAAAATCTACTCAAAACACACAATATGGCCAATAGATCTAAGGTCAAGAGGCACAGGGATCTAAAGGTCATAGCTGCTGAAAAGAGGTGCAAAAAATAACAAGAAACCATAGGCAAAAATTGTAGAAATTTGAACAATACAATGATGTATTAGTGGACTCTCTTGAACTAACAATTATGCCACTATTAAATACATAATCCTTCTACTTAATTCTTTGCAGAAATTTAATCACCAATTGAAAACACATGAAGAAAAATCAATCGCACATAACAAGATGTTTTTACCGGGAAATATTAAAGCTAAAAACCCCAACTATCATATATTATGTATATCATGGATCATGAAACAATCTCATACAAAGCTTTGCTCATAGAGATCTCAGTACAATATACAATCATCTTACACTATCATACAAAAATTGTCTCACTCATGCAGCAATTTACTGCCTCTTGACAACCTGCCTCCACTGCACAATCCCTGCTGATGAAGATCCATGAATGAATTCGATCTTGCCTTGCCTTGACGGCGCAATCCTCATTGGCATCTCCAATGTGTGTGTAGATGCATTGAATGCATCACTATAGTCACAAATGATAGTCAACCAGACCCTTTCACCTATCTCTCCACTGGGTATCCACTGTATCTGACATGCAAGTAGTTAACAATTGTATTTCTTCAGTTGCATGTGAGACATTGCTTGTGAATTAATTAAATAATTAATTCCCTGATCTCTCACTAGTATATCTTTAGTTACAACTAGCACAACTGAGTTTAACTCACTTAACGAAGTTAAACTAAATAACAACTCTTCCAACTCTGTTACAACTTTGTCACACTTAGTTACAAAAAATTCCACTGTGCATGTCCCACCAACCAACATTGGAACTCGTAATTCCTTCAATCAACTAGTTTGCCACATCAATTAACTGAAAGCAAGTGCTTCAAGAGAATAGATTATTATTTATTGTCTGATTATTATTAAGAGCTAATAATACTCGTCTGATTATTATTAAGGGCTAATAATAATCGACAGGCATTCTATTTTTAGACATGTGATCTATAAATAAGCTTCCCCCATACATATAAAAATAGAAACTCATCTAAAAATAGAATTTTCTCAACCATCTAGAATTAGTCTCCTGCTAATTTTAGAATATGCTCACCATTCTAAAAATAGACATACACCTAAAAATAGCCTACGGGCCCCACCTAGTGAAGGTGTTTAATTTTCACTAGGATCATCATCTTGTTGAATCTCAACAAAAATGCTGAAAAATAGGTGGCGAAAGGCTACAACCTAAAGGGAAACATAGGGGACCCTAAAGGGAGGACCAAACAAAACTGAAAAGAGGTTTTTTGGATGGAAAAATAACCTATCTGAAATGGATTTGAAAAGAAAGGTTTAGACTTGAAAATAGTTGCAAAACGTTGAAATCTCAGAAGACCTGCTTTATTTAAACTCCTCCTAAAAAGGTGGAAGCATATTGAATCCCTAGGGGGCTTGGTTCCTAATTTGAAAAGTAAAGCTAAGAAAGTAAAGGTCCAAGATGGGTAAAGAAAGAGGTCAGAGGACCTTGAATAGTGCCCCAGACAAACTTTGAAAAATAATAGAAAAATCCAGCCAAAAAGTTGAGATCACAGGAACTAACCTGTTTTCTGCTGAGGTCGCAGTTTTTGGGTTGAAAAGTGCAACCTGCACTTCTGGCCATCTCGACGGAAGGTTTTATAAAATTTGTTGTCTCTGTCGCGGATTATACCTGTTACCTACGCAAATGGCCCAACAACACATGGAAGTTAGAATTTTTATTGTTTTAGGGTAAAAAAGGTTAAAAACAACATCACAAAATGAAAAATAAGAAGTTGAAGAAAAACCCTAGTGGTTGAAGCAGCTGGTCATGTAGGGATCTGAAAAACGACAATGATCGTAATTAAAAACCCTTTTGGGGTTGCCCATTGTTAGAGTGAATTCTAATCACAAACGTACGAAAAAATCTCACTTTAGCTATGCATAACAAACAACCCTAACATCAAATGTGGCTATCAATTTCCTTATATCTGTAGTAGGTGATCATAATAAATCTACAAAAATTCAGATCTATACAGTGAAATACATTAAACAACGAAAATAAACAAGAGTTTCTCCATACATCCAATAGACAAGACAATAATTTATAAATAATTTTTGGTATTATGACACCTAGGGAGGGAACAAAGAAACATGTTACCAATCCCCCTCAATGGGATGGGTTCTTGTATGTCCTCAGTGCTTCAGATCCAAGATCTCTCTCTCTTGATGGTGTAGAAAACCCACAAAAAATAGAACTCAAAGGGTTCTTACAAGAAAAAGTAGAAAAAATATGACAATGATGGAGGATCAAAGTCAGACCAAAAGTATAGATCAAAAGGTGATAAAAAAGGTAGTGCATGAATGGAAAAATCCTTTTATTTATAACAAAATATTGAGTTATTCTAGATATTGGTGCATAATTAAAATATTATTAAATGTAGATCCAACTTACTTGGAATATTTTATTATTTTTGGTGGAGGGAAAAAGAATTTAGAATTGGTTAAATCCATTTATTTAGAAATAATAAATAAATAAATGATTTATTTATTATTTCAAGGATAAGGTTAAGGAATAATTAAATAAATAATGATTTATCTAATTATTTAAAATTTATTTAGTCAAATTCAACAAGGAATATTATTAAATAGGGATTTAAATAATTATTCCTAGAGAATAATAAGATAAATAATAATTTATCTAATTAGTTCTCATGTGTTGGGTTAAATATGGCCAGGTTTAGAGACGTGATATATGTGCTAGACAGTAGTGAGCTCAAGAAGGTGATATTTAGGAAGTTTCATGTGAAGCCATAATAAGGTCACTGAGGATATATGAAGACATTTACCGTAGTGAATATACTCTATTATTGGCTGAATCGAAGGAAATATGTGGCAAAATTTGTGGCTAGATGTTTTGAATGTCAACACGTGAAGGCATCGTGTAGGCATATAGGTGGTGTACTATAGCCTATTGCAATTACAAAATGGAAATGGGAGTTCATTTCCATGGACTTTATTACAGGGTTTCCGAGGAGAGTGAGACAACATGATTCTATCATGGTTGTTGTGAACAAGTTGACGAAGGTTGCACACTTCATTCTAATGAAGACTACATATTCAGCTAGTGATGTAGCACAAGTGTTCATCAAAGACATAGTAAGATTGCTTGGTGTTCCAAAGAAAATTCTTTCAAACAGGGATGAAAAATTCACTTCTAAGTTTGGAACGAATTATTTGCAGGTTTGGGCATCAATTTGGTGTTCAAGACATCTTATCATCCATAAAAAGATGGACAGATTGAGAGGGTCAACAAGATATTGGAGGAGATGTTTCGGATGTATGAGATGCATCAACAGTGAGAATGAGAAGAGTATATACCATTTTTTGAGTTTTCATACAAAAATGAGTGTCACGAGTCATTAGGTATCAGTCCCTTCGAGGTAATATATGGGCAAAGTTGTAATACTCCCATCAGTTTGAGTGATCCAGTTAATATGTTTTTGATTGGATCGGACATGTTGGCAGACATGGAGCAGGAAATGAAGGTTATAAAGAAGAATCTAAAGGCAACACAAGACATACATAAGAGTTATGCAGACCAACACAGGGTATTTAAAGATTTTTAGGTTCGGGAGCATGTTTATTTGTGCATCAATCCCAAGAAGAGCTCCTCGAGAATCAAATAATGTGATAAGTTGGAACCATGGTATTGCGGACCTTTTGAGATCCTTGAGAGGATTGGACTAGTGGCTTATCAACTTTCATTGCCTCCAACAGTGAATTCCATGATGTGTTTCATGTTGCATTGCTTAAAAGGTATATAAAGGATGTTGATCATGTTATAGTTTGGTCTATATTGTAGGTGGAGCAAGAAGGAGAATTTGAGACGGAACCTCAGTGCATATTGCAATGGAAGCAACTAATGCTCAGGAACAGAGCCATCGAGAAAATTAAAGTGCAGTGGAATTACTTTGGGCCTGATGAAGCTACATGGGAGATGACAGATCAGATGTAGGCCATATATCCTTTATTGTTTGTCTGTTTAGGAAAAACCGTTTTTGTTTGGTGTTTGGTATATGTTTGGCATATTATTTTGTGATGTTTTGATATATGTGGTGAGCCTTGCTATTGTATCAATAGTGTTGCAACTCCTAGAGGATCCTCAACTTTAATTATCAACCTGAGGTTCATTCAAACTTGGACATGACTGCTATATGCACAACATATGAGCTCTACTCATGTTATCATCATCTTAGTTCTACTATGAGGTGCTAGGAACTATTGTTACACTGAGAGAGAGAGTCTATCAAAATTCTTATTGCAACTCAATACTGAAAACAAATCACGAACAATATTTTTTCTGCAAGAAAGTAAACCATACTAACCTCTACTTTTGCAATGAACTAGAAACTAGCACTTACTCTAGCTACAAGAAAGGAAATTACACTAGATTACATTCATTATCTTAACTACTCAACAAAATTGCAAGAAGGGAAATAATATATATATTCACAAACACTACATCAATTGTGAATTAACTTTTACCAACTGCATCCTACTTGTTGTACTAATGATGCTATTTCTATGATGGACTAACACACTAAAACTATTATGTTTTGCAACAAAATAAAAAGGAGTTTGAGTGGCCTAGGGGTATCATTTAACCAATAATTCAGAGTTGGAGGTCAAATAAGGCCTATATTAAGTTCAGATGAGGTGGATTATTGATTTTGGAGTGATGAAGGTGGATCCCAATGCTGCTACAGGATCCTTGTTTTGCTTCAAGAAGTCCTGCAATGCTACAAGAAACAGTCTGAGAGCATTTTGAGGCTGAAAATTGTGGAATGGAGGTGAGGAAAAGTAAGGGAAAGGTGCATCTAAGTGGATGAGGGATGACCAAATCTCTTGGCCAAGCTCAAAACCCTTAGAGGGCCTATCTTGCATCATGCTCATGATGGCCATGAAGATGGTTTTCAAAACAGGGTTGTGGGTAGCAGAATGGAAGGGAAAATGAAGGAGAGTTGAAGTCCAAGATGATAGTGCTGAAAGGGGTCCTTATATGAAGTTTTAGCCATTCATGCAACTAGTGCATATGCTCATGCATTGAACTTTAACAAATTGTCATGTTAAACAGTGGAAAATATGAGTTGAATCAAATTCTATTTAACTTAAGCTAACATTCACCTAAAGCATGAATCTAACCTCTAATATACAACAAATTCATGATAAAAAGAATGAAAAGTACCTTATCATTTCCAAGAAATCATAAACTAAATATTTTTGTTCTATGGTTGGAGACCTTGCTCCTCAAGCTCCAATGGAAGAGGTGAGAGAGAGAGAGACTGCCAACACATTTTTGATGGTCTTCTGATACTACTAGAATGCAATGAAATAAACTAAAATACTGAAGCATAAAGGAAGCATAAGGATACATAAGAGATACTGAAACCCATGGATTGGGCCCTAACCCACAAACTCCAGTCCTCTGAAATCAAATTAGTGAGAGGAAAATCAACTTCTCATTCTCATTTCATCACAAGTCTCTTACATCAAAATGAAGGTCAACAATATCTCTAATCCAGAGCCAAAAGCTCTCTATTTTCCTATAGAAATCGAATCATAATGAGCTCCTGCTCATGTTTATTTATACTAATGGGAAGATACCAACAACTCCCTAAAAAGTAGGATTTTTTCCCCTTGATCTTCGAGAGGTGTGGAGCTTGGCTCCCTCTTAACATTCACTTGCTCGACTACCTTTGACTTCGAATTGCTGGAGGAGGCTATTAGGTGATCTTGGGTTGATTGTGGAAGTTAATTAGGTGGAACACCTTCCTATAATTGTTCCTTGTTTTCTACTCTGAGCCCTGACATGGAATTTGACTCAAAAATAGCTTTATTTCCTTTATTTCTTACAATTAAAACATGTTAGGCTTCAATTCATGACAAACCTCTTACACCTTTCTCACTAAGAAAAATATGACAAAATGTAATCAAATGAGTGAGAGAGAGAGAGAGTGAATAAGCTAAAAGGTGACATTGTAACCCCTTAAGATATACCTAAAGATGAACCTCATCAATATGTACTTATGTGTATGGATGTAAATACCAACATGAGCTAAGTTATAAAGCTCCAATAAGTGATATGGATGTATATGGTCATGTTATCATGGTTTTTCTTTTGAACTCATTGTTAATACTGCATCGAGCTAAGTTATAAATTTCCATGAGAAACACATGAAAAACATGTTTTCTTTTCAGCGGTTTTGCTAAGGTGCAAGTGTGAATTAACACCGAGGATGGTGTTCCCTAAGGGGGATTATTTTGTAACAGACCTGGGCAAAAAGTTCATGTAAGAAAAGTTAATAAAGACAAAAATAAGACCACGGTTAAGGGACACTTACTCCAAGCTTAATGTTGGGAAAATATATCCTAGTCGGCATCACTGGATGTGGTTATGGCAAAGGAAAATTGGTAAAAGGCAATGGATATAGCATGAAACAGGCAAAAAATATTTTTGTCACATTTATTTATGAAAATAAAGGAAATTAGGAGAAAAGGAAGGAAAAAGGTCACAGAGAGCATGTGAGGATGAAATTGACGGAAAATAATGGAAAATGAAGAAAATAGATGCCTAATTGATAAAAAGGCTTTTGAGGATCAGCTGGTACCTTTTTTTCAATTTAGTTTTGGATGTCTCTCATTATTCTCTCTCTCTCTCTCTCTCTCATACTCTTGAATACATAGAGTTTTCTTGGAGAAAATAAACATTGAGCCAAGAAAGAGCAAAGTGAGCAAAGGAAGGACAAGGAAATGAAAGGAAAGCAATGAGAAAGCAAGGAAGAGAAAGATCTAGCAACCTCAATAGGAATACATGTAGGTAATATATTGCATGTGTGATTTCCTAGCTGGTTTGGACATGCATGGATTATGCATGTTGGTATTTGGTTATGTTGTTGTATGTGGTGTTAGCGCTCAAATCTACCTCAGGCTGAAATGAGGTGAAACTCAAGGCCACATCAAACCACGCTCAGCCTCGTAGCTAGCCCTACGAGGAAAGGAGAGGGCTCTCTCCGTCAATCTCAATAAAATGAACAATAGAGTGCGAGATGACTTGCAATGGTAACTGATTTTAGGCTAGTAAAGAGATAGGTATGTTTGATTTTGATTTTTTGGGTTTTCGCTGGAGAAATGGGAAAACAAATTTTGGGTCCGGGGATAAGGTCAGACCTTTGCAGATTTCGAGTTGGGGCGAGGTAGGTGAATGTATTGATGCTTTTGATTGGAAATATGGACAGATCAGACCGACGAGGAGTTGAAGAGGGAAAAGAAGAACTTGGATCCTCTTCAAATAGTCGAAAACATGAAAAACTAAATGAATTCAAAGGCAGAGAACTGTGAACAATGGGTTCAACCTCATCTACTCATTCATTTAATTTAAGAAGCATGCGTGAGAAATGGCATACATTAAACATGAAGAAACTTACAGTAAACAGAGAGAAAACACCATCAAGAACAGAACACCACAAGAATCCCAACAGGTGCCGCAAAACCTCTGATATTTCCTTAGCCAAAATATGAAAAAATATGTACAATGGTGCCAAAAGTCTCCCAAACCTCTGATCTTTCCTTAGCCAAAATATGAAAAAATATGTACAATGGTGCCAAAAGTCTCCCAGGAGTCCAACCTCTCCAACCCCTGAAAACGATTGAGAAATTACATCATATAGAGCATCCTAACCCCTTCCCATGCCTCTAGGGGTCGAATTCCTTCTTCAGGGATCAGTTTCAACCAATTTCTAATCAAGGAACTAAAATCTAGGCAGCTAACAACTTGCCTCTAAAAGAGTGGAAACTGATTCATTTACATGATTTTCACTTTTTTAAGAGTGAATCTTCTAGAATAGGTAAAAATGAACCAAAGTTACATGCCAAACATCAATTTACATCATGAAAACCCAAAAATTTCATCCACAAGCAAAACTGGTCCAAACTGGCCGAAAATCTGAGCTGGAAGTTGAAAATTCAGCCAAAAATTTAAGTGGGTCGCATGCCTGAGCCAAGTGGGTCGCATGCCTTTCAGCCCGATTTTGAAGTACTTTCCAGCATCCAAATTGAGCTCATCATAGCTCGTTGGAAAGCTCTGGATGTTGGCTATCCAACCCAAGTGGAATTTCTCAATTTGGAGCTCATTTGCCCCTCCAGAACTTCATTTTCCCAGAAGTACTTCCCGCTGGTGCAAAAGGTGGCAGAGTGGTTTTCATGGTGTTTTTGTGCCTTTTGACCATCCATAACCTGATGAAATGATTCGGAAATACTTTTAGCATGCATAAATTTCCATGAAAAATTCAAAAATATAAAGTTTTCCTCCAGCAAGTGTCCCAATCATATGGGTCGCATCCCTAAATTAAGTGGGTCGCACACCTTTCAGCCTGATTTTGAGGCACTTCCCGGCATCCAAATTGAGCTCATGATAGCTCGTTGGAAAGATATGGATGTTGGCTATCCAACACAAGTGGAATTTATCAATTTTGAGTTCGTTTACCCTGTCAGAAATCAAATCTCCCAACACTACTCCCAGTAGGTGCATCAATTCTCTTGAGGCAACGGTATTTTTGACATTTCTCTAAACAAATTATACCTGTGTAAAAAGTGAAGGAGGTTATTCTTCCTTGGCATGTTTTGGACACAAACCTCTCTCAGTTTTCCAAGATTCATCTTCTAATTCTCTGAAACATCTTTTGAGTGAAACTTACCCCGATGTGTGAAACAAGGGAGTTTGTCGAAATGAAGCGAAATGAAGGGGATAAGGGGCTTCTAAATTCTTGGGGAAATTTTCGGAAGTAGGGAGGGATGTTAGGAAGTAGGGGAAAGTGGAATATCAGAGATTTAGTGAGGGGAAGGGGTCCAAAAGGGAAAAACACTGGCCTAGCCTAGAAAATTGCCAAGTTGTGGCAAGAAACTAGGGTTTGTGCAAAAATGAGGAATTTGAGGGATCTCAGTGATGGGAAGTGTTTAATAAGGTATGTTAAGGATAGGGGAAGGTGTGTGAACATCAGGATACAAGTCTTTTCGATGATTTGACCATCCAAGAGAAATTACCTCCAAAACCCTAGGAGAGGGAAATGGACCTTACCTAGGCACAACTGAAGCATGAACAAGGTATAAAATGACTCAATGGAACTTGACATGATGATGAAAACCCTCTGAACGATGGTACACTCAGCTGAATGGTGACATGAACCGACATTTGGACAACTTTGACAGGAGTAAAAGCAACCCCTAGACCTAATGCCTAGTGACCAAATTTTGCTTGAAGGCTCATTGAAATGACAAAATTTGACCTTGACACCTTAAAATCACTTTGTAAGAGCATGTTTGATCACTGGAGGAAGGCTGCAAAGGCTGACACTAACATGTGGCATGGTTTTGTTGGGTTTTGACAGTGGCTTTTAGCCTTGCCTTGCCTTTTTCTAGATATCAATGTGTGTTTGGATTTGATCTCGATTTTGAGCTTTGGAATTGTAGGATCGATTTCAGAATCTGGGGCGAAGGTGTTCTTAGGTTCATTCCCAAAGGCCTAGGATTCCCTTAACCAGTTTTGGTGGGATACATGGTAAAGTCTGAGGGAGGTGTCTTGGTCTAGGGCCTAGTTATCTCGGATTGGATTGCAGTAAATCCTAAGAGATAGGGGTACAAAAAATTCCTCAAGGATGGTGATGGATTCTAGATGGCATTCCAAGTTCAGTTCGGTTTTGTGATTGAAGCACTGGTTTTGGTGTGATCATGCTATGGTGAGGATGGAGGTGGTTTAGACTATGGATTCCATTGGTTGCGTTTTGTATAGGTTTATCCATGAGATCCCACATTCATTCTTGGAATATGGCACGGGGGTGACTGTCTTACAATATATTTGGCTCGACCATGTCTATGGTCGGGTGGTACGTGGAAGTCCCGAACTTGGTCGGTTATTGCCTATGTTTAATGGAAGTTAAGTTCTCTTGCTTTTGTACTTATTCATCTGTGGATTTAATGCCTCCTATATCACTGCTATTTTCATGGTTTTATGCTAGTTATAAGCATGTTTAAATGGACAGTTCATGTCATGGTTATTTCATGTATTTACTTGTAATTGTTAAAATAATGGATGAAAGACCTAATTGATGTCATATCAGTTCAAGGAAGAGGGTGGCAATCCTTGTTGTAATGTTTCTCAAGAATTATAATAATTCATTCTCTTTCTTGTATCATAGACCTATAGATTTCATTCATGCCAACTGTTTAACAGAATGTCAGTCTCGGTTGGGGATGGTCAGGCCTATTCCTAGAGTCATTTTTGGTTATTTGGCATTGTCATCATGTGTTTAATTATTTATGAAAGCTACAGGGAGTTATGGGCAGTTTCTTGGATTCTGGGATTAAAAAGTGACTTAAATCCTGCATATGTAGGCACAGGTCTAGGAAATTTAGTCCCTAGACCCATGCATGCCCATGTTGTGGGTGTGTCCAAAGCCTCCCAGACGCACCCTTGCCCATATCAAGGGAATGTTCGGGGGTTTTATTCAACCAAAGTCAGTGGGACCCAGGGATAATTGTATTTGATGACTGGGATATCCTCCAGGGGTCCTGTAGTAGCAGGTGGAGGGAGTATTTCTTATGGTTTTATGCATTTATTCCACTTCCTTAAAGTTCACTGAGGAGGTTGAGTCTGCTCTTAACTTCCCTCAGCTTATGTTTACCTTGGTTGGATGGTTACTTGGGTAGATGTGAACGGAGGTGTATGTTAAACTTAAACCTTCTCTATAGTCCTCATGTATTATTAGAGGCCCTCCTATAGCAATACAAGGCTCCTATAGCAGCCACCTATATCATAAATGTAGGACCTCATTCCTCCACTAGTTTTGATCCTTACTGAAATTTAGGCTTATTTTAGAAGAGTATTTACCCCCAACTATGATTTAATGATTAGGGGAAGGTCCTAGTTCACTCCAAAGCCTCCTTTTCCTTCACTGTAAAAACACAATATTGTTATTTATTTCATCATAGAGTTGGTACAAGTAGAACAATGATTTGCATGGAAGTGCGAGCTAGTTAGATGATAAATGAAGTTTTGAATTATAGTTTTATAGGCTATGAAAAAGTAGTTAGCTTCTTTTCTACAAGTAGATATGATAACTAGATGGATGATGGAAAGATAATCTAGTTTCCTTTCTCCAAGTATCTTAGCTCTTTCCTTTTTATGAATTTTTTTAATAGAATTTGAAAGTTGAAGTTAATGTCATTTTCCTTTCCTTAGTTAGAGGTTGCTTCTAAATAACATCTTCATTATCTATTTTTCATTCTAATTCAGTAGGATGAATGGTCTTGGAGCATTATTGATCAAATTTCCTAGTTGAGGGTGGCATGAGTAAAATCTCAACTACTATGCATATAGCATTGTTACCTCTAAGTTTTTACAAACCCTGGGCTGATCAATAGAGCTGAGTAGCCCTTGGGAGTTGCAACACTCTTGGTGCAATACAAGGGCTCAACAACCTTCACCGCAAGTGAAACTTATTATTACAAATAATCTACCTCATAGTCTCATTAGTATCGAAGATATTACTGTAGAGGAGGAAGAAGAATCTCCAAGTATTCCATTTTTTACCGTTGAACAAACAATTTTTCCATAAATTCCTTTTTCTCTTTTCCGACTGGATCCTTGGTATTTCACATCTTTGATATTTTAGGTCAAGGTATTCCACATTACTGCACTCCTTATTACTATGTGCTCAGATTAAATATGTCAGGAATTATTTTTGGAAGTATGCCTACTAATACCTCTATATTTTCAAGCTATCCAAAGTCATTATTATATGGTGGTCCATTAGTCCCTCCTAGATATCAGTCACTTTCTAGGACTTTTTTAGGAGCTTCTCCTTCATCTCAAACTTATAATTTTTCAACTAGTGTACCTACTTCTACTATCCAGGGCTTGACATTAGACCAATATATTAATATGGTTTACAGTAATGTAGGTAATCCTCAAGTTAACCCAAAATGTTGTTATTATCTGCTTGGGGGGAGACCATATTATCCTCCACCCAGGGAAAACCTTTTGCTTGATAATATCCTATGGTTGGACCTTTTACCAGAAATTATCCAAACTATGGTCAAATACCTAAAGTTGGACCAGGTCAATCCATTGTGTATCAACCCTTAGTTGGTGCTCCTTACCGAGGTATGGATACCATTTGGAACCCTTCTTTTGTTCAAAAACCCATGCAAGTTGCTCCACAAGTGCCATTTTACCAAACTTTTCAGCCTACTGGACAACCTATTAAGTAAATACCTGTCCAAGGTTGTCCAATACAAGTCCAACAACCTATCTATGGGATTCCTCAAATATCTATCCAAGGGAATCCACAAACACCTATTCAACAACCAACACAACAAATTGTTCAGAGTAATCCACAAGCTCCTATCTAGTCTACAGTACAAACGTCTGTTCAACAACCAGTTCCAAGTTATCCTCAAACCCCCATCTTGGGAGTATCACAAACCATTGTTCTAGTTACCCCTTGAATATTGGTGCAACAAACTACTTAGGCTATCCCTCAGGCATTTACTTATCAAACGGGTCCTACGGTCTAGTCTATACCTCGAAATCCTGTGGGACAACCTAGTGTGGGATTCATGCAGACACCATATCAAGGACAATATTTTCAAGGCTAGCCTTTTTAGAGTCGATTTTTTCAAGGTAAACCTTTACAAGGAAAACATTTTCATTGTCAATTATTTCAAGGAAAAACTTTACAAAGTCAACCCTTTCAGGGGAAATATTACTTGGGGCAAATGGGTCAAATTCCACCTTTGCAGAGTCATCCATACCATAGTCATACTTATCAAATTTCATCTCAACCATAGTTTGGTATGGCTCACCCTAGTTACCCTGGAGGAATGTAAATCCCAACCACTCAGGCTATTCCAGGATATCCTATATATCCTCCTCTAGGTACTAGAATTAAACCTCATGCTTATCAATATTCGCAACAAGATCCCAATCGAAAATTACCGTTTATTGCAACTTTAGATTTACCAGATTTGTCTCATCTAACGAATGATCCTATTTATTATTACCCATTTTGTACAACAATTCTTACTTAGTTTCCCAATGACATTCCAAAGTTTGAAGGTAAATCAAGAGAGGACCCATCAAACCATGTTATGACATATCATCTTTGGTGCATGTCGAATTCATTGATCGATGATTCCATTAGATTACGACTTTTTCAACAAAATTTAACCAGTTTAGCAAGAAAATGGAATTTCAAGTTACCGCAAGCCTCTTTTCATAACTTCAATGCCTTACCAGCTGCATTCTTGACACATTTTCATCTATCGATACAATATGATACTAGAAAAAAACTTTTGAATTCTTTGAAACAATCCTCATCCATTTACATTTCCGATCATATACATGAATGGAAACGTAGACGTCGTCTAGTTAAAGTTTTTACTCAAGATAATATTTTAGCTTAATGGTTCACAAAATCATTACTAAAGATGTAGCCAAAGGAGGTGATGTAACTGAAGAGCAGGTAATTGCTCGTGCCTAGTATTTAGACCTCGTTTATACATAGTCTAGCACATTATATGATAAAATCCTAGATCTACCTCACCCAGGTCAAACAACCTCAACTCCCACAGTATCTCATGCCATTTATGGTGTTATTGGTTTTGTTATCCATCAATCTAAGAGTAAAAAGAAGAATTCCAAAACACTTAGATTTTGGCTTTACAAGATTCACCCAATGAAAATCCTTCTCCATAATTTAATTACGAGATTAATGTCATAGATTCATATATAGGAAAGAATAAACTGTCAAGAGGTAAAAAGAACGGAAAATGTAAATCGAAACAAAATTCTTCTCTGAAAGATAAATCAGACAAAAACAGAGCATCTGACGAGAATAAAAATCCTCGTTATCCTTTCCTGATTTGTGATGAAGATAATTAAACCAAGGAATGCCAACATTAGGATGAGGTTAATAAATTCGTTAAAGGTTATCCCACTCCTACTATTTTGAAGGATCAATTTCCTTCTCAAGGAAGTAAGATGGTTTCACATAACCCATATTATTCTTCCACATCAGTGGATATCATGATGATGTCCTCACAAGTTATGGTAGCCACAATATCTAAATATTACGAATCTAAGGGTCATGTTGTAAATGGAATCGATGCTAGTTCATCTTGTCAATATTCCACATCAATTCCTCCAGCTTTTGAACCATTACAGATTGAAAAAAACAAATTATGACATGGTAATTTAAATCCCTCCTAAAGGTGTTCATCAAAAATAAAATTTTAATCCTCATGTTAGATTTGCTCCGAACTAAAAATTTGTTGAAGATCAGGTTATGTATCCTTCAACAATGTTGGCTCTTGAAGTGCTACAAATCTTTCCAACACAAAGGAAATTTCCATTGTCAACAATTGAAGCAATTGATCCCCATGATTCTAATCTTATTGTCTTTGATATTGAGAGTCATGTACCTAGACTCCCACATTAACTTACATTTCAAATACCAATTTTTGTCAAAACTAAATGAGTCTTTCGTATGCTAATTGATGAAGGGGTGTAATATTCCCAATTAGCTTTTAGCTAGTTGGAATATTATATGATGCTTATATTCATAATTTAGATGAATACGTGGGTAAAGAGACCCTTAAATCTATTTAGTAGGAATAAAACCATTTCTAGTATGAATGTGGATCAATTTAGCTAGCTGAAATAAAGAAACCCTTGGTGTGAATGGGGTCAATGCATGTAGATTGGGTCAAGCTTGACCAAATCAACAACGTTGCCATAAGAGAGAGTGGAGCTAGTGGGGACAACACAGTTTTGGAGGAGGAGTCTTTGCATGGAAGTAACATATTTAATGAGTGGGCCCAAGGGTGAGGAAACTCACTAAGCATATAAGGAAGAGGATGGAAGCCATGGAGAGCATTGAGAATACTGTTTATGTTTTGGTCTTACGACTTCTTGCATGCTTCAGCTATTTAGCAGAGTTTGTTGTATTGTTTCGTACAAGGGTATTTCCATTCAGGAATCCCACACTATTCCTCGGGGACTTCGAGTGCCCACTTAGGAGAGCTATTATGAGTTTTTTTTCCACCATCTGGCATGGGGCCAAGTAGATACCTTTAGCCATATCACAATATCCTTGAGGAACTGCATTATGTTGCAGGGTGTTGTAGTGGAGGGTTGAGAAACCCTGTTTATGAGATATTTTCCTAGTGAGGGGAGCAGCCCTTCATATGGAAAGATAAAGAGGAGAAGTTACAACTGTTTTCTTGTCATATCAGTCATATTTCAACAAAGTTCCAGTGATACAACTTATTCAGCCATAGGGTTGTAATCTGCACATTTTTCATCTTTTGTATTTCAAGGAACCCTTTCTGGGTTGTCTTGGGACTGTGCTTGAGAGACTAGTTCTCCATTTTCAGCACCATTTGAGCATCATATCAGTAGATCTACTTCTTTCCATTTTCCAGCTGCAGTAACCCTCACTGGGATTGCGTTGTCATGTACTCCGACGTTTCTGTATAGTAGCAACATTCATGGTTTTAGTGTATTTGGGCAGTGGAGGCTTCTTTTCCTAGCTTGAGTGATTTGCTCCTCAACATATTGTACATTTTTGTTGCTATGATACATAATATAATGGATCTATGATTTTCTCATGTGTTTGTATTTATATTTGATATACATTCCAACTTTATGTTCAATATTGCTGCTTTTCCTAATTTGGAATATTACAGTGGTATCAGAGAATAATCTTGGCTCAGGTTCTGGGGCAATAAATCTAAAGCAATGGAGGAAAGGGAGATCCCAAAAATTCTTCTCCAGACCATGCAGACATTGTTAAAGACATCAAGGAGATGAGGTTAGAAAGGAATATGGAATCGCCTAGAGGGTTTCAATACGGAAAAAGTTCTAGAATTTCACATTTATGGTGTGAGCAATCAACAGTTCATTCTTCTTCACAATGATCCACCATGCCCACATTCCTATCAGTAGGAAATGAGGTGGGAGGGACACAAAGAGAGGAAAATCTGGGTGATTATTTCTTAGAATATGAATATTAATATCAGAGGTTCAAGGAGCACCTGAACTTCCAAGAGTTCTGTCAGATCAAGGATAATAGAAGACCCAACAGTCAGAATACAGGTGGAAGGTACATGCAGAACAATGGTCTGCAACATACTATGGGAAGGTTCTTTCTTCCCTCTTTTTATGGGTCACCCAAGTGCATAGCTAAGGCTTGGGTAGAGAAGTTGCATACTTATTTTCAACTGAACCAAGCTCCATAGATGGAGGCCATCAAGGTAGCAGTGCTGCACTTGGAAGGTGAAGCACATGAGTGGCAGTTTCATGGCCTATCTACACTAGGGCATGCTAGTGTCACTACTTATGGATAATTCACCCGAATACTGATGGAAAGGTTTGACCCCAAGAACCCAGAAGCACATTTTGTTGAGCTAATCAAGCTCAAGAAAATAGGAGATCTAGAGACTTACATCTCTGAATTTCTAAAGCTCTTAGTTATGGTATCTGACCTATCTGTAGCTAGGAGGGTGTACATGTTTATTGATGGGTTAGTAGAACCATTGCATGGGTTGGTGAAATCCACTAGACCAAATACACTCCAAGAGGCTATTGAGAAGGCTAGAGATCTACAACATGCTTTTCCCAAGGAAAAAGCCCCTTTTGAGTAGAAATTCTCTTCTCAAGCAAAGGATAAAGATGTGAAGCTCCTTTCCTCAAAGGAAGAGGATGAAGAAGAAGGCTTGGGGAAGGATACCAGCATTATAGCATTAGGAGAGTTTGCATCACCATCAGGAGGTATGAAGGGAGCATTTTCTCTAACTGGAGGGACTCTTGCAACTTTGCGGGGAGTTTCCAAGTACCTAACATTGAGAGTTGGGGGAAATATTCAGGGGTAGAGAATATCAGTGTTGATAGATAGTGGGACTACCCATAACTTTATTGATACTCAGTTAGTGCAGAGGGGAGCCATTCACATGAAATATTTTGAGGGCTTCTTAGTTTTGGTTCCAGGAGCTAGAACCATGTAGTGTGCCAAATATTATTCTGCATAAATATCACTATGGGGACCTACACATTGATGTACCACTTCTTTGTGGTTGATATTCTAGACACCAATGTGATGTTGGGTGTTCAGTGGTTAATCACCTTGGGGAAGGTTACCATAGATTTGGAAACCTTGGAGATGGAATGGACAAAGAAGGGGAGTGGTAAGCCTCAGAAAATCAAAGGCATACACACCTATCCACCCTAAATTGTCTCAACACACAAAATGGAGGCTGATTTATGCATAGGGGACATAGAATGGGTAGTAGAACTGTGTATGTCAAAGGCAGGAGGCAAGAGTGCACTAGTACACCTGGATGTGTAGTCCATTCTAGACATATATTCTATAGTATTTGGAGATATTCCACCAGGGAGGCCACCTAACCGAGGGTTTGAACACACTATTGAGTTGGAGCAGGGGATCCAAGCAGTGATCACTACACCCTATAGGCATCCCAAAGCCTACATGGAGAGATTGAAAAATCCAGGAGCTCTTAGCTTTAGGGCATATCTGACCCAGCTCCAGCCCTTTTGCTTATTTCGTAGTCCCGGTGAAGAAGAAGGATGACACATTGAGGATGTGCATCGACTATAGGGCCTTGAACAAGAAAACAATGAAGAACTGGTATCTAATCTCCAGGATCGATGAGTTGATGGATGAGCTAAGGGGATCCAAGTACTTTTCAAAGATTGATTTAAGGTCGGGGTACCGTTAAATCAGAGTGAGGGACCAAGATATCCCCAAGACCGCATTTAGATGCCAATATGGCGATTTTGAGTTCTTGGTGATGCCCTTTGGGCTAACCAATGCTCTAGCAACTTTCTAGTCTTGCATGAACCACATTTTTCGTGGTCAATTGAGGAAGTTTTTTTTTGGTCTTTTTTGATGACATTCTTATTTACAGTCGTGCATGGAAAGAGAATCTACAACATATTGAGGAAGTATTACACATTCTTGAAGAGCAGTAATTCTATGCTAAGCTATCCAAGTGTGGGTTTGGACTCACATAGATGCTCTATTTGGGCCACCTCATTGGAGTAGATGGAGTGAGATTTCATGAAGAGAAGACCTGTGCTGTTAGGGATTGGCTGGAGCCAAAGAATGTCACAGAGTTTCAGGGGTTTGTAGGCATTTTTACCTACTACCAGAAGTTTGTTAAAGGGTTTTCTCAACTAGCAGCACCACTTATAGATTTGACAAAGAAGGGAGCCTTTAGTTGGACAACCACAACACAAAGATCCTTTGATAGGCTCAAGGAGGTAATGAGTAGCTTCTCGATGTTGGTTTTACCTGATTTCACCCAGCCATTTGTGCTGGAATGTGATGCTTTAGGGGAGGGCATTGGAGAAATTTTCATGTAGGGGGGAAACCCCATAGCTTTTGAGAGTCATAAATTGTTGCCACATGAGAGATTTTATTCTATATATGATAAGGAGATGTTGGCTATTATGCATGCCTTAGCCAAGTTCTGACAGTATTTGGTGGGTAACAAATTTCGAGTGAAGACTGATCACAATATTCTTTTGTTCTTTCTTGAGAAGAAGAAACTGCAAGAGAGGCAGCAGAAATTGGTGAGTAAGATCCAAGCATATGACTTTGAAATTGAATATGTGAAGGGGAAGAGAAATGTAGTGGCAGATGCTCTATCTCAGAGGCCACCAACACTGTCTTTGATGAGTATGGATATATATTGGAATGCCCAGATGTTCGTGGATTATTCCAAAGACCGCTTTGCATGTGAAATCCTAGATGGCTGTAATATTACTATTTAGGAACAACTCATGAATCATGCACCTAAAAATGAATTTTTAGAAAAATATACTTTAGAACAAGAAAATAACTCTTGGATCCTTTAGATAAGACAATATACAAGCTAAATCCAATATTTGAGCTGAAACAAATGAGAATAGGTGGGTTAAACAGATCTCCCACACTTAGTTATCTTTAAGAGAAGGCCTAATCAGGGGCTGCAGCAAAGTAAAACACTCTACTGGAAGTGCAAAGAGATATTAGTGCATAAAATGTGCTAATAGACACTCAGAAACTGATTTCAAGTACAACAACAACTTAGATCTGAATTTAGGATCGAAAAAGTGAGGAAAAGCAGTGGTTTCGACCCTAAAATATATGTATTCAGAAATATGCATAGAATTAAAGGAAATGACGGGAGGTTATTTTATATTAAGTCATGAGGGACCCATTCTCTGAATTTCAGCTCAAACAAAGTATTGTAGCTATGTTAAATAGTTCCTCCATCCCTAGATAAGCTTAAAAATGCTGATTTCCCATGACTTGGAGTATGCAAAAAATGGATGAAGCATACATTGGGTGATTTCTGAAGACATTAAAAAAAATATGTTTAAAAAATTATATCTGAAGTTTATTATAACTGAGCATGAATAAAAATGGAGATTAAGCTCCTTTTATACATTAAATAGATCACCCGGCAAGGGGATTTCATGAAAGAACAAATACAAGTATTAGATCTGCATAATATGGATTTGAAAAATGCAGAATCATTGAAAATCTAAGTATATGAGCTGAAATGTACAAAATTACAGAAGAGGGCTGCAATACAAACTTTCCGGAAGAAGGGATGGCCCTTCCTCGACGTAGAAACCCTACTGTAGCAATGCACTGGAAAAATGACGTAGTTTCTGAAATATACTGCGTAGATGATGTTGGAAGGTCCTTTGGCTTGATGCCAAGATCTGAATATGAAGCTCAAGGCTTCCTCACTAATCTTCCAGAGAAAGGAATGCCCCCTTTTCTGCAAAACTAGATCTAGAAGTGGTGTTGAAAACCCCTCACTGCAACACCCTGCAACACAGAATTATGTTGCTGCAACAATAATGCCATGATGGAGGAGGAAGCTTGGCCTCAAGCCTAGATGTGAGGCATTTCAGAACATACTCCTTCAAGAGCTCCTCAATGAATGAGGAGGAATTCCTAAGTAGGAAATTCCTCTCTCTCTAGCTAAGCAGCCAAGAGAGTTTGAGTTTCTTAAGCAATCTCAAAATCGAGTTATCTTCAACAACCTTTCCTTGTGGACTTCCTCTTCATTTTATAACATTAGGGCTTAGAAAACCCTAAACCACCTCCAATGAGTTAACCCTTTTCACATGAAGGGTCTCCATCTAAAACTGTGCTGATCAATAAGGAGGTTCAATGCATCTAGACATTGCTGTGATTTGGTCCTGTTGACCTAGTCAACCTTCTTAATTCCTTTTCACACCTAAGTGTATTTTATTGAAATGGCATTGATTTATTTTTATAATTATGAGTTTTAGAGTTCCTCCTTTACACTTTTATTCATGAGTTAAGAAAACTGAAATTAAAATGCAATATTCCCATTAGCTGCAAAAATTGGGAATATTATAGTATCCCCTGGAAAAATGTTGCTTGCCCTCAAGCAACTCTTATTGTAGATGCAAACCATCTATTCCCCTCCAAATGACATCCACATAAGGAAGGCTTCCTCCATTTGTTGCAATAGATCATGTATGTTTGGTTCCAAAGCTGTCTTCCACAAATTCATGAGATGACTTCCAACTGTAAGGTTAGATGTCCTCTTCTTATCATGAAGTACAAAATGACAATTACATGATGTCCAACACCATCATAAACACATGAGAGACATAAAATAAAGTAGCTCCTTCCATAAAGGAAAATCTTCATCATGCAAGAAAATTCCTCCATCCATGTTTTATGAGCTTGATTAAGCATTTTTATGCTTTCATTCTTAGCCCTGTTGGCCTTGTTGGATCCAAACTCCATCATTCCAGTGTTATGCAAAAGAATTAGGGAAGGAGTAATATGGGTAAACAAAGATGTCAAACCATATTCTCCTAATAATAACCATAGGATCAAGGCCCTTTGCTACCATCCTCCATCTCCTCCATGTAAGATGAGCAAGCCAAGATTTCCAAAAGATGATGTACATGCCTTCCTTTGCTGCAATTTATCCTTGAGACATAAGGCATGAATTAGCAAATTTTGAGCTATGGGGTGGTCACCATACTCATTTAAAAGAAACCAAAGCAACAAGAGGGCTTGATGCCTTCTTTCCTCCTCATGTGCATCATGAAACCAAACCATACTAATGGACATATGATATGTCACATCAACCCAATACAAAGTACCATCATCAATGCACATCATGAGATCAATATGCCAAATTTTACACAATGCAAAACACATAGACAAAGGAGATGTCATGTGGTGGCCATACTCTCTAAAGTGAAACAAAATTATGCATGCCTTCTCTTGCTGCAACATATCATTGAAATCCAAGGCATGATTCATAAAATGATGAGTTGTTGGGTAGTAACCATACTCACCCAAGAGCAGCCATAGCAACAAGGACTTTTGCAGCCTTCTTGCCTTATCAACATGTGGATCATGGAGCAATAACACAATGATGGACATGTGAAATGTCTCATCAACATAGTACAAGAAAGCTCCCTCATACCACATCATGTGGAAGTAATTCTTCCTCCCAAGCCAAAGTTCATGCATGAAACATCCCTCCAATAGAAATACATGTGGATAAATGAGACATATTTCAAACATGGGTGAATACATGGACATGAGATTTAACATGTGATGTCAAAACTCTCCTTTTAAAAACCACATCAACCATGCTTCCTTTTAATACACTCTATTAATGATGCATAAATGATGAGATGAGCAAATGAGAATCTTTGGGTAGTGATCATGCTTACTCCAAAGCAACCAGCATTGCCATGCCTCCTTATTCATTTCATGACCATTCTTCAAGGCATAGACCAGAGAAATAGGTGCCTTTGGAGAGTGATAGGAGTCTCCCAAGCGCAACCAGCATAACCAAGCTTGCTATCCCATACATGTATGCAAGTGATCATGTGATCTCTTGCTCATCATCCTCATCCACTCACTTCAATATGGAAGATGAGTGATGTGCTGCATAATCATGTCATCCTCCCTTTGTAGAATACCATCTCCTTTGAACCAATGAAGAACCTTGCATCTCATGAAATATTGAAATGCATCTTTGTTGAGATCTCTTATTGAGACCTTTCTTTCATCTATGGCCTTCCAAAACCAGTGAGGCTTTGAATCTGCAGTAAGTAGAAGTCTCTCTTTGAGCTGTAGCATGCTCATTGAGAGAGTGTCATCTAGAGGGGATAAAATGCTTCTCATCTCAAGATGTATACTCTTCATCTTCTTCTTCTCCATTGATTCAAGGTTGAAGTTTCCTCTAGAATTATCCAAGAGAGTTGAAGCCTTTTTGTCGCAATCACTAAGGGACAATGCTGTAGATCTGCAAAGTGATGCATGTACTGTCTCAAAGCAAGTTTCATTACTGATCTCACAATCAGCCATTGAACATAGGATAGTACTAATCCCATTTCTTGATACCCTACATCTCAACCCAAGAGATTGAATGCAACTCAACAATGATGCATAGGGATAGTTTCCAGTCACATCCTTGATTAGATCAAGGGTCCTCTGTGCTGTGACATATCTTTGCTTCAAATCAGCATTTTGATTTAATCCTTGGCTATGCATTAATCTTGAAACAATATGTGCTGAAATTTCATGTATACCTTGGATCAAATTATATGTGGGAATCTCTTGATAGAACACAAGAGTTCCTCCACCCAGATCAATGATGCCCCCAATTGTTGGAAAGAATGATGGTCTGCTTTCTTCGAGCATACCAGCGCTGGTATTTTCCTTCTCCTCCTCATGCATCTCCTGGTTCATGCATGGGACTCCATATGTTGAGAGCTCAAGAATACCTTGCAAAGATGCAAGTGCCTTAGCAGCACATTGTGAAAATGGAGATCTCTTGCCCAAAGTGACAAGATTGACATTTTCCTTTGTTTCCTTGGGAGATGTCTCTTTGTAGCTCATCTTTTTCCTCTCCTCATCAAACTCCTTGATATTTTCTTCAATACTCTTCAATGTTTGAAAAAGAAGCAATGAGATCCCTTCTTCAGTCATTCTCCCCGCTTTGTGATGACAGGAAGTGTATATTTCTTCCTCTTCATCTTGAAACCCTTTAGGATTTTCTTTGCAAATCTCTTCTTCATTTCTATACCTCTTAAATTCTTCAAAGAAAGTGGGCATAGTGGCTCTATGAGGAGATCTAGCACTCTCCAGTATTCTACTTTGATGATAGGAAGTGATGGGGCTTCCTTCATCTTCTTGAAACCTCATGCTGGTTTTACTGCAGCTTGCTTCTTCTCGAAACCCTCTAGGAGTCTTGGTGCATCTTCTTTCTCTTTTCTGATCCACCTCTTTGGAGAGGCCCTTCTTAGATTTGAACACTGATGAGAGTAATATCATCCTATCCATCATTCTGATATCTTTTTCTTCTCTTCACTTCTCTGATAGCTTGATCTCACAGGCTGTGCTAGAGATCATGCTCTAATACCATTGTAATATTCCTATTTAGGAAAAGCTCATGAATCATGCACTAAAAGACACATTTTCAAAAAAATATGCTTTAGAATAGGAAAATAACTCTTGGATCCTTTATATCAGACAATATACTAACTAAATCCAAGATTTGAGCTGAAACAAATAAGACTAGGCGGGTTAAACATATCTCCCACACCTAGTTATCTTTAAGAGAAGGCCCGATGAGGGGCTGCAGCAAAGTAAAACACTCTACTGGAAGTGCAGAGAGCTATCAGTGCATAAAATGTGCTGATAGAAACTTATCAATTGATTTCAAGTATAACAACAACTTAGATCTGAATTTAGGATCCAAAAAGTGAGGAAAATAAGTGATTTCGACCCTAAAATAGATGTATTAAAAAATCTGTGTAAAATGAAGGGATATGATGGGAGATTATTTTATATTAGGTCATGAGGGACCTATTATTCGAATTTTAGCTCAAACAAAGCATTATAGCTATGTTAAATAGTTCCTCCATCCCCATATAAGCTTAAAAATGCCGATTTCCCATGACTTGGAGTATGCAGAAAATGGCTGAAGCATACATTGCGTGATTTCTAAAGACATTAGACAAAATATGTCTAAAACATCAGATCTGAAGTTTATTATAACTGATCATGAATAAAAATGGAGATTCAGTAACTTTATACATCAAATAGATCACCCAACAAGGGGATTTCATGAAAGAACAAATGTAAGTATCAGATATGCAGAATATGGATCTGAAAAATGTAGAATTACTGAAACTCTGAGTATATGAGCTGAAATTTACAAAATTACAGAAGAGGGATGCAATAAAAACTTTCTGGAAGAAGGGATGGCCCTTCCTCAAGGAAATAAGCACCAAACTAGGGTAGAAACCCTACTGCAGCAATGCACTGGAAAAATGACGCAGTTTCTGAAGTATACTACGCAGATGATGTTGGAAGGTCCTTTGGCCTAATGCCAAGATCTTAATATGAAGCTCAAAGCTTCATCACTAATCTTCCAGAGAAAGGAATGCCCCCTTTTTTGCAAAACTAGATCTGGAAGTGGTGTTGAAAACCCCTCACTGCAACACCCTGCAACACAGCATCATGCTGTTGCAGAAATAATGCCATGATGGAGGAGGAAGCTTGGCCTCAATCCTAGATGTGAGGAATTTTAGAACATACTCTTTCAAGAGCTCCTCAATGAAGGTGGAGGAATTCCTAAACAGGAAATTCCTCTCTCTCTAGCTAAGCAACCAAGAGAGTTTGAGTTGCTTAAGCAATCTCAAAATCGAATTATCTTCAACAACCTTTCCTTGTGGCCTTCCTCTTCATTTAATAACATTAGGGCTTAGAAAACCCTAAACCACCTCCAATGAGTTAACCCTTTTCACATGAAGGGTCTCCATCTAAAACTGTGTTGATCAATAAGGAGGTTCAATGCATCTAGACATTGCTGTGATTTGG
Source organism: Pinus albicaulis (assembly GCA_034641835.2). NCBI lineage: Eukaryota > Viridiplantae > Streptophyta > Pinopsida > Pinales > Pinaceae > Pinus > Pinus albicaulis. Next base: position 1,553,602,059 of record CM076582.1, read on the forward strand.
TCCTGTTGACCTAGTCAACCTTCTTCATTCCTTTTCACACCTAAGTGTATTTTATTGAAATGGCCCAGATTTTTCCATGTTCACATTGGGCATTGATTTATTTTTCTGATTAGGAGTTTTAGAGTTCCTCCTTTACACTTTTATTCATGAGTTAAGAAAACTGAAATTAAAATGCAATATTCCCATTAGCTGCAAAAATTGGGAATATTACATAAGGTGACTGATGAGAGGTTTAGAGTGATGGATGAGGTCATCTATTACCGAGACCGTATCTTCTTGACTAGATATTCTAGACTCAAGAAGAATATTTTGCAGGCATCACATGATTCACCACTTTCCGAACATTAAGGATTCACCAAGATATACTGAGCCATTCAGGAGAGATTCTCATGGAAGGGTCTCAACGAGGATGTGCTCCAACACATTATGGAGTGCATAGTTTTCTAGCAGATCAAAGGAGAACATAAACATCCAGTAGGATTGTTGCAGCCACTCCCTATTTTGGAAGGAAAATGGGAGAGTATTTCCATGGATTTCATCACCGGTCTACATACAATTCAGGGTAAGGATATCTTTGTAGTTGTTGATTGACTAACAAAGTATTCACACTTCTTTTATTTTTCTGCATGACATACTACTTCATAGGTAGCCAAGCTCTTCTTTATAGATGCCTTTAGACTCCATGGTCTTCCAACGACCATATTCAGCGATCCGGATAACCGCTTCATGGGTGGTTTTTGGCAGGAGTTTTTTTGGTTAGTGGGTATTGAGTTAACACCGAGTACTAGTTATCACGCACAGACTGATGGACATACATAGATAGTAAAAAATTGGCTGGAAGGCTACTTGCGAAACTATGTTTTGGGGCAACCGAGAGCATGGCTGCGTTGGCTCCATTTGGGGAGTATTGCTACAACACAACTTTTCACATGTTCATCGGCATGACCCCATTTCGGGCTCTTTATGGGTATGATGCTCTATCATTTTATGATGTGATGTTTGGAGCAAGCAAGGCTCCTAGAGCCAAAGAGTGGATTCAAGAGAGTTAGGACATGCTCTGGGCCCTCAAGGATAGCGTTGCTACAACACAGAACCAACAGAAGTTATATGCAAACTGTGGTCGGATAGAGAGGTAGTTTGAGGTTGATGATTTGGTCTATCTCCGTCTCAAGCCATATAGACACTCTACACTGAAGAAGAAGGGAGCTGAAAAGCTTAAGCCTTGGTTCTATGGGCCATACAGGGTGATCCGTCGTGTTGGGGAGGTAGCATATGAGTTGGAGCTTCCCATTGGGAGAAAGATCCATAACATTTTTCATGTCTTATGCCTCAAGAAGGCAATTGGACAACATGTGGTTGCCACCATGGATCTCCCACCTATTGATGACGAGGTCCATCTAGTTTTACAACTGGAGGTTATCTTGGATACCTAGGAGATGAAACTAAGAAGCACGGTGATTAGAAAATATCTTATTCCATGGAGGAATCTACCAGGTGAGGATGCCAGTTGGGAAGGAGAGAAGATTTTGCAACATCCTTTTTTACTGTTTCTTAAGGACAAGAAACATTTGGGAGGGGAGGACTGTAATATTCCCAATTAGCTTTTAGCTAGTTGGAATATTATATGTTGCTTCTATTCATAATTTAGATGAATAAGTGGGTAAAGAGACCCTTAAATATATTTAGTAGGAATAAAACCACTTCTAGTATGCATGTGGATCAGTTTAGCTAGTTGAAATAAAGAAACCCTTGGGGTGAATGGGGTCAATGCATGTAGATTGGGTCAAGGTTGACCAAATCAACAATGTTTCCATAGAAGAGAGTGGAGCTAGTGGGGACAACGCAGTTTTGGAGGAGGAGTATTTGTATGGAAGTAACATCTTTAATGAGTGGGGCCAAGGTTGAGGAAGATCACCAAGCATATAAGGAAGGGGATGGAAGCCATGGAGAGCATTCAGAATATTGCTCATTTTTTTGTCTTATAACTTCTTGCATGCTTCAGTTGTTTAGCGGAGTTTGTTGTACTATTTAGTACAAGGGTATTTCTAGGCGGGAATCCCACACTTTTCCTTGGGGGAATTCGAGTGTCCACTCAGGAGAGCTATTTTGAGCTTTAATTCCACCATCCTGCATTGGGCCAAGCAGCTACCTTCAACCACAATGCAGTCTCCTTGAGGAACTACATTATTTTTCAGGGCATTGCAGTGGAGGGTTGAGAAACCCTGTTTATGAGCTACTTTCCTAGTGAGGGGAGCAACCCTTCACCCGGAAAGCTAGAGAGGAGAAGTTACAACCGTTTTCTTTTCATATCATCCATATTTCAGTAGAGCTCTAGTTATACAACATTATTCAGCCATAGAGTTGCAGTCTGCACTTTTTGCATCTTTTGTATTTCAAGGAACCCTTTCCGAGTTGTCTTGGGATTGTGCTTGAGAGACTAGTTCTCCATTTTCAACACCCTTTGAGCATCATATCCGTAGATCTACTTGTTTCCATTTTCAAACTGCAGTAACCCTCACTAAACTACACTTTCATGTACTCTGACATTTCTATATAGCAGCAACATTCATGGTATTAGTGTATTTGGGCATTAGAGGCCTGTCTGCCTAGTTTGAGTGATTTTTTCCTCAACATGTTGTACATTTTTGCTGCTATGATACATAATATAATGGATCTATGATTTTCTCATGTGTTTGTATTGATATTTCCTGTACATCCCAGTTTTATGTTCAATATTTCTTCTTTTCCTAATTTGGAATATTACAAGGAGCTTATACATGTATCATGTCTACTGCTTGTTGGAAAGCATTGGGTTCTCCAACCATCAATTAATCTCCCACAACTTTGAAAGCCTTTGGTGGAAGAGGTTTTCATCCATATGGAATTTTAAACGATCTACCCAAATAATTAGAAGGTAAGACAATTGCAATTGAAGTTGAAGTTGTTGATGATCAACTTGATTATAAACTTTTACTTAGTCAAAGTTGGACATATGATATGTTTGTAGTGGTCTCGTCATTTTTTTGTATGATAATGTTTCCCCATCAAGGGAAAATCATGAAAGTAGACCAATTTTCATACTACACTTCGGACCCTAATTCTACAGGTAGTGTACCTTTTATTAGAAAAGAGGTTACTTTGTATGAATATGGTGGGGTTATTTTGATTAAAGATGTGTCACTCATGGGAACTTTCACACTCCCTCCGCAAAATTTTCCTCATAATATTTCCCAAGTTAATATGATCACATCAAGCACAAGGGAATCTTCTGATCCTTCGATTGTGCCTTTAGAATTTGAATTTAATTTGTATGAAAATGAGATGCCTTTAAGCCCATTTGAATCGACTTATCAAGAAGTTAAAAGTTTTCCAACCCACCATGCTCTGAAATTTATCAAGTGAATTCGATCAATGATGATTATTCTCAATTATCACTGTTAGCACCAATATCATTTCCCAATCCCTTTGATAACGAGTTTCCAACTGATGAACATATAATGGAAATAATGACATTGGATTAAATTCCATGGGATGATTATCATCATAATTTACCTTTTCCACCTAGCCTTAATAAAATCGAGAGCAATTTTTTATCCTAGCCTGAACGTCCTATGGCAATCCTTCATACCAAATCTAAAAATAATCCAGAAAAAATATATACAACTGTACGAATTGACATCTTAGTCAAATCTGAAATTATTGAGAACATTCACATAGGTGCTTCATGCTACCTTTGAAGAAATTCAAACGTATAAAGCGTTATTTCAGGAATTTCAAGACATTTTTGCCTCGTCCTATGAGGAAATGTCAGGAATTGACCCTAGCATTGTAATTCATGAAATAGAGACTTACCCATATTCCAAACATGTTAGACAGATATTACGTCTAGTGCATCCACAAAAAGTTGTTGGTATAAAAGCTGAGGTTGAAAAATTGCTTAGATCGGGTTTCATTTATCATGTTCCCTTGACTAATTGGGTGTCCAAAATTGTTCCAGTTAACAATAATAAAGGGACCATTAGAGTATGCATCGATTATAGGGATATTAACAAATATTTTCATAAGAAAAACTATCCTACCCCTTATATTGATCAAATCGTTGATTATTGTGTTGAAAATGAGAATTTCTCTTTCACGGATGGATTTTCTGGATACAATCATATAAAAATACTCCTTGTTGATCATCATAAAAATGCATTTGTTTGTACATGTGGAAGATTTTCTTATTATAAACTTCCATTTGGATTAAACAATGTTGGTGCAACCTTTCAACGGGCAATGTCTTACGTGTTTCAAGATATCAAGCATATTGTACAACCCTACTTGGATGACTTACCAGCTCACTCATAGAGTAGATAAGACCATCTGATGCATTTGAGAGAACTTTTCATCAGATGTAGGAATTACAATATTTTCCTGAATCCACACAATTGTGTTTTCTGTGCACAATCCGGTCGATTTTTGGGATTTTTCGTATCAAAGGATAAAATTTGTGTCAATCTGCTGAAGGTAAAGGCTATTCTCAATTTTACTCCTCCTTCCAATCTTCGTCAACTCCAAAATTTGCAAGGGAAAGCATAATTTTTACGTATATTCATACCTAAGTATGTCGAGATAGCTAAAGGTTTTAGTCGAATGTTGAAAAAGGGAATCTCATTTATTTTAAACGAGCTTTCTCAAAAAGCTTTTGATGAACTAAAAAATGCGTTAACCCATACACCGTTGTTGCATCCGCTTGATTATCATTGGGACTAATTTTTGTATTTAGTTGCATCTGATGCGACCGTTGGCATGGTTCTACTTTAGGAAGATGAATCTAGCGATGAACATGTGATTTATTATCTGAGTAGTAATCTTACAAAAACCGAGATCAAATACGCACATGTGGAGACTTTGGCATTGGCATCCGTTCAAGCTGTCCAACATTTTCATCACTTTATACTCTTACGCAAAAAACAATGATTTCTGATTGCAACTGTATGATGTAAATTCTTACTAGACAATTGCTAGGGGGGAAATATTATAAATGGATATTCATCTTGCAAGAATTTTATTTAGAATTTGAAAAATAAAAGTCTAAGAAATTGTTGGTGTTTGTTAAGTTGTTATGTGAGTTTCCCTATACTAAGATAGAAACCGCAACAGACGATTATCTTCCAGATGAATCACTCTTTCTTATAAGAACTTTAGATCCAAGGTATGGAGATATTATTGTGTAACTTCAAACTCATACTTTTTGGCCAGAATTATCTCGAACTGATCGTCCTCGTATTTGATACCAATACCAACTATAAACTATTGTTGGTGATACACTTTATTGTCATGGTGTTGATTCCATCTTTTGACATTGTTTGATTCACAAGGAAGCCGAGAAGAAAATGAAATACTGCTATTCTGGGGCTTGTGGCGGTCATATGTCAGGGTTTTCCATTGCCAAAAATATATTTTGTGCTGGCTATTTCTGGCCCTTGATGTTCAAAGGTTGTATAACCATGGTTTAGAAGTGCCATAATTATGAAATTTACCATCGCAAAATGTGTACACCTCCAAATCCTCTTCACCCAATCATAGTTGTTGGTCCTTTTTCCAAATGGGGCATCAATTTTGTTACATATAACCCTCACTTGATCGGGTGCCGTGGTTATATCATCCTAGGAGTATATTATTTTACAAAATGGGTTGAGGCTATGCTTATATATAAGGATGATGGTGAAACTTCAAACATTTTCATATTAAAGCATGTGATTTCCAGGTTTGCCATTCCACGAGCTATCATCACAGACCATGGTAGCCATTTTTTAAACTTTAAGATGACCGAACTTTCTGAACAGCTAAGCTTACACCATGACAGTTCTAGCCCATATTATCCAAAAGAAAATGGCCAAGTAGAAGCTGTTAAAGAGGTTTTTACCACTATGATCAAACATATCGTTGAAATTCATAAAATAAATTAGCATATTATGCATTTTCTAGCCTTGGGGGGCATGCCATGCCTCAGCGAAAACATCAACTCACCTTACTCCCTTCCAACTTGTTTACTGTTTGGAGGAAGTTTTGTTGATTGAATGTGAAATTCCGTCTTTGAAACTGGTTATTGAGTTGTTACCAGCTACCTCTGCAGAGGAAGAGTGTTTTTTGTAATTAGCACGACTAGATGAGACTCGTCGTGATGCTGCACTAGCTAATGAGGTTCATAAGAAATGGGTTAAGGCACATTTTGACTAAAATGCGAATCCTCATTCATACTTGGAAGGTAACCTAGTCTTGGTCTATGATCAAGCGCACTTTGGTAATTTGATCCCATGTGGCATGGTCCTTACATTGTAAAATGTGTACTAGCTAAAGGGGCCTATGAACTAGTTGATTATGAAGATATTTCTTTAGGAGAGCCCAAGAATGGTCTTTACCTAAAGAAATATTATGTGTGATTCATTTTCGTGAAAATTTTGTACATTACTTGTATCATAATTTTATGAGTGTGTGCAGTAATTTTAGCATATTTTTATGTTTTTCTGCTACTTCTCCAGCTTATCTTGTTTTACACTTGATTTGCCGAAGTTAACACTCCCTCAAACTTACATTGGCTTTTCCGATGGCGCTAGTCATAGTACTCAAAATCTGTCTTCCACAGCGTGGGATATTCATTCATTGAATGATGAGTTAGTCTCTATTCATGGGATATGCCTTGATCAAACAAAAAATAACATAACAGAGTATAATGCAGTGATTGAAATAATATATTATGCCATTTCATTTGCCATTCGTCGATTGATCATTAGGTTAGATTCACAACTCATCATACTACATTTAAATAGTGTCTATGGAGTAAGAAGTTCAACAATGTTTAAAAGAAATTACAGATCCGTTTCTTGGAAAGTGATCCAAGTGGATATTGGTGGCACCCTCTTATTCCACTTGGGGCCCCACCATTGTCTCTTTCATTTTTTTTAACAACTTACTATTTTTAGCAGTTTTTCGGGTCCTGAACTTTTGGAGCGATTTTGAAGCCCCAAACGGAGATAGTATGCCGAAGTTACGTCCCCGAGAATTTGAAACACCAATTTACCCAAACGGGGCCCATAGTTTTGGCGCTTCATCTCCTAGGGTTAGGTTTTTGGACATTTAGAGTTCTCCATTGTTTCTCCATAATAAATAGGCCCTCAAGCCTCATTGTAACACAATTCAGAGGTCTGTAGCTACCACATCTCTTCTCAGAGATTCTCTACCGGCACCCTAGCTATTTTATTTCCATCATGTTTGTAAGCATATTTCTGTGATTTGATATTAATGAAATGAAGCCTTATTTCCATTGTATTTCTATGTTTATGGCTATTTCTGTATTCTGTTGTGTTCCTGCATAAATCTGGATCAGTGGTATCAGAGTAGTCTGCTTTTTTTTCTCGATCCTTCTTTGCATGTCCCCAACAAGGTTGGGGTATAAGGAGTTAGGGATCGATATGGTGAAACCTTTGCAAGATCAGCCTCACAAATCCTGACAGATGCCCATGGTGGATGAAAAGAAAGATGAGGGAGTAGGAGATCCTATCAAAATATTGCTTGAGGAGGCCCTCGAAAAATAAAGGAATGCGATGATGGATAAATTTGCCTAGATCCTTCAACGACTGCCCATCGGCTTCGCATCTGCATCCGGCAGCCACTCTGGAGGTGCGACTCCCTTTAAGGTACAAGTAAACTTTGAGATTTACATATTTGAGGGTCAAATAGATGTAGATGTCGTATATAGATGGTTGAATCTATTAGAAGGATATTTCTTGGTTCATGACTTTTCCCATCGGGAGAAGATTATTTTTTCATTCCTCAAGCTACCCCCCATGTCAAGGACTGGTGGGAAACCTACTGTGAGAAAACAGACGAGACAAAACCCTCTCTGTTCTCAGCCGTACCCACTTGGAATTCTTTCCGGGATGCCATCAAGGAACAATACTATCCCGTGGGGAGCTATGAGGACAAGTACATACAATGGACTACACTGTGGCAACAAAGGGATCAAGATGTGCATGAGCTAACGAATTTGTTCCATACCTTGCGCACAAATTTGGGTATCAAATATTCAAAGAAACATTTAGTTCTAAATTATCATGGTTGTCTGCACAAATACATTCAGGAGGAAATGGATTTCTTCGACATCTCCTCGCTTGGTACGACATACCGGTATGTTGCCAAGACTGAGCAGAAATTCAAACAGAAGAAGTGAGACTTTGGATCTGCCAATCAAAAGAGGTGCCCCAAAACCTTATAACAAAGGAAAAAGCCAAGGCATATCGGCCCAAGACAACCTACCAAAGACACAAGAAAAGAACAACACCACGAAGCCAAAGAAGGACACGAGAAAGTGGTGTGAGTTCCATAAGAGCTCCACTCACAACACAAGTGAGTGTCAGGCCAAGTAGTCGCTGGTGGCCAAGATGAGGGCTTCTGAATCAGATGCATGCTCTGACTTTGAATCATAACCTGATAAGGTGAATGACAAAGGGAAGCAGATTATTGATGCGGAGCCCAACGCCAATGTTGCCACTACGAAGATCCAGAAGGAGGAACTAGAAGATCCAGAGGAGGTAGAGCGTCTCTTCCACTCCCACATGTGGGTAAAGGGTTCCCCACTATGGTTCTGTAATATCCAAAAATAGGGAAAATAGGTAGTATTGGGAATATCTTAAAATATTCCAAAAATGGACTGCTCAACAATGCATTCACAGAAAAACACATTTCCAGAAAGTTAAGCCATAAAAATAAAAATCATCACTTGGATCCCATATATACATCCATCTAGCATCTAATTGCAAGAGGATATCAGAAAGGAATGAAGCTAGGTGAGGTAAATAGATCTCCCACACTAATGTAGCTGAAAATGGCCAAAAACCCCAGACACTGTTACTCAGAAATTATGCATAAGAGGGACTGCGCAATATTATGAGGGTTTCAACTCAGAAAATAGGAGAAAAAATATATCTACTCATATATTAATCAATAATTATGAGGAACTGAGATCTAGTCTCCTTATACGAAATACAAGAGAACCCAGGAAGGGTTTCTTGTCATACACTCTGCATACAAATGTGATCTTCAGAAAATTACTGAATAATCACTACAAAACTGAAGAATTAGAGTGTAGAAGGATGAAATATGTATGATCTGATGTAGATCCCTCAAGGGCTTCCTCCCATGAAAGGTTGGACCTCTCAATCACAAGAAAACACTGCAATGGGGCCACTAGACCATCTACTGAAGCTGCCTCCAAAAACAACTCATTCTCTAGTTGGAACAACATTGGTAATGTTGGGGAAATGTGTGGTCTGCTACCACATATCTGAAATGAGCTCTTTACCTCTCCAAATAGATCTCCTGGTAGAAGGAGACCTCCCTCCTTTGAGAAACTAGCTCAGAAAAGTGGGATTCCAATCCCTTCCATTGCTGCACCCTGAAACACTGCACAATAACATGCAGAAACTGCGCTGCTAAAGTAGGCTAAAGCTTGGCCTGAAAACCTGATGTGGAAAATGAATTCAAACTCCTCCAAGAGGCTCCTCAATGAAATAGGTGGGATTCCCGCTCGAGAACACCTGGTGCTAAACAACACAACAACCCTGCTAAACAGCAAGAGGAAGCAAAAATTTGAGCAGACCAAAATAATAATCTAAGACATGAAGAATAATGTCTCCATCCTATTCCTTAAATAAAATGTGAGTTTTCTTTCCCTTGGGGCCACCCAATTAGGCCATTTCCATAAAGAGATTCACCCCCCTCCAAAACTGCGTTATTTCTTCCTTGATTGCTGCTCCTCCATACTGCGTTGTTGACTCAGTCAAAGTAGACTGAATCAACTTGATATTATCCCTGTTCACACATGGAGGTGTTTTATTAAGCTGAAAGGAGTGTCTTCTTTCACACTTGAAATGTTTTTATTCCTTCTTAGGAGACTTATGGGATTTTCTACCCATTTATTCACTGGCTAAAGATATTGTTAACTCTAATGTTCCATTTAGCTTTGAAGCTAAATTTTGGGAACATTACAGTGTTGTCCTCAAGAAAATGTATAGGGAGAGAAAAATTTCTCCCCTCCTCCTCATGTAGCCTCCCATCAATGGCCTCCATCACTGTATCAAGGTAATTTGCAATAAAACTACCATCCAAAGTTTCCTCCCAAGTGTGCAAAACCAAATGGCCTACATCAATCAAAAGTAGAAAGTGTGAATGGAAACCTACTTGCTATCCCATGGCCTCCACAAAGTATGAGTGATGAAAAACATGGTGAATGATTGACTCCCTCATCCATGCTATCATCCAAATGAAATGAGCCATCCTAGGTAGCTCATTAAAAGAATCATCAACACCGGTTTTATACAATGTGTTGGGGCTGCATGGAGAGATTGAATTCTCCCATCCAATTGGTTTCTCCCTCTATTTATGGTAAACATGGGGCTACCTCTGTCCTTGTGCTGAAATAACATGGCCTCCAAGAATGGCCCAAACTCCCCCATCAAAAAATTCAGCCATGAAGTGCCTCCTCAAGTTCTTTAAGTGGTTCCTCCCACAAGAAGGGAAAGAGTGTGATGTGGCAATCATGGTTTGCCCATGGTTCCTCCTGAAATGTACAACATGTAAAGTGGGGAGAATCATGCTCCAAATGGGTATCTCTAATAACTCCAACACTCTCCAAACAATGCTCCCCATGAATATAAAAATATCAGCAGTAAATGGAAGCAAAATGAAATAAGAAAAAGCTGCCATATGACAACCGGAGAGTGGTTCATAGTTCCACCAATGGAACCAGCGCAGTGCATCCTTGGCCTGCATCAAAACATAAATTAACAAGTGATTACCCAGCCACGTGTTTTCTACCACAGTCATCTCATAAGATGGAAATATGAAGATACAATGGGGTGTCAATGGTGTACACCAAGAATCATGTGGCTTCCCCCACAAACCACCAATAAGGTAGCCAAAGTCAATGCTACAAGTAGCTACAAGTACATCATCATACAATATGCAAGAAGAGATAATTCTTCTTGATACATGATGCTGCTAAAACAAGGAAAAGAAGTACAATACAAAATTTGAAATTATACCTCCTCCATCATGTACTTGAGATCTTGAGCTGAAATGACTCAAGTAGAATTTCTCCCTCACCTCCAATGAGTAGGGAAGTGGCTGTGACCTCCTCTCCATCACCATCTGGGCTATGCATCTCTCCATATGCTGAAATATGTCATGCTGGATGCCCTCCCAAGTGAACTCCCCGATCAACTAGAAATATGCATCAAAGTGCATAGAAGATAAGTCCTCATGTGTTGCATGTAGCAGCTTCTCCTTGAGACTAGAAGATCTAGTCAAGACGATCCTGCCATAGGAATAGATGACCATATCATCCACCATATACTCATCATCTCTATCCGGGTCATTGAGAATCATACATGCACCAAGATCCTTGGAGTACTTTACTAAGAGCTGAGATCTCCAATAAGGATCAATCCTCCTAAGAGACAGCGCTGGTGATCTGGCATTTGAAGCTCTCCTCATGCTATTGCCTACTAGTTTGACATCCCCCATGCCAAATTTCTCCTCCAAACCCCTCACCTCTCCAAAATCCAAGAGTGGTGAATCCAAAGACAAGATGTCTTTCATCAATGCTAGATCTGGTGGCCTCCCAGGTGGAATGCCTCCATGTAGTGAGACATCAATGTCAAGAGTGGATTGTACATGTGGTTGGGAAACCTTACCCTTGCCTTCACAGTGTAGTACAGTATGCCTCCTCTTTGCATTATCTCTCTGAAATAGAGAAGGGTGTGTGCCTCTCATCAAATGATGTTTCTTTTCCTTCCTACCTCCTCCTTCCATCTGCAATGCTTCACAATCAGGTTGCTCACTGATTGTGCTTAGACCTCCATGTATGAGATCCTGGGGAACTTCTTGCAAGGATACAAGAATTGCTCCTGTTGGAGCATGTGATCCTCCTCCCTCTACATGAGGTACTGGATGTGCTCTAGATGTAACAATGTTGTTGCCCTCATCTCCATCGATGTGTATGGGAAACATCTTAACAATTGGATCCTCTTGTGAAAAAGAGATCCCCATACCCTCTTGTTTAGGAATATGAATTAGAGGTCTTGCCCGTATCAATGTGTAATGCAAGATTTCACCTTCTCCCATGGCCTTCTGAAGTGGAGTCTCCTCCATCACATGCAAGGTTTTTGTTCTCTCAATATTTTCTTTCTCATGTGCCTTAGGAATTTTTCCGTGAAACCTTCCCACGAATGTTTCAATGAATCTTGCATAAGAGGAAGTGTTTGCATTTTTCAAAGAAAAAGATTCAAAAATCCACCATGCATGAGCCTTACCTCTAAAATGTAGCGCTGCAACTCTGATGGCTTCATCTTCAGAAATATGGTGCTGTTGAAAAAAGGAGTCTAGCTCCTTCAGCCAAGCTCCAGTTGAACATGTAGGTGATCCTGCAAAAGTAGATAGAAGAAATCTACCTGCATCCTGCTGCTTGCTCTTCTCCACCTAGATCTTGAAAAACTCTTGGAAATTAGTATGATCTCTAAACCTCTCAGTTTGAGATTCATACTCCTGCAAAAAATCACTAAGAGTCCTCCTCTTAAGAATTCTTCCTCCTCTCATCCATCTCAAGATAGACCTGGGCAATTGACTGTGCTGTGCATCATGGTGTGTAGCTGCATGCTCCCACTCACCATGTGAAAATCTAGATTCAGCTCTAGATCCAAACTCCTTTGGAGATCCCATCTCCATTCTCATTTTCTTTAGCTCTCCTTGAAAGCTCTGCATAGATTTTGGAAGAATCTTTGTAATCTTGTCTTCCTTTCTCCCTTCACATACTGAAGCCTTCTCTTTTCTGTCCATCTCTCCCAAAAGTGTAATGGCATGAGATCCACAGGCTGAGCCAATATTGAAGCTTTGATACCACCGTAATATCCCAAAATAGAGAAAAAAGGCAGTATTGGGAATATCTTAAAATATTCCAAAAATGGACCGCTCAATAATGCATTCACAGAAAATCGCATTTCCAAAAAGTTAAGCCATAAAAATGAAAATCATCACTTAGATCCCATAAATACATCCATCTAGCATCTAATTCCAAGAGGAGATCAGAAAGAAATGAAACTAGGTGAGGTAAACAGACCTCCCACACTAGTGTAGCTGAAAATGAACAAAAACCCCAGACACTGCTACTCAGAAATTATTCATAAGAGGGACTGCGCAGTATTATGAGGGTTTCAACTCAGAAAATATTAGAACAAGTAAATCTACTCATATATTAATCCATAATGCTTAAGAACCGAGATCTAGTCTCTGTATACAAAATAAAAGAGAACCCGAGAAGGGTTTCCTGTCATACACTCTGCGATCTTCAGAAAATTACTGAATAATCATTGTAACACTGAAGCATAAGAGTGTGGAAGGCTGAAATATGTCTTATATTATGTAGATCCCTCAAGGGATTCCTCCCATGAAAGGTTGGACCTCTCAATCACAAGAAAACACTGCAATGGGGCCACTAGACCATGTACCAAAGCTACCCCAAAAATAAAGCATTCCCTAGCTGGAACAACATTGGGAATGTTGGGGAAATGTGTGGTCTACTACCATAGATATGAAATGAGCTCTAAACCTCTCCAAATAGATCTTCCGATAGAAGGAAAACTCCCTCCTATGAGAAACTAGCATAGAAAAGTGGGATTCCAATCCCTTCCACTGCTGCACCCTACAATACTGCACAATAACCTGCAGAAATCGCACTACTGAAGTAGGATGAAGCTTGGCCTGAAAACCTGATGTGGAAAATTAATGCAAACTCCTCCAAGAGGCTCCTCAAGGAAAGAGGTGGGATTCCCGCTTGGGAACAACCGGTGCTAAACAACACAGAAACCCTGCTAAACAGCAAGAGGAAGCAAAAGTCTGAGCAGACCAAAATAATAATCTAAGACATGAAGAATAATGCTGCCATGCTCTTCCTTAAATAAAATGTGAGTTTTCTTGCCCTTGGCCCCACCCAGTTAGGTTATTTCCATCAAGAGATTCATCTCCCTCCAAAACTGCGTTATTTCTTCCTTGATTCCTGCTCCTCCATATTGCGTTGTTGACTTAGTCAAAGTAGATTGAATCAACTTGATATTATCCCTATTCACACATGGAGGTGTTTTATTAAGCTGCAAGGAGTGTCTCCTTGCACACTTGAAGTGTTTTTATTCCTCCTTAGGAGAATTATGGGCTTTTCTACCCATTTATTCACTGGCTAAAGATATTGTTAACTCTAATGTTCCATTTAGTTTTTAAGCTAAAATTTGGGAACATTACAGGTTCATTGTTGATAATGGGAGCCAAAAGAACCTCATTTCAGTAGATTTCGTAAAGCAGTTGGGCTTGTCGGCCACAACACACCCACAACCATACACCATCTGGTGGCTTCACCAAGGATGGGATCTCCACGTCAACTAGCGGTGCTGCCTTCCCTATAGCATCAAGCCCTTCACGGATGAGGTATTGTGTGACATTGCTCCTATTGATGTTTATGATGTATTATTAGGCCAACCATACTTTTGGAAGCAACATGTTGTGTATGAGTCCCAGCCTCGTGCTGTTGTTGTCTTTAGAAATACTGAGAGGGGGGGTGAATCAATATTTCTTTCAATTAGAGCATTAGTTAATCTTCAATTATTATCAGTGTTTGTACAATGATAGCAACAAACAAGAGGAACAAAAATGCACACAATTTTTAAGGTGGAAACCCACTCCGGGAAAAAAACCACCTAATGCTTTTCTAATAATTCTTTTCAACTCCAATTGAAAATAAAGCTCCAACTTCCTAGAATCTAGAAAATCATTCTTCTCCAGCTCCCACTGGATGGATGCTCCAGCGCCTGAGATTCTTCAGTAGTCAACTAAACGGATGCCCCAATACCTAGTGAGCTACAACTCACCCTAGCACCACCCTACCACCCTATAGAAGAATAAAAGAAGAATGGACTCAAGTACCAGGGAAAATGGTCCACTTTACAATGATATAGAATGATGCAGAAGAAGAAGATATACTAGACCATAACCCCAACTTTGACACAACCACCTAATGATGTTCCTAGACCTCCCAACACCGCCTCTTCAACCCTTAGCAAATAGACACTAGTACAATTTGTACAATAATGTATTTACAATGACTAAGTACAATGATACCTTTACAATGATTGTATGCAGTGCTGCCCACTTGAAGACTTCATATGATAAAATTCTTGCTGCTCTTGTCATGCTACCCTCTGTTGCAACTTGTTTTGCTTTTCTAGCGTAGAAAGTCTAGTCCTTTACAATCCTTGACAACACATGATCTAGCTTTTCCTTGCCTTCGAGGAGCTTGATATTGAATCTGGTGTATCTCTATCATTTCAGATCCTCAATATCTAATTTTCGGTCCTGTAGTATTCCTCTGAGTCTTCTTTCCAATGCCACAGGTCTGACCCAATTTGGATTCTTCAAGAGAGAGTTATACCCAATTTCTCACACTGCCCTAATTATGGACTGTTTCAGCAGAGCGTACTTGTACAGCATGCCACGTGTCATTGTTTCTTCATTTGCCTCTAAAATTGATAATTTCTGACACTGCCCTAATTATGGACTGTTTCAACAGAGCGTACTTGTACGGCATGTGTCATTGTTTCTTCATTTGCCTGTAAAATTGATAGAGAAAAAACTATAGACTATGCACTATCTTCCATTTTTAACGGAATTCTAATCCGATACTCAGAGATAGATATATGACGATTTTACCAAGGTCACTTCTTTGAGATGAATTTCAGGAGCTTGCAAAAACCCTTACTTCCACAGATCATATCTCCAAAAATATTGTGAAAATTGATCTAAAATTTTTACTGTAGCTTCCTCAGGATTTTGGCTTCGCGTCTTAACAATTTCAGCTTCTGAGCATTCGTAGAAAAAAAAATTAGAGTGACAATGCCACAATGAACTGTTTCAGATGGCCGAATCCCTTACCTAAGGAGGAAATGAAGATCACAATATATATGAATGACTAAGTTGAGAGGAGCTTCAAAAAGTGAACGTGGGAGGGATTTTAGGAGCTTAAAAAATATTAATTATTACTTTTCAATGACCCATGCCCCAACCCCATGGGGTTTTAGCCCACTAACTGGGGTACAAACTTCAAACATGAATATCTCTCAAACCGTGAAGAATTACATGGCGTGCCATATATCAACGGAAACATCTCGACACGTAGAAACCATAAAAAGCATTATTGACCCAGAATATATTAATTTGGTAGTTCAAACTTTCCATTAAATATTGGGTTAGCCCTTGGTGCTTCTTGGGTTAACATCAATGACAACCACTAATAAAAAATCTCCCCCTTTGGCATTGATGGCAACATAAGTACTCCCCCTGCGATCATGACACCTCTTCCTACAACATTCTCTCTCCCTTTGACATCAATGGCAAAGGTTAAATCCCCTTGAAACACAACCATATTGCAGACCTGTACACAATTCCACTCGCGCTGACACACAACCGTCATGTAGACCTGTACACACTTACACTCCCCCTTTATATTCTGAAAAAGGAAAATCTAATGAGAACTTGGGATAATCCCAAGCTTCTGGCGAAGATATTGCAATGCCGTCGAATATTTAATATGTGATTATTTTGGTGTTGCTTGGAATCTTGCTACTTGTCCAACTGTTTGCATAACATCTGGTCGGGAGGCTGTTACATATAGAAGACTACTAATCATAGATCTGTACAACCTTTGATCCACATCCTTAGATGAGTCGTCAATGCTCAATTTGCAACCAAGTAAAGACATCTCTAAATCACTTTTCACTTTTTTAGCAAAATTATTACTTAGTCGATCATCATTGCTACCAATTATTGTATCATCCTCTTTAGCTATTATACATGCTTTAGTTGCTTCATCCAAAACATATATGTCGTTTGGAGCTCGACTTGCTGTAGCCACAATTTCACCATACATGCCTTTCCTGATTTCACATTTCGTGGAGTTGAATAGTATTGTGTGTCCTTGATCACACATTTTTCCAACACTGAGAAAATTGTGATTCATGTTTTCAACCAATATAACATTCTTGGCTAGAACATCTTTGCTTTCGAGAGTGACAGTGCCTGATCCCATAACATTTTAAGATCCATCATTTCCAAAGGACATGGTTCCATCCTTCTTCTCTTTCAGAGATACAAATTTATTTCTATCTCCAGTCATATGCGTTGAGAAACCGCTATCAACATAGCACACATCTTTGTTCTTTTGAGCCTTAAGAGCGAGAGAACAATTATCATTCTTCTTCTTCTTCCATGTTCGTTCATTCTGTGGCTTCGAAGATTCTTCTGGAGAATTTTCAAGTCTGCAGTTTTTGGCTGTGTCCAAAGTTTCGACATTTGTAACATTCAATATTATTTCTTAAATGTTCAAATCTATTGATATTTCGCTGAGCCCTGGCAGGTTCATATTTGACAGATCTCCTGGTATTGTATTCGTTCCTAGGGTACGTGCGACATTATACAGCTTTATGACCAAATTTTCCACATGAATAACAGTAGCCATAAAAAATATGTTGGTACCTGGATGGAAATTTTTGTCGAGGAATTGTCTTCCAAGGTTGTTCTTGCGAATCTTGTCCAATGAAGTCTACATGCATGTCAGATCCCATAGGTTCATTGTATTTTGTTGTAGAAGGTCCCGCCTCTTCTTCTTTGTAACCGATGCCAGTTTTGTTGTTGTAAGATCATTGATTGTTGATGAGTTCTTCCAATGCCCTTGAGCTGTTGGCATAGTTTTGGATAGTTTTTCCTTTCTTCACTTCCTCACGCAGCGAGACTACTTCGGCTTCTAATTCTTCCCTTTCTTGGTTGCTTTCTACCAACTTCTTTTGAAGTGAATCTTCAATGAATTTGTGTTCTTCAACTTCAATTTTGAGACTTTGAACTTGTTCTTCAAGAGTTTTGCAACGGATATTCTCTGTCTTGAGATATTTTATAGGCTTGATTGCTTCCTCATAAAATTCGTCTATGGTCCATCCTTCTTCTTCGTTGTTTGATACCTCTTTCTTATTGTTCTTGGCCACAAACAATACTCTCTCATTGGCTTCTTCTCCACTATCATTGTCTTTGTTGGGAAAAATATTGAAGGGGGGGGGGGGGGGGTGAATCAGTATTTAGTGCAGACAAAGAAATATTTTATTTTTCTTGATTTTAAACCCATACGCTACTTTACTAACCAAAACTCGTGTATATACATGGAAAACCAGAAGGAAACTCGCGTATGCACAGAGATCTAATTATGCACTTAATTCTTAACTTAGATCGATGCTTTATTCATTCATCAGATGTTAAGTAATCAGTAAGCAGGTGCAGTAAGAACAGAATAAATCATCACACATCATAAAAACACATGAACACTAGGATTTAAGGTGGAAACCCAATTCGGGAGAAAACCACCGCTGCCGTCGTCTCAGTCTTAAATATTTATTATATAAAGAAAACTTCTTACAATCATGTACTGGTGCAGACTCATACCAGCATGCAGGCACCAACCTGCAGAAGGTTACAACCTTCTCTCATTTACCAGCCTCTCCTGGAAGGGAGCAACAACCCCTTGCTCTCATTTACCAGCCTCACCTGGAAGGGAGCTACTACCACCTGATATTAGCACCAGCCTCTACTGGTAGAAAAGCTTCTACTTTTAGACTAAAGGCTTCAACCCTCAGATCCACTGCAAACCATGTTTCATCAATTTTCAAACTGGATCAAACAGCTTCAACACAATCCTTCACTTATCAGCAAACATCCTTTTTCCATTGCATCAAATAGAATAGTGAAACCACTGTAACCAGAATATCAGAGATAGCCCAGACTTCAGAATAGATATGCAGAAACTCAATCAGCTTTGAGAAACCATCAGTTCAGATAACATACGCGCTTTTCTTTAAACAGACCCGTGTATACACGCGCTTTTAATGAAGCAAACCTGCGTATACATCTGTGCACTTTTTAGAAAAACCCTAACAGTCCATACATGCCTTTGTTTAAAAAGATCTGCGTATACACGCGCTTTCCATGAAACGAACCTGCGTATAGATTTATAAAAGATAAAATTTGCAGAACAGACCAGATCTATGAACTTACCCAGATTTCTTCAATTTCTTCAATAGATTTGCGCCAAGTCTTCATTAATTCTTTTCAGATCATCCTAGAGATTCATCATTTCCAGATCTAGAGGATTTGAACCTTCATCACATTCATAGGTGCATCATAGATTTAGATCTATCGATTAAGAACATATTTCAACCATACAGATAAACTTCAGAATGAAGTATTCATTAAAGCATAGACACTTGCACCCCACCTAGCACAATGATCTTCTTCTCCTTATATAGATTATCCTTTTTCAATACCATGAGCCAAAACCACACACCTTCCGATGGTATTTCTGGACGGGATCAAATAGACAATCCAACGCTCAATACAATGGGCCAATATCATGGTAAAGTCTCCTGATTTTGCAAATTTAGAGCGCAATTAGGCATACACGACTTGGCATGTACTTTTCCGCGTGCATACGCTACCTCGCCTTAACAAACCCACGTATGCTTTGTGACACATACTTTTCATCTTTGTTCTGACCCTTACTGATATTTCTTTCTCTGGTACTTCTGAGCTGCTTGTAGAACATCAGATTTACATCATTAATAAACTCATCAAGCATCAAGGACAACTTCATCAAGTAGGTTTCCATCATCTTCATCAAGTGGGTTGCCATCAAGGGAAACACTCTGCATCATATTGCCAACAATATCCCCCTTTGGACTTGATGGCAACCACGATGGTGTTTGATTCACCACAACAGATAGATACATGATATTCTCCCCTTATTCAAACACCATGTTACTCTCCCCCTTTGACATCAAGGGCAAAGGGCAGATCAAAACCAACACAAGGTTTTTCTCCTCATGTAGAAAGAAGAGCGCTATAGATCTGATGTGCACTAAAGTTACCATGCTCCCCCTGAGTTCAAGCTGAATCTTCAACCATATTTATCAAAGAAGTACATGACTCTATGACTCATACTTACATCGAAGATCCAACCAAGTGGATTTACATATGTGACTCAAGTACCCAATCAAGTGGGTTTACAAATTTTGACTCAACTATCCAACCAAGTGGATTTACAAGAATTGACCAAGTCCTTACATCACTGAATATTAAAATTTTACATCAGAGGTCTCAACATGACCTTTACATCAAATTAAAAATATGACTTTTTATAACCAATACCAAACAGGACTTCAAGAAAGTGATCATATTTCAGGATCATAATGCCAGCAATGCATAATATTCAGCAAGGCTAATGCTCCCCCTGAACCTGTACATCAGTTTACTCCTTCATCTTCCCCTTAGCTTGTGCATCCTGAACACTTTCAACAACAAATCATCAAGGTATCTTCATCAAATATCAGAGAGTGAAACAAAACTATGAGAGTTGAAACATCACCAGATATACCATGCAACATCAGAGGTATCAAACAACACTGTAGCTGTGCTGAAAAATGCTGACCCTAAGAAAAATTTGACAGAAACCAGCCATACGCGGCTTTCTGTGTATAAACTCGTGTATATATGCGATTGTCCTTCAGGAAACCCGCATATCCATTTTAATCTTTCCCCACTTAATCGTATCCGATCTTCTAAGAGGCGTAGACGACACCCAACTTCTCGTCCGAGATATCTCGAATGCTTCTGCGCTGGCTGGTAAATATATTAAAGAATCTCCCATGTTCTTTGGAGGGAACATACTCCAACTTCACCTTTTGTTCAAGCACTTGTTCACGTAAGAAGTGATACTTGATGGGAATGTGCTTGGTATTAGAATGCATAACAGGATTCTTTGAGATATTGATGGCACTTGTATTATCACACATAATGGAAATAGGAGGTGTACATTTGATTTGAAAATCTTGTAAGGTTTGCATCATCCAAAGGAGTTGAGTGCAACAAGACGCGGCAGCCACATATTCTGCTTCTGTTGTAGATAAGGCAATAGAATTTTGCTTCTTGCTAAACCAAGATACTAACCAGGGCCCCATACAGAAAGAACCACCACTAGTGATTTTCCGATCATCAACATTTCCAGCCGAATCTGCATCAGTGTAAGCATGAAGAGTAAGATCAGCATTCTTTGGATACCATAGTCCAAAGTCTTGAGTTCCTTGTAGATATTTGAATATTCTTTTCACAGCCTGAAGGTGAGACTATTTTGGATTAGCTTGGAATCGCCCAACAATCCCAACTACATGCATAATGTCTAGTCTTGTCCCAGTGAGATAAAGTAGATTTCCTATCATAGATCTGTATTCTGGTTGATTCACCGTGGGGGAATCATCATTAGAACTGAGATTACATCCGATTATCATTGGTATCGACAGGTTTTCATTCTTCCATGCCATACTTCTCTTAATTTGCTTAAGATATTTTTCCTGTGATAAGAATATACCATCTGTTGCTAGTTGCACTTGTAAGCCAAGAAAAAATTTTAGTTCGCCAAGTAAAGACATTTCAAATTTTTGACTCATGGACTCTTCATTAATTCCAAAAATGATGTCATCAACATATACAACTATAATCAATAGTTTATCATTCTCAAATTTTGTGTAAAAGCTACTATCAGTAGATCCATTTGAGAAACCTTGTTGATGAAGATATTTGTCAAGACGATAGTACCATGCCCATGGAGCTTGTTTGAGACCATATAAAGCTTTTTTAAGTTTGCAAACAAGTTTTTCATCATTTCCCAAAATGAATCCTTCTAGTTGTTCTATGTAAACTTCTTCTTCTAGATCCCCATTGAGAAAGGCAGATTTAACATCAATTTGATAAACTTTGATTTGTTGAAAACTTGAAAATCAAGAAACATTCTTATGGCTTCAAGTCTAGCTACAGGAGAAAATTTTTCTTCAAAGTCTATACCTTCTTGTTGAGCATACCCTTTACAAAAAAATCTAGCTTTGTTTCTAATGACATCTCCATGTTCATTTAACTTGATTTTTAATATCCATTTTGTTCCAATCACATTTTTATCATGAGGTCTTGGAACTAGTTCCCAAGTATGATTCTTTTCAATTTGATCAAGTTATTCATTCATGGCTTGAATCCAACATTCATCTTTGCTAGCTTGATTGACATTATGTGGTTCAACGGTGGGTAAAAATGCTAGATAACTAGTAGACCCTACAAAAGTTCTTCTTGTTTGGACACCTGATCCTTTTTCTCCCAAAATTTGAGATTTTGGATGATTCTTTTGAACATACCTAGATGGAGCCTTTTCAGATAGATCTTCTTCTACTACTTCATTGGGTTCACCTTCTATATTATATCTATTATATGCAAGAAGATATACATCATCATCATCTTCATTTATTGTTTGTATTTACCCTTTTGGAGTTGAGAGAGATTCATCAATTACAACATCAATGCATTCAACAATCTTCCGAAGTCTTCTATTGTAACATTTATATGCTCTACTTTGAGAGGAATAACCAAGAAGTGTTCCTTCATCTGCTCTTGGTTCAAACTTGCCAAGGTTTTCATCATTATTTTTGATAAAGCATTTGCTTCCAAAAACTCTAAAATGCTTCACAGTGGGAGGATTACCATACTAGAGTTCATATGGAGTTTTATCACTATTTACATGAACATGTGCCTTGTTAAGAATATTTACCGTTGTATGTGCTGCTTCTCCCCAAAATGTATTAGGTGTTCTGGAATCATCAAACATAGCTCTAGCCATTTGTTGAACTATTCTATTCATTCATTTTGCTACGCCATTTTGTTGTGGAGTGCCAGCTACAGAAAACTATCTTTTTATGCCATGTTGTTCACAAAATTCAAGGAATTCATCTAATTTATATTCTCTTCCTCGATCAGATCTAAGACACTTGATTTTTAGATCTAATTCATTTTCAACCAGTGCTTTGAATATCTGAAATTTCTCAATTGCTTCATCTTTATGTTTAATCAACCCAATCCAATAGATTCTAGAGAAATCATCAATAAATAAGATATAGTATTGTTCACCACGTGGTGACTTTTTCCTCACAGGTCCACATATGTCAGTATGAATGAGTTCAAGAGGCTTACTTTATGATCCTTCCTTGGCATTAAATTGCACTACGGTCTCGCTTTTACCGAATTGGCAAGATTTACATATGATATTTTCAGCTAGAGTAATATTGGGAAGATCACGAACAACTTTAAGTCTGCTTGAATTTTTGATTTGAGAGAATCTCAAATGCCCCAACCTTCTATGCCATAGCCAATTTTCTGAAGATTGACTCAAGTAACATTGTTCTTTGCAGTTCTTCAATACATACAGGTTGCTTGGAGTTCTTTTCCCTTTTATAATTGTTTTTCCTGTATCAAGATCACGAACCACACATTCTTTTGAACTAAAGACAACTTCAGTTCCTTGGTCACACATTTGACTTACACTTAACAAGTTGTGTTTTAATCCATCCACATACATGACATTATTGGCTTTCACTTTTTATTTTAGGAAAACAGACCCTTTTCCTTTAATAACAGCAGGTGTATCATTTCCAAAAGTAACATTCTTTTCTTTGTCTAGAGCACTATATGCAAGAAGTTTGTTCTTGTCACCTGTAATGTGTTTTGAGCATCCACTATCAATGTACCATTGATTTTCTTCACCTCCTGCAAATAAAGCTATGCCACAATTTTCAACCTGTAAATCCTTCTTTTTCCATACTTTGGTGCTTGAAGGAACATGTCTTTACCGACTTTGCTCTCGCATTCATATTCTTCATGGCCAAAGTTATTGCAATAAGTACATTCAACTTCATTTTCAAGAGGATAAAAGTTGTTATAGGTATTCTCTTTGCTCCAATATCAATCCTTATCTTTCTTGCTTCTCTTGTCATGATAGTTTTATATGCAACACATTGAACAACTTTATGACCAAAATTGTGACATGAGAAACATTGTCCATTGAAGTAGAAATTTCTGCGATCATGAAATATTCTATTCGAATTTACCTGTTGGTTGGTGTTTCTTTGAAAATTATTCTTGTTGAAGTTCTTTGACTTGAGCTGATCATGCTTTACCTGTGAAGATTCTTTATCCCCTTGCTGAGTGGCAGAATGTTGTAGACCAGTTGTAGGTGCTTTTAGATAATTTGGTGCTGAGGCCTGAGAAGATTCTCTGGTATATCCAAGACCTGTCTTTATAAGAGGAGAACGTTGTGCCTTGATAATCTCATCTAAGGTTTCAGATCCTTTAGCAAATCTAAGATTCAGAGTCTTTACTTTCTTAAGTTCTTTTCTTAGACTCACCACTTCACATTCTAATTTTTCATTGTGCTTCTTTTCTTCTTCAATCTGATTTTTCAGAGTCTCTATGATTATTTTACTTTCTTCTAAGCATATTTTGAGTTGATTGTTTTCATTAAGAAAATCATTGTCTTCTAGATAATCCATAAAAGTATCCTTTTCTTCTTTAGATTCATTTTCAAATGCCATGAGAAGTCTAAGATCTTGTTCACCTTCTTCCTCACTATCAGATAACCCATCACTGTCTTCATGAGTATAGTAACCTTTTCTAGTGCTAGACCGGTTCTTATTCCTTCTTGCTACTTCCTTCCCTTTTGCAGGAGTTTCTTTATGAGGAAATTTAGCAACATAATGACCAACTCTTCCACAATTAAAACATTTGAAAGGAAGCTTACCTCTAAATCGTCCTGTGCCAAGTTGAAGTTTCTTTACAAAATTTACCTCCTCTTCTTCTGAGATATATCTTGATACTTCTGCTTCTTGTACATCTTTCCCTTTTTTAGAAGCTCTAAAGACGGCTTCTTTGACTTCAGATGGTCCTCCTCTTCTCATTTCATATGCAGTTAGTATGCCATGTAGTTGCACCACGGTAAGATTTTGAAGATCCTGTTTTTCTTCTAGAGCAGAAACTTTTGACTCAAATTTTGTCGTTAGAGATCTTAAGATTTTCTCAACCAAGGTAGATTCTGCTATTGTTTCTCCCAGATTTCTCATGCGATTTACAATATCATCAAGACGTAGAAAGAAACTGGCAATACTCTCATTACTATGCATTCTTAAATTTTTGTATTCAATTCTGAGAGTTTGGAGTTTTGCACTTTTTACCTTTGCATCACCTTGATAACTTAAAATGATTTTGTCCCATATTGCCTTTGCTGTGTTCAGCTACATGACTTTGACAAATTTTGATTCAGTTAGACTTCCCAATAGAGCATTGACCGCCTTTGCATTTTTTTCATAATTCTTCTTTTCTGTTGGATCTGTAGGTACAATGGCTGGATATTGATATCCTCCTTCAACAATGGCCCATACATCTGCTCCTAGAGACTGAAGATAGGATCTCATCCTTGTTTTCCAGAAGATTAAATTATTTCCATTAAAAAGCGGAGGCCTGATAGATGCTGTTCCATCCTGATTGCTCATCTTGCTTGATCTTCCTTCTAGCGGTTAAGCTTTTCAGAAGGACCTGCTCTGATACCAATTGTTGGGAAAAATACTGAGGGGGGGGGGGGTGAATCAGTATTTAGTGCAGACAGAAAAATATTTGCTTTTTCTTGCTTTTAAACCCATACACTACTTTACTGACCAAAACTCGCGTATATACACAGATAACCAGAAGGAAACTCGTGTATGCACAAAGATCTAATTATGCACTTAATTATTAACTTAGATCAGTGCTTTATTCATTCATCAGATGTTAAGTAAGCATTAAACAGGTGCAGTAAGAACAGAATAAATCATCACACATCATCAACACACATGAACACTAGGATTTAAGGTGGAAACCCAATTCGGGAGAAAACCACCGCTGCCGTCGTCTCAGTCTTCAATATTTATTATATAAAGAAAACTTCTTACAATCATGTACTGGTGCAGACTCATACCAGCACGCAGGAACCAACCTACAGAAGGTTACAACCTTCTCTCATTTACCAGCCTCTTCTAGAAGGGAGCAACAACCCCCTGCTCTCGTTTACCAGCCTCACCTGGAAGGGAGCTACTACCCCCTGATATTAGCACCAGCCTCTACTGGCATAAAATCTTCTACTTTTAGACTAAAGGCTTCAACCCTCAGATCCATTGCAAATCACGTTTCATCAATTTTCAAACTGGATCAAACAGCTTCAACACAATCCTTCACTTATCAAAAAACATCCTTTTCCCATTGCATCAAATAGAACAATGAAACCACTGTAACCAGAATATCAGAGGTAGCCCAGACTTCAGAATAGATATGCAGAAACTCAATCAGCTTTGAGCAACCATCAGTTCAGATACCATACATGCTTTTCTTTAAACAGACCCACGTATACATGTGCTTTTAATGAAGCGAAACCACATATACATCTGTGCACTTTTCAGAAAAACGGTAACAATCCATACACGCCTTTGTTTAAACAGATCCGCGTATACATGCACTTTCCATGAAATGAACCTGCGTATAGATCTATAAAAGATAAACTTTGGAGAACAGACCAGATCTATGAACTTACCCAGATTTCTTCAATTTCTTCAATAGATTTGCGCCAGGTCTTCATTACTTCTTTTTAGATCATCCTAGAGATTCATCATTTCCAGATCTAGAGGATTTGAACCTTCATCACATTCATAGGTGCATCATAGATTCAGATCTATTGATTAAGAACAGAGTTCAACCATAGAGCTAAAATTCAGTGTGAAGTATTCATTAAAGCCCATACACTTGCACACACCTTAGCACAATGTTCTTCTTCTCCTTATATAGATTATCCTTTTTCAATACCATGAGCCAAAACCACACATCTTCCGATGGTATTTCTGGACGGGATCAAGTAGACAATCCAACGCTCAATACAATGGGTCAATACCATGGCAAAGTCTCCTGATTTTACAAAATTAGAGCGCAATTAGGCATACGCAACTTGTCACATATTTTTCTGCGTGCATACGCTACTTCGCCTTAACAAACCCACGTATGCTTTGTGACACACACTTTTCATCTTTGTTCTGACCCTTACTGATATTTCTTTCTCTGGTACTTCTGAGCTACTTGTAGAACATCATATTTACATCATTAATAAATTCGTCAAGCATCAAGGACAACTTCATCAAGTAGGTTGCCATCATCTTCATCAATTGGGTTGCCATCAAAGACAACACTCTGCATCATATTTCCAAAAGTCTTCATCGGATGATGACCTATCTTCTTTAGAGAGAAAGTTCCTTTTGGATCCTTGCTTGTTAAATTTCTTAAATCCTTTCTTTCTTTTTGAGTTGCCATTACTTTTGTTTGGACATTTTGCTGCAAAATTCCCAACCTCATTACAGCTGAAACATATCAATGGAATTTTACCTTTGAATTGTCCCTTATCAATTTGTAGTTTTCTCGTGAAGTAAGCATGTTCTTCATCTGAAAGACCTTCTTCATCATCTCCCTTTTCTTCACACTTGCAGGTGCATGTCTTTTCAATTGAAGGTTGTTTATCCTTATTGGTTTTCTTAGGTGCAACGAACGCAGTTTCTAGATGCGAAGTACCCTCTTCTTCATCAAGTCTCATTTCATATGCTATGAGAACTCCATGTAATTCCTCTTTGCTGAGTTTGTCCAGATTTTCACTGTATTCTAAAACCGATACCTTTGGGTTGAATCTCCCTGGTAACGTTCTAAGAATATTTCTTATAACAGTCTTCTCATCAACTAGCTCTCCCAATCCTTCCAGAGTATTGGTTATTTCATCAATACATTTGAAAATTTTCTTCTTTGACATTTGAGTCGCCTGCATATATATTCTCAAGCTTGTCCCATACATTTTTGGCGGTTTTACAACCAAACACCTTATGATAAGAAGATTCAATAAGTCCACTGATAATAATATTCTTTGCTTTTGCATCATTTACCAAATTCTTCTTACCTTGTTCATCCGCGGTTGATGTAAATCCATTTTGAACAGTGTCCCATACTTCGTAACCTTGCGCCAAGAGATAGACCTCCATTCTTCCTTTCCAAAGTTCATAATTATTTTCATTGAATAGAGGTACACCATTCTTGGTATGCTCCATGACCTCCTTCCAGCTGTTAAACTGCTATTGAAGGAACCAAGCTCTGATACCAATTGTTGGAAATACTAAGAGGGGGGGGTGAATCAATATTTCTTTCAATTAGAGCATTAGTTAATCTTCAATTATTATCAGTGTTTGTACAATGATAGCAGCAAACAAGAGGAAGACAAATGCACACAGTTTTTAAGGTGGAAACCCACTCTGGGATAAAAACCACCTAATGCTTTTCTAATAATTCTTTTCTACTCCAATTGAAAATAAAGCTCCAACTTCCTAGAATATAGAAAAGCATCCTTCTCCAGCTCCCATTGGATGGATGCTCCAATGCCAAAGATTCTTCAGTAGTCAACTAAACGGATGCCCCAACACCCAATGAGCTACAACTCACCCTAGCACCACCCTACCACCCTATAGAAGAATAAAAGAAGAATGGACTCCTGTACTAGGGAAAATGGTCCACTTTACAATGATATAGAATGATGCAGAAGAAGAAGATATACTAGACCATAACCCAAAATTTGACACAACCACCTAATGATGATCCTAGACCTCCCAACACTGCCTCTTCAACCCTTGGTAGATAGACACTAGTACAATTTGTACAATAATGTATTTACAATGACTAAGAACAATGATACCTTTACAATGATTGTATGTAGTGCTGCCCACTTGAAGACTTCATATGATGAAATTATTGCTGCTCTTGTCATGCTACCCTTTGCTGCAACTTGTTTTGCTTTTCTGGCGTAGAAATTCTGGTCCTTTGCAATCCTTGACAACACGTGATCTAGCTTTTTCTTGCCTTCTAGGAGCTCGATATTGAATTTGGTGTATCTCTATTATTTCAGATCCTCAATATCTGATTTTTGGTCTTGTAGTAGTCCTCTGAGTATTCTTTCCAATGCCACAGGTCTAACCTAATTTGGATTCTTCAAGAGAGAGTTATACCCAATTTCTCACACTGCCCTAATTATGGACTATTTCAGTAGAGCATACTTGTATGGCTTTCCACGTGTCACTGTTTCTTCATTTTCCTCTGAAATTGATAGAGAAAAAACTACTAACTGTGCACTATCTGTCACATTTTACAGAATTCCAATCCAATACTCAGAGAGAGAGTTATGACGATTTTACCAAGGTCACTTCTTTGAGATGAATTTTAGGAGCCTGCATAAACCCTTACTTCCACAGCTCATATCTCCAAAAATAATGCACAACTTGATCTGAAATTTTTACTGCAGCTTCCTCAGGATTTCGGCTTCGCCTCATAAAAATTTCAGCTTCTGAGCCTTCGTAGAAAAAAAAATAGAGCTCAAATTCCACAATGACCTGTTTCAGATGGCCGAATCCCTTACCTAAGGATGAAATGAAGATCACAATATATATGAATGCTTAAGTTGAGAGGGGATTCAAAAAGTGAACGTGGGAGGGAATTTAGGAGCTTAAAAAATATTAATTATTATTTTTCAATGACCCATGCCCCAACCCCATGGGGTTTTAGCTCACTAACTGGGGTACAAACTTCAAACATGAATATCTCTCAAACTTTGAAGAATTACATGGCATGCCATATATCAAAGGAAACATCTCGACAATTAGAAACCATCAAAAGAATTATTGACCCAGAATATATTAATTTATTAGGTCAAACTTCCTATTAAATATTGGGTTAGCCCCTGGTGCTACTTGGGTTGACATCAATGACAACCGTCGATCAACAATTGTTACTTTGGGAAATAAATTGTACAGGATACCAGAGGTACCATCGCCTCCCACTATCTCTTTGGTTACTGCAAAACAATGCTGTAAGCTCATTTCCAAAACCAAGAATTTTTTTTTCCTGATGATCTGCCCCTAGGGCAAGAAGAAGACATTGGCCACGACCTCCAGACATGGCTCCTTTGCACAGCAACAATAGATGGACAAGGTTGTGGAGGAGTACGGGGACATCTTCACCTCACCCACAGGGGTACCTCTACACTGCCAGGTTAAGCACCCCATTGACCTGATCCCAGGTGCACTGCTAACCAATGGACCGATCTATAGGCACTATGTTCTGGAGAATGTTGAAATCAAGAGGTAGATTCAGGAGCTGCTGCAGAAAGGTCACATCCGGCTAGGTTCATCACCTTTTGGGAGCCCGATCGTGTTGGTACAGAAGAAGGATGGGACATGGAGACTCTGTATTGATTATCAGGCGTTGAACAAGAACATTGTCTGGAATGGGTACCCAATCCCAATGATTGATGACCTTCTGGACCAACTCAAAGGGAAAAATATTTCAGCAAGATCAACTTGAAGTCTAGGTATCACCAGGTACCAATCGAACTCTCTGATGTGTGGAATACTTCCTTCAAAGCCAAGGAGGGCCTTTTCGAATGGCTCGTCATGCCTTTCGGATTGACAAATGTTCCCGCAACATTCATGAGGTTGATGGATGACATCTTGCATCCATTCACCAACTCATTTGTAGTGGTATACTTGGATGACATTCTGATCTTCAACCACACTTGGGAAGAGCACCTCCAGCACATCCAAGAAGTCCTCCAAACACTATGGCAACACAAGTTGTGTGACAATTTGGAGAAGTGCACTTTTGGCATGACACAGGTTCAATATCTGGGATAGGTTATTGATGAAAGGGGGGTGCATGTGGATCCAGCCAAGATCCAAGTCATTCGAGATTGGCCAGCCCCAACCACCCTAACAGAGCTTCGCAACATTCTGGGTCTTGCTAGTTTCTACCACCGGTTCGTGTTGGGATTCTCTCATATCACTTGGCCCTTGAGTCAAGTCACCAAGGGAGGAGCGAAAGAAAAATTTTGTTGGTCGGAATCTCAACATAAGGTGTTCGTAGAATTGAAACATCACCTCTGTTCTGCCCTAGTGCTCACATTACTAGACTTGCAACAACCATTTGAGATCGAGATAGATGCCTTTGACTATGCTATTGGGGTAGTTCTTAGTCAACAGAGGCATCCAGTGGCATATCACAGTGAGACATTATCCAACACAGTTCGAAAGTATCCCACTTCCGACAAAGAAATGTATTCCATTGTGTAGGCTTGTCGACAATGGAAGCATTACAGTTTGGGGAAGGAGACAATCATCCACACAGACCATCGACCCCTACAGTTCATACAGACACAAGGGAAGCTGCAGAATGATCGCCATCAGAAGTGGTCCACATATCTGCAAAAATTTCATTTGAACATCAAGTACAAGAAGAGTAGCACCTATAATTTTGCAGACTACCTCAGCCGACCACCGATCATTGCCATAACCACTGTTCTCAACTCCTGTGGGCATGAGACTTCTGATTGGCCGCTTCTCTACAAGAGCAATCCAGAATTCAGCTACACATACAAGGCACTCTTTGGGGGTATGCAAGTTCCAAATTTTCACCTCCAAGATGCACTATTATGTCACTTGGGACACCTTTGTGTTCCTTCAAGTGAGCGTGCCAAGATGATATGGGAAGTGCACTACAGTTGAGTTGGTGGGAATTTTGGGGTCGAGAAAATAGTGGGGGTACTGCAGAAGTATTTCTTTTGGCCGAACCTTTGACAGGATGTCAGGAAGTACATTAGATCCTGCACTACCTGCGCCATTGCCAAACCAACCATCAAGAAGAAGGGGCTCTATACTCCGCTACCTACCCCTAGTCAACCTTGGGAATCCATCCCATGGATTATATGTCAAGCCTTCCTTCTACTAAGCATGGAAATGACTGTGTTTTCATGGTCATCGACAAATTCTCAAAGATGGCCATTATGGCAGCCTGCAAGAAGAATATCACAGCAGAAGCCACTACTAAACTCTTCTTTCAACAAGTGTGGGTGCACTTTGGGATCCCACAGTCTATCATATCAGATCGTGACAACAGGTTCCTCAACACATTTTGGTCCAGCCTTTGGTCAATGTTGGACACCAATCTCATCAAGTCCACAACTTTCCATCCCCAAACTGATGGCCAGACAGAGGTCGTCAATAGGATGATTGTACACATTTTGTGCATGTAAAATTCAAAGCATCCATGCACATGGGATGAGAGCCTTCCATATGTACAACACAGTTATAACCAGGCTCTCCACTGCTCAACTGGCCACAACCCCTTTTAGGTGGGCCTGGGATTCCAGCCACTATGTCCCATTGACGTAGCCATGCCATTTGTAGCTACTCAGGATGATTCGGCTCATGTCAAGTCTAAAGCTGACAAAGCAAACTACTTCATCAAGTGCATTCATCACATCCACCAACAGGTTCATAACATATTGGACAGAGCCAATGCTAAGTACAAGCAACGACATGATCAAAATCGGGTGCCACACAACTTCCAAGTGGGAAAAAAAGTGTGGCTACATTTGTAGTAGGAGCACCTCACTGGACCCCACCGCAAGATTTTCCCACTCCGATATGGGTTGTACACCATCTCCAAGGCTATAGGGAAGAATGCCTTTGAGCTTAGTATTCCACCATTCCTTGGTCTACACCTAGTATTCAATGTAGACCGCCTTCATCCCTACTTCCCACCTCTATTGGACACCTCTGACATTGTAGAAGAACTCACACCAAAAGAGTTAAACCCAAACTGCATGGAACAGGCCACCACAGAATATATCATGGACATGCAAATCAAGAACACTCACCGACAGAAGATCCAACTGTATCAGGTTGTCAAAGCTAGCCAACTCCTACACCAAGGCAAGTGGTTCACCAGGGACCAAGTTCAACAGAATTTTCCTCATCTCATGGAGGAACTCAACGCAATGAGGACCATTGCTTCCTAATGGGGGAGTAATGATCCAGGTGGATATTGGTGGCCACCTGCCTATTCCACTTGGGGCCCCACCATTGTCTCTTTCAATTTTTTTCACAACTTACTATTTTTAGAAGTTTTTAGGGTCCTGAACTTCTAGAGCCATTTTGAAGTCCCAAGCGGAGATAGTATGTTGAAGTTATGTCCCCGGGAAGTTGAAACACCAATTTACCCAAATGAGGCCCATAGTTTTGGTGCTTCATCTCGTAGGGTTAGGATTTTGGACGTTTAGAGTTCTCCATTGTTTCTCCATAAAAAATAGGCCCTTGAGCCTCATTTTAACACAGTTGAGAGGTCTGTAGCTGCCACATCTCTTCTCAAATATTCGCTACCATCACCCTAACTATTTTATTTCCATCATGTTTTTAAGCATATTGATGTGATTTGATATCAATGAAATGAAGCCTTATTTTCGTTGTATTTCTATGTTTATGGTTATTTCTGTATTCTGTCACGTTCCTACATAAATTCGGATCAGAAAAACAGTTTTATTACATTGAATATCAACATATTTCAAGAAATTTAAACACATTAATTGATGCATTGACAAATCATGTGTTAAATGGACATTTTCAACAATTATAAATAAGAACAATATTCATCCACATATTGAACAAGATAAACTGAGATAATAAGTATTAGTTTCCATTAGGTAAAATGTTTGTATAAAGTGTGTTACAAAAATATCATCCAAAGACATGAGGCCCCATGGCCTGTATTATCTGGGCATGTTTATACCCAAAAATAAAATCTAGCCCTAAAATCTAGCAACTAAGCATGACGGTGATCATGATAGAAAACTATAGCACGTGCTACTCATAATAGGAGGAGGTTGATCGGTCATGGAACTCCTAATATGTTCCATTAGTACCAGAGAGGAAAATCATGAATCCGAGTCTTTGGTATGTCTAGATTCAACCTCTCTAGGTTTTTTTCTAGCTTAGTCAAGGCCTCTGTTGCATCAAGGTCAAGCACCACAATAGCTACTGGTTGATATCCCTTCCTGTCAAAATGTCATAGTCTGGTTGTTCTAACTGGGCCAACATCTGCATGACCATTTCGGATAATTAGCCTTGGATGTAAAAAAAAAAAATTAATTTTGAAAACATAAAAGCAATCAAGATGAGAAGTTTTTACCTAGGTCACCCCACTGCATCCCTATATGGAGCGAGATATTTGGGTCACCTTTGTAATCAATGCCTGCATATGGAAATTTTTTTATCATGATTTTATGACATTCTAGCCATCCAAAGAACTCATGAGTATATTTCACTACCAGGCCATCATCTCCATGGTGTGCAATCAACGAGACCCACAAAATCATAAGAGGATCCAAGGTCCTCCTGCATCTGCTAGAATCCGTTGTGGGGAAAGGATTGGAGTCCTCTCAAGAGTGAATGAGATCAGAATGGCACCATACCCAAAGTTCTCCAGTTTTCCAGTTTTCTCTCTAGTAAATTTCCCTTTCATGTTGGCAACTACCCCTTCACACCAGTTGAATATAGTGTGATGTGAACAATCCATGGTGATCTGCATCTAAACCTTAGTAGCCAAGTGAAGCATTGCACTTCCACACAATCTAGAAACCGTAAAGGCAATGGTTCTCAAGGGAAGCCACTCAATGGTTTTTATGTCAATTCTTCCATCCTTGAGTTGCATTAAGGGAATTTTGAGGTCTAAAATGGGCCTCCTAAGGAAATTATAAAATCATAGTGGAAAAAATAAAATAATATTAGATTACATCATCAAATTTTAGAGAGAGAAGAAAAAAAAAACTTTTTCAACTCATATTTTCAATTTATATCCCTATGGTTTTACTCAAATTTCGAGTGGGAACACTCGTTGGATGCATAATTTGATTCCTCATCCAAGGAGTATCCATGTTGCAACTTTTGATGGATCCTATTGAGCTTTCCTTGTCATAAGATATAGTTGAGCTTTCCTCCTTGGGATTATCCAAAATTTGTATAGGCCACAGTATCTTAGGTCTTGCAATGGTGTTGGATCATTAAGAGCTTCAACATCTTTTTCCTCGTGCTCTCTCTCCCTCCACTCCATTTTAACAGGACAAAAAATCCTGGAAACAACAATCGAATAGGATCAGAATACAACATGGGAGGTTTTGCAAAAGAAAGGGGCATATTTCTTATTTTCTAAAAACCCTTGGCAATTTCACGACTGATTTTGGTAAAAATAACATATTTGTGCACTTTATCAGGAGAAAAACTTCACAAATCATGGCTTTCTGTGTGTCAAAAATAGTTAGGGTGCGCGGTTTAGATGAGGGGTAATGATGCACCCCTAAGGGCGCATTTTGAAATTAAAAAAACTCCTAAAAAAAAAAAATGTTCAAATGAAAAATAAATCCAATGAAAATGAAGATAATGAAGAGTTCTCTTACCTGGAGAAGACATTTCATGATTTCGTCCACCGGTTTGCTCGGAATCAACTTCTGAAGTTTGTGGTAAAAAACCCTTTTTTTTGTTCTTAATTGGTTAAAAACTCAAATCGTAAAAATGATTTTACTTTTTTATTTTATTAGGCATTTTAGGCCATTAAAATATTATTTTTATGCCTTTGATGTTTAAAAATTCAAATTTTTGATGTTTTTCCTATAATTTTTGAGCAGTTATGATAATTCTTTGAGTTTAATGTGTAGAACACAAGTTATAACATAAAATTGGATCATTTTGAAGACAAGCGAACTTTTATCACTTTTCAGGCTCTTTAAATTCATGAAAAAGTGAAACCCTGGAGTCCTCTTTGAAGCCCTTTTCAAACTCTCTAAACATGAAAATATCATTGAGCACTTGACTATTCAAACTAGAAAAAGTAAATGAACATTCATATATTCAATATAAGTTTAACCCTTTTCTGGATTGAACTAGACTATTTACAAAAAATGTATATGTTGACTAATCATGGTCAATCGAGTTCTCTCTTGCATTATTTTGTCCCTTTTCAGGCCTGAGAGACATTATGGAGTTTACTTATGTTTTTCTCGTGACTCCCTAAAATTGAAAAACATTAAGCTTTACTTTCTATGGGCTCATTAAAATTTACATTGAAAGAGCTAAATGAGTTTTCTTTTTCATGTCTTTTCAAACTCGTTAAAAATGAAAACGACATCAAGTTATCCCTTCAATGGACTTGTAAAATCTAAAAAGTGTAGGACTCATAAATCATGACAAGACCGAACCACTCCTTCCTAGGGTTCATTAAAAATACTTTTAAGGGCTCATCTTAAGGATGAGCTTATGGGACGAGCAAATGTTATCCTCCTAAAGCTTGAAAACAATAAAGAGGTACTTGCTAGTAATGGTGGGGAGAAATTGGGAAGAAACATTCATTTTTTGTATCTCGTTAAAGGCAGTATGTCACTCTTGAACATGATGCTCTGTCACATTTGTGTCCGGGTTGGGAAATCCATTTTTCTCACATTTAATCAAACCTCATTGAAAGCCTTCAGTTGGTTTAGGGTATTATCTCTAAGTCAAGTGCTTCAAAGTCAAATTGTCATGTTACTGATATGTTTAAAAGAATTCCAACATCGATCAAAATTACCTTGCAATTTGTATCCTTCAATCGCGTCGGCCATCCCCGAGTCAGTCTTGAATCACTCAAAATTGTTCCTCAAAACTTGACAGGAGTTTTGAATCGTAGGCCCTCCTACGATGGATCACATCCTATCGACTTCAGCTCATTATCTAGGAAGTTTATCTAGAAACCCTCTTCAGTACCTTGAGGCATGCATGCCTTAATGGGAGGTTTCTCACCTTCGATGATAGGTTCTCATCATTGACCTTTGATCGAACGATTCTATGAGTTTTTGACTTCAGGACATATTTTCACACACCATAGATTGTACTGGGAATACCTTGGGTACCATTGTCGTTAATGGTGGTTTCTTTTGTACGTGTTAATGATTCACATAATTGACCAGTAATCAAATGGGTTCTACCATGTTTGACTTCAATACATTTACTCACATGGTTAGATTCCCACTGTGGATCAATAAAGATGGATATCAGCACCTCGAATCTAGGTTCATCCATCCAAGCTACAAGGAGATATGTATTCATCATTGTACATATAGATTCATATTTGATGGCCATTCCCATGTTGTGCCTATTGTTGACATGATTCTAACTATATTTCCCTACTATTTCATCGAGTTATGCTTACACTGAGTATGTGAATTCCTACCTCAGTGATGATTATATATTGCATTGTAACCCTTGATTGATTGTTGTAGGTTTCTAACCATGGTCTCCAATCCAATATTGTCCATGATAAATTACTTCAGTCCTTAAATATCCTTTATGACTTCACACTTCAAGGGGAAATCTATTACACTAATTTTTTCACCATGAAAATTGACCGCTAAAATGGATGTTTCACTATCCATCAATATGTTCCAAAGCACTCCCTTTCAATTCAACAAATTAAAAAACTTGAGAAGATGAGAATTTTGGCTAATAAAGTCTAAAAATCTACTTTTGGTTACCTGCACACTTTCCTAGCTAGTTCCTATGCATTCACGGTTCTTACCATTGATGCCTACACAAAATTGTGATTTGTCTTCCACTATAGACTGCGCACATGACTCAACCAAAAGTGAAAATAAAAAATGAAATCTAGAATCTTTGTTTGGCGAATATATCCCAATTTAAAGCTTCGAGTTCATGCTTATTCGATCCTAACCCCTTTGATCATGGAGCTAATTCCCATTCTTCAAGGATCCCTAATCCCTCCTTTAGTGGATCTCATCCTTGAGATAAGGATCTGAAACTTCCTCATCTTGGCCTATAAATAAACCACATGATAGAGGATTTGGAGAGGTTACTAAAGATAGATTTATGTTTTTCAAATTAGGTTGGAAAGATTATCATCCAACGAGAGGATTGTAGATCATTGGGAGGAGCTTCACTTCATCAAGGCAAAGGTTGTGTAACTCTTCTATATTTATGGGATTAATACAAATGAGCTCTTTTTCCCACTACATTTTTTAATGGAATTGGTGAAATTTTTTTGTTATTTCTATTTATCCATTGAAATGATGTTAGTTACTAGTCTCCTTGATCACTACTTTGAGTTATTGAATCATTTTTGCTGCATATGTCTTTGATCCTTTGATGTTTTTATGTTGACAATTCTGTTTCAAGCATTGAGGAGTTGTATCAAAGCATAGAAATGATCTTCATCAAGAATATCATGAAAGGTATGTATCTCATTTCTCTCCTTTCTAGTTTATGGTTCAAGTAAAGATAGACTCAGGGAAATATTAACTTGATTGTCTGCTTGTTATTAGGTTCTGCTAGAAATATAGGGAGTTTGATTTTCATCGTATTAGAAATTAGTTCGATATAACAATTGGAAGTGTCGAAGTCACATGCTCACACATGCTCAACCCGTAGTGGATTTATGAGTGCAGTTCTTCACACAATCTCTAATAAGCCTAGCACAACATATCAAGATAGTGTTTGCATTATGTTCAATCCATGTCGATAGTCATGAGTGAATTGCAGATGCAGGTACTCTGTCATACCATGACATGAAGATGATGATGAAGGATACCATGCCAAAAGACACTTAATGAGATATAAAGACAAGCTGATCAATTAAGAGAAATCAAATGGACATCAAATTGAGACAACAACTGGAGAACAAGTTCCACTGAAGACTCCTCATCTCTAAGCCATTTGGAGGAAAAATAAGAAGATCATGATCTATATTTTAGAATACAAAAAGAAAGAAACATAAAATTATGGCTTGAAATTTCCATGTCATCAGTTTCATGTCATGACTCATCATGTGCCACATCATTTTGTGGTATATGTAATTCAATATTGGAGAAACATAATGTAAAGTGGAAGTCCAAGAGTCATTTATGTAATGTGAAAAGTCAGGTAGGAAGTCAAAAGGTCATAGAGAAGTCAAAAAATCATGAGGGTAGTGTTCTCACTCTATATTTTTCCAAGACTACAGAGGAAAATTGTAGAGGTAACCACAAACCACTGTTAGAGTTGGGATCTAGCCCTTCTAGCTTCAAAGAGGGCTCTCTCTATATGATTTTAATTTTCTGTGTTGATTTTTAGACTAGATATGAAAGGTCAAAATACACATTTTTAAAATTTTTGGTTTTATAATGAAATAAAATACCATTGGGCATGGAATCATAAAATATTTAGTAATCAATCACAAATAAACATAACAGTTGAAACAGGGCGAGGTAGGAAAAATCCTGGATTTCATAAGGTATGTGTGGTATGAATAAGGTGAATATGAGGTGAGAATAAATTAAATATAAATCATACTTAAACGAATTTTATATTTAATTTCAGATGGAAATCATTAAGATTGTTTAACAAGCTAGAGTAGAGTAATGTGAGTAATTTTAGCCCTTAATCTTCTTGCAACAACAAAGGAAGAGAATTCAAATGTAAAATTAGAAAGAAAAAGAAGATTTACAAAGGGGGATACATCACCATTAATATAACACAAGAATCCTGAAACAATACTACCTATGTATTTTTGAATTGATTGCTTGAAAATAAAGTTCACAACTTACAATCAAAAGATCTTCTCTTTTACATAATCCAACCCTTTCTAAATATTTTTGAAAAATACCTATAGTGTTTGTCTCAAACTCAATTCAAAATTCAAAATAAAATCATTTACAAAATAATATCTATCAAAAGATATAGATATTTAAAAAATAGAACAAAATAATAGGAATGTTGGATTAATTCGGATGTTATGTCGACACTTTGAAGTATGTTGTTGCTGAATGTAGCTACATTTCTGCTTCTTTTGATTGAATTCTCCAAATCTATAGGATTTCGGTTTGATTTCACTCAACAAGCTCCAAATGTTTATCCCATCGTTCTTCAGTAGGAATAGAGAAATTCTCCATGTTTCAAAATATTTCATCTACCTATGTGTATGTTTGGAAAGTTGGATTATTGAGAAACAGGTGACTAACTTCGTGTTGAATGTAGAGGTCATATTATAGACCTTCCAGGAAAGATTCTCCAATTATTGCTCCTCTTATTTTGGTGAATTTGGAAGTATCTGCAGCTATGTTGCACAATTGGAAAGCCATCTCTCCTGCAATACATTAAACTTTTGGTTAAATCTTTTCACCTATAATTCCAACTCTTTTCATTTTTTTTCTAGATGTATCATGAGGTTTTTCTTTGTCAGAATTCTCTTTAATTCCATAATTATTCATGTTTTGTCTTGAATCTGTAATTCTTCAAGGTCATCCCTAGTCTTGGAATTTAGCATCTTGATAATTTTGTGTGCCTCTGCTGGTGTGTGCTCAATTTAAGATTTTGTTATTATCCCTAATGGATCATGAGACCATGTAAAACCCGGCTTTAAATTCATCTTATTTAGTATTTCATCTGCTTCCTTTGTTGTTTATTTGGTGTTGAAAATGTAAGGACCAAAATGTGCCTTCAGTTTAAAATTTTCTTTCTACTTTCTTGACACAAAATGCAGGTAATCCATATTTAACATCTGCCTAATATAATCCAAGGAAAAAAATTCTATTGGTACAAAAACTAGCAATCTCTGAGGGAATTCACATCCATAAATTTGAATTTATTTATAATTCTGGTAAAGATACCAGTCTCCAACCTTAGTTTGTTCTGTGAGATGCACCTTTTTTTTATTCTATGGTGAAATCCTTGGTATACTATCACTACTAA
The DNA here is from genome assembly GCA_034641835.2 of Pinus albicaulis. Taxonomy (NCBI): domain Eukaryota; kingdom Viridiplantae; phylum Streptophyta; class Pinopsida; order Pinales; family Pinaceae; genus Pinus; species Pinus albicaulis. The sequence goes on from CM076582.1 coordinate 1,553,642,747, forward strand.
GAAGACACAAGGATGTATGCAAAAACTGATCCACAAAATTGCTAAATGAGTATTATTTTGAATTATTTTTTACTAAGGAAGTACAATGAATAACTGATAGTGGTCTTACTTGTTCATCCATCTTCTGCAACTGAAATTTGAACCTGTATTCTTGATAGAAAAACATAAAATATACTAGGATCAACCGGTATTTGAATTCACCTTCAGCGTTAAATTTCATAAAATGATCAGGGATAACACTTGATATGTATTGACTATAGTTAAAAATAATTAATGGCTTCTAAACCATTGAAAATACTGACAAAAATATTAAAAAAAGTAATAACATTACCTCATCTACCCATTGATCTATGGGATAACCTAATAGGAAAGTAACCATAGAAATAACCTGCCTTGGCATTTCAGGGAAAATGGAAGCATAATATGGGGGATTATATCTAGAAAATTTAGAATTCTTGCGTAGAAAAGACTCAAAGGTGTGGCCTCGTTGAGCGAAGGTGAGCTTATGGTATATTTACATGAGTGAATCAGTGGAAAAAGTATGCAAGGGAGTTTTGGGATTATCCTGAAGAGCTCGACAGATGGCTTTTGGTGTAATTGAAAACATAATTTCATTATTCTGGGCTATTACAGCTTCTCGACTATGGAGATACCTAAGATGACACCATGTAACGAATTCCTGGAAAATATGAGTCTGGGGAAAAATAAACTGAGGAAAGAATGACTCCCAAATATTCAATTCATCACTATTGTCTAAATATTTTTGATTTCACCAGTTATGAAGTTCATATAAATCAGACTCAAACTAGGTTTCTGCTATTTTGTACTGGGTGTCTACCAAAGGGAACTAATATAAATTATGGAAAAGAGGAAAAACATGACTCTCAACAATCATTTTTCCATTTCCCTTATGAGAATAGATCTTTAACTCTAAATCGTGGCTCGAGAAAACAATATTACCCGGATGCAATTGACTTGTTGCAGGAGAGGAAAATTACCGCAGAGAGCGTTGGATGACTTGCAAACCTTCAGTCTTAACCTGAATGGATCAAGTAAATGGATAAAGGATATAATGTAGGGTGTTATAGTATTTTTAAAGCAAGAAATGGGGGTGATTAGCAGAAAATTTACCGTTTTGGGTGGCATTAATGAAATTATACATTGGTGGGATACATTTTAATGGCCAACGTCTATATGACTATTGGCGGGAGAAATTAATAGCCGACGGTACGGTGACATGGATGTTTGGGTGACGTGGATGGTTGGGAGGATTACGGGTGGCACATCATGGATGGAGCGGGAGATGACGGGCGTAAGTTTTAGGGACAGTGGTTTTCGGGGGGGGGGGGGGGGGTTAGAGGCAGTAAGTGGTAAAAGAGGGGAAGCCCTCGAAAATGGAGCTACCATGTTGCTTTTGGCAGTATCTTGTAGAACAAATTTCAGATCCCCATCGTTAAGTCCTGAAAGCTTAGGCGGGGGGGGGGGGGGGGGTTGTCCGAACATAATCCCTCGCCGTTGATATGGGCAGAGACGACCTCATCCTTCCAAAGGTAGAAACACATTATTGAAAGTGACATAAAGTCACATTGACTATTATTTTTGAATTTTTAAACAAGTTTTATTAATAATTAATGAATATTTAACATAATTAAACTTATGGCGGCATTTAAACTAGCCTGCCCCTTTGGGGATTTATTTTTTATATATTTTTCTTATTTTTTATTTTATTTTCAAAAGTTAAACAACTAAAAATGAAAATTAATTTACAACATCCCATTGGGATAAATATCTAGATAATCATACCTTGATCACTATATTTATAAGAACCTAACATTGTCTCCAATGGGGATGGCATCCTCCCTGTGAGGTGCCAAGAACATTGTAGACTAGTAGTCTTCTCCATTGGGCATTTATTTTACCTTCCATCAACTGAAACTGACTTGAATAACTGAAACTTTATTACATATGGTAGTAAACTCATTAGAACTTAGGGCCTTCACTTTTAGCTTCAATTTCTAATGACAACCACTCACACCTACAGTACTTGATCAATAAAATGGTGTATACAATGGTGTTGTTTAAACCAACTAAATTTAGGAAAAGTAATGTTTGAGTAGGATGACATTGACAAACCCTCCAGAATGTGATTCTATTGCTATCCTTTAACAAAAATGATTTGGTCCCACGAAAAGCTTCAATATTGTAAGGGACCTTCCACAAACTCTTGAATTTTCCATGTTTTCCATTTTCCTCATTTCTGGCATCCCATTTTAATACAAGGTCATTAAGATTTAAATCATCAGCTTTTACCCTCCTATCATTAATCCTTTTGATCTAGTCCTAAATTATTTGAGTATTGTTGTAGAATTCTTCTATGGTTTGTTGTAATTGTACCATTTGATTTATCCATATTTGCACATCATTTTCTTCAACCTCTAATTCCTACAGTAATTTCAATACTGAAATTCCTAGGGAGGTATAGAAAACTGCATCAACTGCATAAACCAATTGGAAAGAGGAAATTCCAATTGATTTCTCAGTGCTTACCCTATCAACCCATAGAGCATTTATCAATTTTTTGTCCCAAGAATTTTTATTCTCCTGTAGCAACTTCTTTATTATATTGATCAAGATCTTGTTAGAGGACTCTACTAACCCATTTCCTTGAGTATAATAAGCAATAGATTTTCCTAGCACTATATGATCTTTATTTTAGAAATCAACCATCTTTTTAGATTTTAATGCAACATCATTATCAGTGATAATTTGTTTAGGACAACCAAACCTAGAAATAATATTACCTTCCATGAATTGGATAATTACTAAGTTTGTGGCATGCTTAGTTGGAATTTCTTCTATCCATTCGGTGAAGTAATATATGGCTTTCAGAATCCACTTGTGTGGGGCCGAAGAGCTTGGCTGAATCTCCTCAATAAAATCCAAACCCCACTGCTAAAAAGGTACTTCTACTGAAATAGGATTCAAAGGAAAAGGTAAGATTTTCTTCTTTCCTTCAAAAATATGACATTAAGGAAAAGTAGAAACCATTTTGTGCACATCAAAAAACAAAGTAGGCCAATAGAAACCAGCTCTCAAGATTTTATTTGTTGTAGTCTTTCAGAAAATATTCCCTCCATAGTCAACTTTATGAAACTCTTCCACTATCTTATCTTCTTCAACCTCTAATAAAAAATTCAATAAAAACCCTCCAGCGTCCTTCCAATATAAAGCTTTATTAATAATGAAATTTTTACAGCCTTTAATTTAATAAATCTTGATTTAGTATTTGTTAGACCTGGTGGAGCTTACAAATGATGTAAAACATATACAATATCTGTATACCAAGGGGAAGTAACAAATTTTTCTGATACCTGTTGGAGGGAATCTCCTTTACCATCTAGAGCAACAATAAAATTGATATTCAATGCGTGAAAATTTGATTCAACCATAAATTTGGCCAATCCTTGACCCTTAATAAGTTTTTTGGGTTTAATCTCAATATAATATTCTAAAATAATGGCTATCCACTTACCTCTCCTTCCTTCTGAATCATTTTGAGTGAGGATGTCTTTTACTACTACACTGGGAACAAAAGAAAGTATATGAGAATGCAGTATATACACTTTGAAATATTTCAAGGATTTTACTAAGGAAAAATATTACTTTTCCATAATATTATATTTCAAAGAAGCATATCTTAACCCCCTACTGAAAAAGGGTATGGGCTTCTCATATCCCTCTTTCTTTTTTTTCATTAACACTGCTACAATAGTGTGTTATGAAGAAAAAGAAAAAATAATGAAATCCTTAGTGTAATCAAGACTGGAAAACAAGAGCATGAGTCAAGCTTGACTTTACCACGTTGATGACCTTTTTTCTTCAGCATTCCATTTTATTTCACTTCCTTTTCTTGACCTATTAGTGATAGCTCTCAAATTTTCAGCCAAATTCGGAATAAACCTCCTCAGAAAATTAATTTGGCCAAGGAAAGTCTGCACATCCTTTTTGTTTCTCAGGATGTCAACCTTTTGTATAACTTCAATTCTACTTTGGTCAATTTGGATGGCATCTTTGGAAATAATATGGCCTAGAAGTTTACCTTCTTCAAGCCCAAAAATGTACCTTTTTGGATTCAACAAAATACCATATTTTATGCATTTTTCAAAGACAATTTTCAAGTGCTATAAATGATCTTCAATAAAGTTAGAATTTTTTTTATATCATCAAGGTGAATCACAATGAACTTATCTTTATCATCTACAAAATAAATGTCCATTTATCTCCGAAATGCATCTTCACATACATAAATGTTCCGCATGGTGTTGTGAAGGTTGTCCTGTCTTGATCATCGGGATGCACTAAAATCTGGTGGTACCCAGAGAAACCATCAAGCAATGAAATTCTTGTAGACCAAACCACCCACTATAATATATGATCGATCTTTGGAAAAGGGTAATTTTATTTGCGATAAACCTTATTGAGGTTTCGAAAGTCCACACATAACCTTATTTCTTCAGTCTTTTTTCTCACTGGTACTAGATTAGACAACCATTTGGAAAATCTCAAAGGTACAATAATCTTCGCATAAAAAATATTTCTTAACTCTTTCTCAATTAAGGGAAGTAAGAAAATATTAGTTCTTATTATCTTTTTCTTGAAATTTTTATGATCTTCTTTGACAAGGATAGTATGTTGAATGATGATTTTGTCATAGGCTTTCAGATCTTCGTATCCCCATGGAAAAACATCAGAATATTATCTCAAAATATTAATGTATTCTTGTTTTTCTTCTGGAGGTAAGGAACTGGAAATATTTACAATATTTTGTTTATCTTTAGTCCCTATATTACAATCCTCAAATTCAGATTCACTAGGCTCTATTTTAGGCTTGTGAGCCACATCATTAAAATCAAACAACTCATTTTATGGAATCAAACGTATGGGAATGACATTGTCCTTTAGATGCAAAATTTCAAGATCTGTTTCATGTTTATCAGAGCTCCCATTTATTTTATTTAACTGAATTTATCCTTCATCATCATCAAGACTACTTTCCCCATCAATATAGAGATTTTCAAACTCTTCCTTTAATTGCAAAAAAATTTCTAATTGTTTGTCACTGTCAAATAATTTCCAATATCTAATGTTATCAGGGACAACAGACCTATATTTTACCTCAATTTCAATATTCTTACCTGACTAGAAAGGCATATTACATGTACTTGCTGATGTGGCCAATGCATCAGCAAATACATTTCGATCTCCAAGAATTAAGGACAACTAATACTCTATAAAACATTGCAGAAACTCTAAAACAACATTCTTGTATGCCCTCATCTTGGGGTGTTTAGATAAATACTCACCTTTAATCTACTTGATAACGAGTTTTGAGTCTCCATGAATTTAAATGATCTTAGCTCCTACCCATTTAACCAACTGCAACCCCAATATTAGCGCCTCATATTCAACAACATTATTTTTACACTGAAAAGCATTTTATAAGAATAATTTTGTGATCGATGTGACTTAGTGTTTGCAATCCATACATGAGCTCTTGGTCCTTCCTTTATGACCACCCCATCAAATTCCATATTCTATAAACCTTCTTCTTCATTTTCATCTTCTATTTTAGCCTTTAATTTCACATCCTCTACCCTTTCTGATTTAATGTCCATGCCTTGAATGTACTCTTCCAAACATATGTCATGATTTAGAATACAAGAATCCATGTCTGAATGTATGGAATATATTGGATAATTAATGGGTTTGTCCTTACTGCTTACCATATATTTCATAAGAGTCTCCTTGCACAATTTCCTTTGTTTCCCAAAAACATGGATAGTTGCACATGTCATGTCCATTTGCAATGTGCCTTGCAACTTTTATCCCCAAGACCTTGACAAGAGCATTCCATATTTCAGAGGTATATCAACCACAAAAACATCAATTATTATGCTTTCGGTTGGGATTTGGGTAAGAATCACACACAAATCCTTGATCAAACCTAAACATTTTATTCTGCTTGAATCAAAAAGAGAAGAGATCTTTATATGGTCTAATTATATCTAATCCCAATTTTTCCATAATCACCTTTGGAATGAGATTATGTGAAGCTCCTGAATCCATCATGGCATTGTGAAAAATGAAATCATGATTATTAATACTAACATAAAATGGTGGTGCATACCATCTTGTGAAATTCCCTCAACTTCTAGTCCAAACAAGAATCTAGGTTGATCATCTCTTATATTTACAGTATCAGTTCCTTCTTCTATATTTACTTCCTTTATAACTTGAATTATATACACATCCCTTTTTATTAATTCAGTCAATGGAACATAACTTTTAACCTTTGACAACTTACTTTCCAGGTTAAAAGAAAGCTGAGTTTTTTTATACCTCTTTCACATTTTCATCTTTCCTTTGAGAGGTTTCCTTCGGGGGATCAACGTTTGGTTGAATTGTAGGAGTATTTGTTTGTGTTTTCTTAGGAGGATTTTCCACGATTTTTTATTTCTCAAATTATATTGTTTATGCACTTCCATGATGGAATTTTTATATCCATTTTTATAATCCTCCGATACTGCAGACATGAATTCTAGTGGTGACAACAAGAACAAATATTGTTCCTATTTTCTTGAGAAGATATCATCTATTTCTCCTTCACCAAAAATATTCATCTGATCCTCTTCTTGTTCTTCCATTGTCTCATGTTATTCTTCAGCATAATTTTCTTGAAAAGGAGGTATAATTTTCTATTGATTTGTTGGGTTTCTAGGCTCTCTTTGCTTGATTTGGGTTCACTTTCTTCTAAAATTCAGATTCTTGATTTAAGGACCTCTTTATGGTTCTCTTGGTGCAATTATATCTATCAAATTAATTATTTCCATCATCCTCTCCATAGTTTTAACTAAAGTGACTAAAGTTTTACATATGATGATGCAGAAGGCTCTTCTTTAATAGTAACTTGTTTCTCACACCTCAAGTTAGCTTTCTTGGCCAGCAGATTTTCATCTACACTATCATCATTTCTTTGAATCTCCTATAAGGTAGCTATATTTATTTCTCTCAATTGATAAGCTATATATGCATAAAAACGATATAGATATCGAAGTAATTCCAACCCGGGTGGAGGATTTATTTCTATTGGAATAGCATTGTAAAGATTGTTGAATCTATCTAAATAATATTGAACAGGCTCTCCTAGAGCTCTCTTTAAACCCTCATACTACACAAGAACCTGAAGTGGATTCTTTCTTACCTCCTAGAAGTAAAGGAATACTTGATGAAATTGTTGTAATTTAGCAATACTACCTGCTTCCAATCCCCTATCAGAAACCTCTTCTAGGTCTGCAAAACCGTTCATATTATCAGTGTGTTTCTGAGCTGAAATGGGCTCAATGCCATCAAATTGAGGTATATGTTGTGCATAAATTACTGGAATAAAATTTAATCATTGTTTCCTAACCAAAGGAGCATACTAGGATTCCATAATTGGAATGTGAGGGGTAGATGAAATTATAGTTGAGCCTGATGTTGGGAGTGGCAAAGGTGGCCAGGTTGTGATTTCTTGAGTTGGTACAGGAGTATGAACCATAAATGTAATAGGGACAGTATAAAAGGGAGAAATAAAAGGGAAGGTGAATGATGGAGTTGGAGAAGAAAATGGAGTCTGTTGAAATATGAATGGTTATTTAGCAGCCCGATTTAACTGAGTTACTAAAATTTCAATATTTTCAAACTATTGTAATATTCCCTTGTTAGATTATGAAAAAACAAACTTTCATGCAGAAATATATGATTTAAATTTTGTTTCATCAAAGACTATTTCAGGGACAATTTTTGATTTGGTTCTAAAATGACTATGCTCAAAAGGTAAGTGAAACTCAATATCTTCGATTGTCGCAAGGATTTCAGGGAGTGAACAGGATCTTCACAAAGGGATATTTCTTGCTTGAATTTCTTCAAACTTCTTTTTCTTAATCAATGTAATATTCCTACTTAGCCTAAGCTAAGGGGAATATGCATTTTTGCTTTAATTTCTGTTGGATGAATAAATGAATAAAGGAGGACATGTAAAACTCCCGAAAAGAATGAATAAATCAATGCCCATATGAACAAGGATAAATCAGGGCCATGTAAATAAATCACTTGCAGGTGTGAAAGGGGTTTGAGCAGTGAGACTGGGTCAACCTCTACCAAATCTACAACACTGTCTAGATTCAATGTACCTCATAAAGGGACAACACAGTTTTAGAAGGAGGCCCCTCATGTGAAAGGAGCTAACTCATCAAGGTGGTTTAGGGTTTGCAAAGGATCTCATATTATAAGAGGAAGCGGAAGGCAGCAAGAGAAGGTTGTTGATTATTTATATTTCTGAGTATCTTGTCTGTTTAGAAAAATACTATTCTCTGTTGTTTAGTGGAGAATTGTGCTGCTTAGCACTTGGAGTTCCTATGCAGGGATTTCACCTCTTCCATTGAGGATTCCTGGAGGATTTTTTGCTAATTTGATCCACTATCAGGCTTTGGGCCAAGCTCTACTTCCAACTGCAACGCAGATCCGGTGAGGGTTTGTTTTCTTTTGTAGGCTGCAACAAGTGGAACTCTAGATCTGCAAAGATCTAGCTTGTATTGGAGCCTTTTCTTAGTGAGTGTTTCTTTTAACCTCCTGGAAGAGTGCATCCACTGTTTGAGCTTTATATTTGTATCTTGGCATCAGGCCATCATTTTTATTCAAGCTACAACGTACTTTTCTTGAAGGAACTGCGTTATTTTTAGTAGAGGGTTTGCAGGGTGTTTTGACCCCATTTTCGATGAGAGATCTCTGGTGCTGGGCTTTGCCTTTCAATTTGGTGATCCATGGATTAGCTTGCTGATCCATGTTCTATTTAGATCTGATCTATTTTAATGTAAAGTCATCTTCAGAAATTTCTGAATCATTTTGCAGATTTGCAACTTAAAAATCAGATCTAATCTTTGTAATGCATGATTTGGTCAAAACCCCAAGGGGATCTTGTAAATAAGACTTTCTAGATTACATATCTGAAATGGATCTGATGTTTTACCCAAAGATCTGTCCTAGATCTAAGATGTAATTTTCAGCTACTACAGCTCCATAAAATAACGTTGTTAAGCCATTTTGCAGTTTATACATGTGTTGTAACCCTTTTTTCTGAAGATTTATTGCTCTCTTGTCTCCTGTATTCTACTGTATATTGAAAGAGCTTCATTGTAATTGTGATTTTCTGCTGCATATTCATAATTTGATCTCATTTTATTGCCTCCTTCTCATTCTCTCCAAGACTGTGTTATTTCTGAAGCAGTTTGTTGTGCATAGCTGCAGCCCCTCTTGTAGGGTGTTTTTTAGCTAGACTAGGTGGTGGAAGATCTGTTTACTACACCTAGTTTGATTTGTTTTTGCTCCCTTTTTGGATATAGACTCCAGATCTGCTGATCTAAGGGATCTAAGGGCTTTAAACTCATTTTTGTGCATCAATCTCCCAGGAGTGCGTTATTCCAGCAGGCTTGGTGTGACATTCCAATTTTGGAATATTATAGTGGTATCAGAGCTCCCTTCTTGGCACAACCTGTGCCTTCCTTGGAGCACCACAGCCATGTTGCATTTAGAATAAGATGAACCTCTTACTGAGAGATAAGAGGTATCATAACATAAGTCACAAGAAGTTTGATTACACTACTGATGATCAAGACAAGGGTAAAGCCCTTGAGCCTACAAGTGATAAAGAAGGAGAAGAGTTTGCAAGAACTCTTTTGGTGGCCATGAAAGATCTCTCCAAAGAGATAAAAGAGATGAGGATGGAAATAATGAGGGAATATCCTAAGAGATTTCATCTGGGGGAAAGCTCTGACATGTCTCATCACTGGACTGGTCAACCAGTGAACCAACCACAAGCCCCACAAGCTCCACAACGCTCCACTATGCCTACCTTCTTGGCTGTGGAGAATGAAGGACCACCAGACCAAGCATCCCTTGAAGACTACTTTGTGGAATATGAATCTCAGAATCAGAGATTCAGAGACCACTTGAGTTTCCAAGAGTTTTTTCACCTCAAGGACAAAAGAAGATCAAGGCAGCAGTATAGAGATGGTGGGTTGTTTCATAATCATGATAGACACCACTCTATGGGAAGATTATTTTTTCCCAAGTTTGATGGGTCATTCTCCAATTCTGCCAAGGCATGGGTATAAAAGCTGGATATCTACTTTGAGTTGAACAAAGTCCCTAAGATTGAAGCCATCAAGATTGCAGCGCTACACTTTGAAGGTGAAGCACACAATTGGTGGTTCCATGGGTTGTCTACATTGGGCCATGCCAATGTGACTGCCTACTCTGAAGTCACTAGAATACTGGTGGAGAGGTTTTATAGGAAGGATCCATAGAATCATCTTTCATGAGCCTTGCAAAGTTAAAGCAATCAGGAAATGCAGAAACTTATATCTCTGAGTTTCTGAGATTATCAGTTATGGTTCCTGATCTGTCTGCATCAAGGAGGGTGTACATGTTCATCAATGGCTTGGATGAACCTTTGCATGGGTTGGTTAAATCTACCAAGCCCATCACTTTTCGTGATGCCATTGAGAGGGCTAGAGACCTCCAAGATGCCTTGCCAAAAGCAAAGGAAATTTTCAGAGCAAAGCCCCTCACTTTTCTAAAGGGAAGGAAGAAAAAGTTGCTCCTTCCAAGGAGAGCTCACTGAAGAAGCCTTTTGATATTGAACTTAGGAGGGAGCTGAGAAAGAAGAGACTATGTTTCACGTGCCAAGATTCATGGGCACCTGGACATAGATGTGTTGCTGGGAAAGCACACTACATAGAAGTCTTCGCAGATTTTGAGGAGGAAAATGAAGATGATGAACCAAGGAGGGGTCACAACGCTGATAATGTTGAGGGAGATCCAACACCATTTGTACTGATTGACAGTAGGGAAACCCACAACTTTATTGATGCTCATCTTGTGCAGAGGAGAGTAATCCCCACTGATACTTTTGAGGGGTTCTCTATTTTGGTCCCAGGAGATAGGACAATGCAATCCATGCAATATGTCCCATCACTCTCAGTTACTATGGGGTCCCACACTTTGGTGGATCACTTTTTTGTAGTTGACATACCAGACACCAATATCATTTTGGGCGTCCAATGGTTGATTACATTGGGAAAGGTCACCACTGATTGGAAGGCTTTGCAGATGGAGTGGGTGGACATGAAGATTGGTAAGCCCCAAATGATCCAAGGAATGCATACTTATCCTTCACCTAACACTTCCACACAAACAAGAAAGACGAATTTGCACAGTGGAAGCAAGGATCTCATAGTCCCTTCACTAATGTTCATGAGATTTCTGCGTGGGACATTCCTATCTAGTGGCAAACCACCTGGGAGGCCACCAGATTCAGATCTTGTGGGGGAATCCTCACAAAATGCTGCTCCAAAATCTAGATCCAAGAGGGATTGGAGCAATGAGGGACCAAGCTATAGCACTGGAGGGCTTGGGACAACTCAAGAGTGAGGGGGATCCTCTCACTGTATCACTATCACCTTCTCCATTTTATAGATATGTGTTGTGGGAGGAGAAGAATTGGAGGATTAGCCTTCCAACACACATCTTTGGCATTGGAAATGTCAAAGAAGAGATCAACAACATGATAGACACTTCCATGGAGGTATCATCAGCACTGTCTTTGTTGAGCAGTGTGGATCTATACTGGAAATCTCAACTTCTTGTAAATTATTCCAAATATCTCCACATTGGTATGATACTAGAAGACCTCCAACAAGAAGAGGGCTATTTAGTCCAAGGGGGAGTCATCTACTTTCATGGTCGGATCTTCCTGTCTAGATCTTTTGAGCTCAAGTAGAAGATACTACAGAGAGCACACAAATAATTCCTTCTCAGCCATATGGAGTCCATGAAGATCTACACCCTGATCATGAGGAGCTTTGATTGGGAGGGGATTCAAGAGTGCATTAGCTATGGAGGATTGGGGTAGCCAATGAACTCCTTGCAAGAGTCATTTCAGCCAATTCCTACTTTGCTTGAGAAGAGGGAAATGCTCATGCACAACTCCATGTGTATGAAGAACTATGATGGTAAAGGATCCGATCATGCCAAGAAAGTTTTATTTTCTGGTCTATCAAATTATTTTACCATGTTTTTGCAGGATATGACTCCTAAAGGGGGTGAGAGATCATGTGGATCTCATAGTTTTTTGAGGGCCAATAGAAATTCTGAACTTGGCCACTCCCTTGTTGTGCAAAGGGAGATTCCTTTCCATGATGGGTGCTTCCCAAAGGCACCAAACACATATGATATCTCCAGCGATGTTGATATGACGTATGCAGCAAATGTGTGGAGGGAATGCCACTTGCCACACTTTGATATAATGCAGGTAGGAGGTGAACTTCGCTGGCATCACATGTGGGAATTTGATCCACCTCTTCAAGGTCAAATTTCTATTTGCATATATGTAGTTTTGCTTCCATACTTGGATGACATAGTTGTACTATTTTTGGGATTGTATGGAGGAAGTATGGACAATTTGTAGGTACCACATGGATTGGAACTTCTCTATATGCCTCATGCTACATGTTTTAGAGAAAGCATTGCTCCATCCATGTTTATTTCTGTTGAATTTTTCACTCCTTGTGGGATGGACTATGCACATATTCTGTTGACCTTGGAGGAACAATTCCTGATGTATTGGCTTGATGAGCACTTGGCTTATGATGAGGACTTGATCATTGATGATGTCATCAATGGAGGAGGGGAAGGACTACAACTCTCACCTTATCAGTTGGTTGAGGACAAGAAACATTTTGGAGGGGAGGACTGTAATATTCCTACTTAGCCTAAGCTAAGAGGAATATGCATTTTTGTTTTACTTTTTGTTGCATGAATAAATGAATAAAGGAGGACATGTAAAACTCCTAGAAAGAATGAATAAATCAATTCCCATATGAACAAGGATAAATCAGGGCCATGTAAATAAATCACTTGCAGGTGTGAAAGGGGTTTGAGCTATGAGACTGGGTCAACCTTGACCAAATCTATAACACTGTCTAGATTCAATGTACCTCATAAAGGGACGACGCAGTTCTAGAAGGAGGCCCCTCATGTGAAAGAAGCTAACTCATCAAGGTGGTTCAGGGTTTGCAAAGGCTCTCATCTTATAAAAGGAAGGGGAAAGCAACAAGAGAAGTTTGTTGATTATTTATATTTCTGAGTATCTTATCTGTTTAGACAAATACTATTCTCTGTTGTTTAGTGGAGAATTGTGCTTCTTAGCACTTGGAGTTTCTATGCAGGGATTTCACCTCTTCCATTGAGGATTACTGAAGGAGTTTTTGTTGATTTAATCCACTATCAGGCTTTGGACCAAGCTCTACTTCCAACTACAATGCAAATCTACTGAGGGTTTTTTTTCTTTTGTAGGCTGCAACAAGTGGAACTCTAGATTTGCAAAGATCTAGCTTGTATTGGAGCCTCTTCTCAGTGAGTGTGTCTTTTAACCTCCTGGAAGAGGTCATCCATTGATTGAGCTTCAGATTTGTATCTTGGCATCAGGCCATCATTGTTATTCAAGATACAACGTAGTTTTCCTAAAGGAACTGCGTTATTTTCAGTAGAGGGTTTGCAGGGTGTTTTGACCCCATTTTCGATGAGAGATCTCAGGTGCTAGGCTTTGCCTTTCACTTTGGTGATCCATGGATTAGCTTGCTGATCCATGTTCTATTTAGATCTAATCTATTTTAATGTAAAGTCACCTTCATAAATTTCTAAATCATTTTTCATATTTGCAACTTAAAACTCAGATCTACTCTTTATAATGCATGATTTGATCAAAACCCCAAGGGGATATTGTAAATAAGACTTTCTAGATTATAGATCTGAAATGGATCTAGTTTTGCCCACAGATATGTCCTAGATATGAGATGTAATGTTCAGTTGTTGCAACTCCATAAAATAACATTGTTAAGCCATTTTGCAGTTTATACATGTGTTGTAGCCCTCTTTTCTAAAGATTTCTTGCTCTCTTGTCTCCTGTATTCTACTGTATATTGAAAGAGATTCATTGTAATTCTAATTTGCTACTATATATTCATAAGTTGATCTCATTTGATGGCGTCCCGCTCATGCTCTCCAAGACTACATTATTTCTAAAGCAGTTTGTTGTGCATAGTTGTAGCCCCTCTTGTAGGGTGTTTTTCAACTAGACTAGGTGGTGGGAGATCTGTTTACCACACCTAGTTTGATTTTTTTTTGCTCCCATTTTGGATCTAGACTCCAGATCTGCTGATATAAGGGATCCAAGGGCTATAAACTTATTTATGTGCATCAACCTCCGAGGAGTGCGTTATTCTAGCAAGATTGTTGTGACATTCCAATTTTGGAATATT